>WBMZ01009121.1:0-79219 GCA_013400975.1 Atrichornis clamosus | reverse complement strand
GCGCCCCCTGCCGGCCCCGCCGCGCCCGCCGGGATGGGCACACGAGGGCCGGGAACGGCAGAGGCAGCCGGGGCTGCGGAACGAGCCTCTGTGCTGCGTGACGACGGGACCTTCCCAGGGCTCGCCTCCAAGAGCTTTGCGATAGCTGCGAGCCTTCCCGGCAACTGCCCGTGAGCTTCGGGTAGGGCCCACAAGTGTTTGAGACTTCAAGGAATTTAGGGCTAGGTTTACATCCAGAAACCTTGTTTCTCCCAAGAATATGAAACATTTTGTCTTCAGTCAGTTGCCATATAAAGACAAAAAATGCTTATAAAGAGTATACGAATGTACATAAGTATATATAGCATATGTACATAATGTATATATAATGTATATAAAGGGTATACAAATGTACATAAAGGGTATAAAACAAAAGTAGTCTTACTTTATACTATAAATACTAGATTGGCAAAACTGCAGTAAAATATTCTTTGTCTGTTTGTTCAGATTTTATACAATTATGTGTAGTTCTGTGTTTTCACCACTGATACATGTTATTCCTTCCAGAAATATATCAATAAAACCACTGCTTCTGTTTTCATTTTTCTGTTCTTCTGTGTAGTCATTTTCCAGTCACAGTTTTGAATCTGCACTAGATGGGTGCAGTAGTCCTCAGTAATCAAGCGTAATTTATTTTTACGTAGTTTTTCAGAATAATGTTTTTAATATTTTTTCCTTTCTTTCAAAATTCAGGTGGAGAACAGACCAAAGTATTATGGAAGAGAGTAAGTATTTTCCTCTTCTAGGTGTTTGTTGGGTGTATCCCAAAGTATTTACTCTAGAACTGAAAGACAAAAGGCACAATGGAGGTCTAATAAAATACTTTTATTTCACCTTTTACTTCAACTGGGAGCCAAATACATTGAAAGCCTAATAATATAGCTGTGTTATGGTCCAGTACTGCTGCTCACAATCCATGGATTATACTGTTGTGTGAGCCTGCATGTTTATTTTGCTTTTCTCAGGAGAGTTTTGGGGAAAAATTGTTGTCTGGGATATTTCTTCCTTTTATTTTGGTTGTTGCTTAAACATGTTAGTGGTCCTGCAAAGGCCTGGGGAGAAGAGGAGAATCTTGTCTCTCTCACTGCCTTTTTGTCTATGTTCCTAGCTCTCACCACCCTACTTACTTATGGAAGTAAACATGTGTACTGCTGCTTGTGTAAGTGCTGTTATCCCTGCTAAAGTTACAAGGTCCTAAATACCCAAAGAAGAGGTGTATTTTTGTTGTAAGGAAAATAACAAACCACTAGAGAATAATTCTTTTGTGCTCAGCAGTCTTCTTGCCAATAAATAGCTTTGAAGGGGCTGTGTCGTGCATTGACATGGAGATCTGGGCAGGTGAAGTTGAAGGGCACAGCCACTGCAGCAGCCCCCCAGACCTGGCATTTGGCCTTTACTAGGGTAATCTGCTGAGTCCCCAGCCCTTATCACTAGCTAAATTACTTAGATCCATGTTCTATTTTTAATTCCATCCTAGACATACCATCTGTGTTTAATGATCCTTTTCTACCATCAGAAACCTCAAGAGCCAGTAGCTTTGCCCCTAATTACTGAAGTTTCATTTTTTAAATATTATCTTTGACAATGAGGAATTCAGATCTAGCCATTAGAGTACAACAGAGCTGAAGACAGTACCTAGTTGAGTAACACGTCGCACTTCCTACAGCAGGACTTGTAAAACCATTGCTGCAGTCTCTTAGCCAGGAATGTGCCTGGGTTTGTGGAGCAGCAGGGCTGACAGAAATTGTAAGATGTCACCTCAGTGAGCCTGCTCAGGCTAGATCTTGTTAGTTATTACCATTCAGAAAGATTTCAAACTGGGAAATCCAGAAGATTTCAGACTGGGGCAGTCCTATAAAAGCAATTGACTCAGTACTGAGTAGTACGTGGAAAGACAAACAGGAATTTCTAGGGAAAGAAACTAAAAAAACCCATAATTACATTGCTGTATAAATCTGTGATGTGGCTGCATTTTAAGCAGTGCACATAGTTCTGGTCCCTCTCTACCCCTTCCTCCTCCTTTCACAAAGGTTATAGAAGAAGTGAAAGGTACAGTGAAGGGCAACAGTGGTGGAGCGAAGGGATGCAGCTCCTGCCACAGGAGAGCAGGTCTCCTCAGTGGTGTCCAAGAAAAGGACATGCACAGTGTCCTTTTCAAGTTCATTGCCACAGGCGGCTACAGAGGCCAAAAGCACCAAGATCTAAAAGGGTTTACAAGTGAGATTCTCAAATTCGTGAAGGGTAAGGTCACAAGTGATCAGACACAATTGTGTCTAAAGCAGTGATGGATAGACAGGGATGTGAAGTGAAAGAAATATGTCACTGCTTCCTGTACTCTTTCTGTAAGCATTTCATGTCAGCTGCTGTCAGAGGCAGGCATTAGTTCAGGGGATCTTGTACCACATACAAGCTCTTTTCATGCCCTTATAAAAACGAACTAAAAATATCCATGAGAAAGCTTGGATTACTCAGTGCTTACCACCCATGGTTAAAGAAATTTCACTGGTGCCCCAAGTATCCCATCCTAGTGATTTCTTAAATTGATCACAGATATTTTGTCCTAATATCTAACCTTATAAAATATACAGCCTGTATATTTTAGAAGAAGTTTTTGGTGGGGAATAGCTTGTGCTCATTATTTTTTTCTAGAATTATGAATTGCCCCGAGTTTACAGGAAAAATCATGTTTAAATTATGTCATTTAGGGGATGCTCATTTCAATTTGGATGTAATAGTAAGTGAGCGTGTCCCCCACCTGTACAGACAGAAAAGATGAATCAATTTACATTACTTTCAATACAAAGTCACTCTGGAAAGGTCATCTAATATTTTCAACATGTATTAGTTGTGAAAAGACAACATAAAGAGAATGGAACAATTGCATTTACATCCAAAGTGTTTGTCTTCTCTTTCACTACCAAGCCAGAGGCAATGTTAGGAAGGTGCCACTTCATATGTATTGTCAGAAAAGAGAAAATGCTGAAGGCCAGTATATTTTAGTGCCTTTTTTAAGACAGCAGCAAAAATAGAAACTTTCAAAACCTCTGAAGAGACCCCTCAGAGACTTATCAGCTACTAAAATGTGCGTAGGAGTTAAGACTCAAACTGCTGTCAAGACTGAATTTGTACTTACAGAGAGATCACTGCTAAATGTTGGTTTTCATAAGGTTAATTGTGCATCCTAGGCCCTCTTTCTTTCTTAAAATAGCAACGACAAAAGAATCAGAGAAGTATTGCTTTTTTCCAGCACTGAATGAGTAACTCTTTGAATTGAAGAAAACAGTGTTTTTCTCAAGACTTCTCTGTACCTTCTTTCTATTTCAATATGTGCAGAATAGAATTTCGAGTAATTGTTTCCATTTTTGTCTCTGTTCTCCTTACAAATTTGAGGAAGCAATATAATATAAAAATAAAGCAAATTGATAATAAGAAGACCTATCATTTTAATTATATTTTTAAATTGATGTATATAAATACATATCTTTAAATAACTACATTTTTAAATACAATAAACCAAATTTTTTAAAAATGCCTTTTTGCCTAGTTTTCAGTTCTGTTGTAAGGCCACTAGAAAGGAAACAAGAAAGAGGGGCATAGACTGGTAGAGGATAATCTTTGGGTGCAAACTGCGTATACAGTGTAACTGTTCTCTTGTCTCACTGCTGAACTTGTCCAGACCAGGTGACCATCCTCCTCCTTGGATGCTACCCTGATGGCTTAGACCTCAATGCTCTAGAGGGCTGTAGTTTTCAAATGGTTTCTGGGGTGGAGAAGGATGTGTTTCTGGTCGGGTTGTCTGTAAGTCACTGAAATGTCTTCCCTTAGGTTTCATGGGATCATTTCTCGGGAGCAAGCAGATGAAATACTTGCTGGCGTAGAAGGAGCTTATATTCTTAGAGAAAGCCAGCGGCAACCCGGCTGCTATACCCTTGCTCTCAGGTAAATGCTGTTTTAGTAGAGGCTTATAGTTCCAAAGTAAATGTGTTTAATGGAGGGGATTATGTCGGGCCCTTTTGAGTGAAGTCTGTGTCCATCATTACTTAATACACTGCATGATATCGCAGCGCTTTTACAGCCTCTAGTCAGCAGTTTGACCATCGCGGTACTGCAGCAATCCACTCTCTCCTTCAGCCCTTGGCTACGAAGTCCTTTTTCAGAAGCAGGTTGTGCCCATTTTCAGATTTTTTTTTTAACCTAGAATTAGGTTTTGTAAAGATGGAGCTTCTCCTTGAAAACTCTATAAAAGGCGTGAGTGAATACAGAACAGGAAAGTGGCTCAGTAGAGGACACAGGCAGCTTGTCGTCTGAGCTCCGTGTTGTGTTGTACAGAAACATTGACAGCTGTCAGCAATAGTAACCCTGAATAAACCTGGAAAATCATGACGTCCAGTGACTGAAGACTGACTGTCAAAGGCCGCATACTGGCAGTTTTTTTCCCCAATTGGAATTCAAGCTTGTTGTAGAAATACATTGTGAAGCATGGGATGCTGCTGTTCAAAGAAGTAAGAGTTAGTCAACTGAATGAAAAATTCAGTGGGAACCCAAGCTACAAACTCACTGTCCCTCACAGGTGCCTTTCCTTGAAAATACGTCCACTCCTGGCTTAGCTGTGTCATTCACAACCTGCCCACTTAGGTCTTAAAGATGCCGTGGGTTAGTGGCAAGAGGACAAGATATTCAGTTGGGTTTTGACAAAACAAACTCCGTGGCAATATTTTGCAATTTTTATGGCATTATTACTTCTGTGAGATACACACAAACTAGAAGTCTGCATTTTTACCCTTCTGCTGGTAAGCTACAAAGAAAAATCCTTTGAGGAGTTACCCCAAGTAGCTGTGATACAGTGCTGAAATCTTGCTTAGAATTTGTATTGATGTGCAGATGGTAAAGCTGGAAAAGCTGGTGAGTCATGCCAACTAAAAAGCGGTGTAAATTAAAACCAATTTGTGTCAGCTGAAAAAGAACAAACAATTTTTTAGGGTTTTGTAGAGAGATTTCAAAATGAAGAATAAAAAAAAAAGGATAAAAATTATGGCAAAATGCCTATTGTTTTGATGCAACAATATGTTTTCTAAATCCATCTGGATAATTATCTGAAGAATCAAAAACTGAATTTAGTTATTAATTAGGAATTCATATGAAAAATGTGGGCAAAAATCATTTGATTTGAAGGCCCAACAAAGTGTGCAAAGACATGCAGCTTTTGATGCAATATAAGGATCATTTAACACAATATCATCTCTTTGGATCCTTTAATCAATAATGGAATTCCAACCCCAGTGTCTCAAACTGAAAGTGCTACTACAGCACTTTGATTTTTAAAACACTTTAAAAACCCCAATAGATTACACCTTCCATAAATAGGGCCAGAATTTTCCCACATAACTTTGGGTATTTAATTGGGCCTTGAATTAGGAGCTTGGTCTCCCTGGCTTACTGACAGAGGGTGATTCAGACCCTTAGGATTTTGATTACTTAGTAGATGTACATCTCTTTATTAATTGTAAATATACCCATATGTGGTTAAGGACCCGCTTTCTGCACCTCAAAAATGCTTCAGGGTGGTCCTGCCTTTAACACAGTCTGAATTCTCTCTCTCTTTCTTCTCTCCTTTTTTTTTTTTTCTGGTGTTTGCAGATTTGGTAATCAGACCTTAAACTACAGGTTGTTCTATGATGGGAAGCACTTTGTTGGAGAGAAAAGATTTGAATCAATCCATGATCTGGTTACAGACGGCTTGATAACATTGTATATAGAAACAAAGGCTTCTGAGTATATTTCCAAAATGACAACAAACCCCATATATGAGCACATTGGATATGCCACTTTGCTTAGAGAAAAAGTGTCCCGGAGGCTGAGCAGAACAAAAAATGAATCAAGAAAAACAAGTGTAACAAGTGAAGAAAATACTCCGGTTGAAAAGGTAAGTAATCAGCTTAAAATTTTTGTAATTAATACCAGTCTTTCTATCAAATCTGACAGGAAAAAGTGTTTTGTCAGAAGACCTGTTACTATTTTCCCGTATTTAATTAAGTATTTCTATCCCACTGAAAAGTTTACATCCTGTTAATATGATCTTGGCTCCAAACTAATTTTTAACTGGAACTTACGGTGAAAACTTTCTAATAAGAACAAAATGCAAACGTTTTCACTGTGTAAATACATGGACATACACTGTTTACCTTAGGAACTGCATGTAAAATTGTCACAAGGTATATTTGTACATGTATACTTAAGCATTTTCCATAGTAGGGTTATGAATCTGGTTCCCACTGACCCTTCACCACAGCTCAAGTTTGTTATCTTTCTGCACATGGTCCAAAGCTCCTCTTCTCTGCCAAGCCTTTGGTGGATGGGTCTCAAATGGGGATATTGTGTGTTTTCTTGCCTTCTCATGAATCTGAAAGTGGAATGTTGTCTGTTTGCCTCCATTTCTTCTTGCTCTTCTCATTTGAAGTGGGTTTTCCTTGGTATTCTTCTCTCATGCACCTGTATCCCACAGCATTGCATGGACAAGGACTTACATGATGATAAATTGAGAATTTTGTGCAGTTAGCAGCCATCTGAAAATGTAAAATTAGGAATTATTTTACATGTGAGAAGCAGCCTTGTAAGCAGTGACATGTGGATATATTCATTTCCCAGGTGGTAAGACAGCAATAGCTGTCAAACAAAACTTTTTTTTGAGTCAGGACCCTGTGTTGAATTGACTTGCTGACATTTGTTGAGCATACTTCTGCAGTGTGACTGTTGATTTTAGTGTTCAGTGTGCTGGCTAGCTGGTTAGGAGCTAGAGCCAGTTTGTATTTGGGAAGCAGGGAGTGAATTTGCTGTCATATAATCATGGCAAGTATGGAAAGAAATCAGTTTTTTCGTGTGTATCCTCGTCTCTCTAGGACATTCCTAGCAGAATTATCTGTTGGGTTCACATACCTGCATTGGCTGATTATATACTGGTTTGGATTTCTCAGTAATAAAAATTGTTTGCATAACTGACCTGACATGTAAACCTATTCATCCTCTATAACAAATTAATTCCATTGTTAATATTAATGACATCTTTTAGGGAAGGCATACTGATTCAGGGAAGGCCTTTGGAGAATGGCACAAGTCCTCCATTAAAATTATATTTCAAAATGAATCCACTGGTGACAATAGTTTTTGGGTCAATTGAACATTATTGTAATATCCAAGAGGAGTAGATACCATTGAGACACCCAGTGCTCATTCAGTTGATTCCTGTGACTGGACACTGGTTGATTTTGAATGCTGTAACAGACATAAGAAAGTGAATTTTTACTAGGCACAGTAAGAACTAGACATAGTGCAGTATAACAAACTTTTTTTGTGTTGGTGTTTCTGTGTAAGGAGGAGAATGGTCCAGAGGGTGTTCTGTAACTGGATCCTTACTTGCACGATTGTAAATATTATTACATTCATGTAGTGTAATAAAGCAACCGTGCTAATTGAAACTCATGCTACATTCTCTAGGAAATCAGAATTATTTGTTTTGTACAAGGAAGAAGACAGTTTCAAAATTGTGTTTATTTTTACATATAGCTCTTGCAGTTGAGGAGCAAGTCTTTTGTAATTCTCAAAACTCTCTCAAAAGCTTCACAGGGATTTGTTCTAGTACCATATATTTCATAACAGTTTTATGTTGTTCTTGGGGTTGGATGCCATTCTTCCGGCTGGGCAGCTTTGAGAAGGTGCTGTAAAAACCCTTTTAGACCAAGAGAAGGCAAACTGTTGCTGAAGGCTTGTTCACCTTTTTGCTGACGTACAGTGTTATGCAGCTACACAGTGGGTGACACTAGCAAACAGCTCCAGATTAAAACTGACTCAGACAGAAGAAAAAATAGATTAATTTTCTGCCAGATCTGCTACCTAATCCACCTCCTGTGAGTGGAAATGCAGCACAGAGGAGTGGAAGACTCTTCTCGGATGACAGCTCAAAAAAACTATTATATTGGCTTAATGTGAGAGGAGTGCTGCGTTCTTAGTTTCAGATATCTGTGCTTGAAAATGTTTGGACTTGATTTAATGCACTGGCAATAGTAAAAACACACTTTTGGACCTCATTAGTGATTGTGTTAGGTCTTCTTTTGTATTGCTGCTGAATGAAATTCAAGTGTTTGGAGTGTTATTTATCTCTGAGGTGGCTCATGATGTGAAAGGCAGGTCCTTGGCCTACAAGGACTTGTGCTCGTCTAGATTTCTGTACATGCAGGCAGGAGCAGCCTGCAAGGCTGGGCTTGTGGCTGTGCTGTCATGTAAAAATAGCTGGCTTCAGCTAAGCCACTACGTTATTGGCAACCCTCTCTGCCTTCCTCCCACTGAGGGGAAGAGCAGAAGGAGGAATAGCAGCTGTTTCTAACATATTTTTCTTGCCAGGAGGAGTAGGAGCAATCACAGCTATAAGAGGAGTGGGGCTAAGGGGATCTGCTCAGGCTGAAGACCTGACGTAGCAGCTCAAGGCTTGATTAGGACTCTCTATGGGCTTCTCTACTGGTACTGGTAGTTTTCCATCATCTCATGCAAATCCATGTGAAAAAAAGATTACATCAACTAAATTATTAGCAACTGAAAAAGCTCACAAAAGCCTGTATGGTGAAACCTACCATAGCTGCTTTTGATTCAGATGCTCCTGGGGGAAGTCATGAGAGGTTTGGTAGCAGACAGAGATTCAGGGGTCATCTTCCCTTTTGTTCCTCACAGTAGCCACAGATAAAGTATGGACTGGGCTTTGAAATAAACCGGTGAATTACTGAGCATTTGTCAGTACTAACATATGGGTACAAAGCAGGATAAAGGGAATTTAATGTTTGTTTTTATATAAACTCTAGAAGTCCTCTAAAATGGAAGAATATTATGGGGTTCAGTGAGAGTTCTATCAGATGTTTTGCTTGAGGCTGCCATGTGTGGTACTGTGTTTTAGACAAAGGCCACAGTTTGCGCACAAATCACAACCTTCACCCACTTCAATAACTCCAATACAT
Organism: Atrichornis clamosus; assembly: GCA_013400975.1. Taxonomy (NCBI): domain Eukaryota; kingdom Metazoa; phylum Chordata; class Aves; order Passeriformes; family Menuridae; genus Atrichornis; species Atrichornis clamosus. The sequence continues at coordinate 70,181 of WBMZ01009121.1, read as the reverse complement.
TTCAGACCCCTAGAAATAAGTTAATGAATATTCAGTATGACATTTTTCTGCAAAGTAAGTTCTTTGCTGAATGTGTGAAAAATCATTGGGTTTTTTTTTCTCTGACCAGCTGAACAGGTAAAATGTTTAAAAATAACATTACCGAGCTGGTTTATTTGAAAGTGCTGCCTAGGGTGTTGTGAATGTTCCAGAAATGCTGGGGGAAAGCCATACATGCAGGACAGAAACTTCCATTATTTCTCAAAAGGGAGACGAGTATTCAGTGCTCTAAGGTTAGGCATCAGTACTCTCCTAAGAAATAAGACTCTTTACAAGTGAGATTTTGTTTCATACTGAACCTGATTCCAGAGTGTGAAAGTGTGGCTGAAGGCATTAATCTCCTCAGTGGGTTTGTTAACACCATCCAGGGAGTCTGTCCGTTCTGTCGCCTCCCACCGTGACAGTGGAGATTATTCAGTGTCTCCGTCACTCCAGTGCCACCGCTCCCGAGGGGCCGGTCGGCACAGGGGGGCCACCAAGGCACAGGCTGGCAGGAGGAGCCAGCATCCGGATGAAATGTCTCGGTACTGCCCGGGGTACCTGTCTGTTCCCATAATGATAATTTCTTTGAGGTTGTAATTAGTGGAGTCATGCCCATTCCAGGAGGGGAATGTGATAATTGGACTGGATTAAGCTGTTGTTGTTCATGCCTTTTTATCCAACACTTTTCGTTTTGGGCCTAACATTGATGCTTCAAGATACTTAATGCTGGTGTTTCATCCAGAAAGTTATTTCTGTCTGACTTAGAAGAGGTGCTTGATTTGTAGACACAGATTCTAAATTTTAGTCTGAATAGGTTAACAGATCCTTAATCTGAAAGGAGCCACAATGATTTTTAGGAATGAAGAGTTCTGAGAGAACAGCATGCTGCAAATACTTTCTCAGCAGTGTAAGCAATTGTCATTTTAATGGGATCCATGTTCAACAACGATTTTGGATAGAGAAATCGTTTTCTTGTGCAAAAAAAATTTGAAGATCACATGTTGTCTGTTTAGGGTTGTGATTTAAGCTTGGGCAAGTTGTGTTCACCTGCTTTATGTTTGCTCTGCTTATAGAATGCTGTACTTAGGACAAATGAACGCATACTAGAAGATGTAGGGCAGATAAGTACCTGGTACTGCTATGTACTGTAATTAATTTTCAGTAGTTCAAGTTAATGGTGAATGTAGGAGAAGTGTAACTTGCTGTAAGCAATTAATCTTCACATGCAGGAGAGAAAAAATTGCAGTAATCTGTCAGTAAAATATGTAGTTCTGAAACGTTTATCGCCATCACATTTTCCTGCAAATGCTGCCCTTACTGAGTCAGCAGTCTTTGTGTTACAGACAAGGGGAAAAAAATACTCCTTTCGAATCCTACCTCAGCAAGTGTAATTTGGAAAAATACACTCAAGGATTTGAAATGTTGGAAGTAGATGCAAGCTGTAGTTTCATGAATACTCTGATCAGGTAAAAGCTATCACAGTTGCTGACGGAAAGCCGTCCACATTCCCTGCTCTTGCACCTTCAATCCCGCTCCTTGACCTACCCTGTGCACTACTGCAGCCATCCCGTGCCTAGGGTGGGACCTGGACTCTGTGACAAAGTGCCCTGTGTCTGGCAGAGGCTGTGCCCCACACCCTGTTTCTTTGCTATGCTGGTCTCATGGGAACAGCAGGCTGGAGTCAAAGGAAACTTTTGGCAGCGTTTGAGCTTAAAGTGTTTTCAAAAAGAATGATCTTAATCTATCTGACAGAGGACAAACTGTTGGTAAGTGCAGTAAAGATTAAGGAAGGCTTTTTCCAGTGCCAAGTCTCTGCTTAGGTGGGTCCTGGCAAAGCTCCCATCAACTTCTCTCCTAGTCGGATCTGGCTCAGTCAGTTCAAACATACCAGTTGCACACGAAATTTGAGTTTGCTTGGAGCCTGGGCTGGAGTGCTTCTTCTCTCTCTGGCTGCAAGTACATGCCAGAAGCAGCATGAGGCGTTTAGCAGTGATGGTATGTACAGAACAGTGTAGAGTTTGAGCTAAACCAAGAGTGAGCTGTTTGTGGAGTCCTCACTTAGCAGTGGGACAGTGCAGAAAACTGTGTTGCTGTTTGACATGGTAACCTCTCTATGTCTGTCTTGCTGGAACTCATAACTGCACATTGAAGTGCAAATGACAGAGCCCATAGTTAATACTGCAGCTAGAACTAAAGAGCTGAAATGATTAGCATATTATGGAGTCTGGGAGGCTGTCGATTTCCTTGGCAGAAAATCCCACACCAGTAATAGACAGATGAGAAAGCTATTCCTATTAAGGCAAAGGTGACAGAAAAGGAAGAATAACTTTGCTAGAAGTTGTAGTTGATATTACTGTCCTCATTAGTCATGCTGCTCACACACAGTTTCCCACAGTAGAAAATGCAGGACTTCCAGGAAAGACTATTTTCTAACATCCCTTAATTGGAGATGTAATCTGGTTATGGAACTAAATTTTTAGGGGCACTGAAGTTTCTCTTACATCAAAATTGCACAAGAGACAGTCAATTTTAAGACAACCTCTAGTTTGGTTCCATTTTTGTGTTTGACACTTCTGCATTGTTATTCACACCACATCCTTTTCTGAAGGCTTTTTAGCCTCATCTTACAACTCCATTTTTGTCTATTCATTGAATTTTCTGCAGGTACTGCTATTAGCCAACAATAAAGAAATCTTTTCAGTCTTTCATTTATTCATTATTCTTCCCATTCTGCAGCTCCTCTGAACCTCTAATGATCCTATTACAGGTTGCTAGATAGTGTTTAATTCTCTGCTGGGATGTCTATCCAGAGGCTGAGCATTTCCTTCCACAGGAGGGCTGCAGGGTACTGCGCTGTCCCAGCAGCAGATCCTGGGGTTAAGAAGATAGTAAGCAGAAACATCTGTTCCTGCAGACTTTGGGCTGCAAGGGCACTGGTAATTTGACATGGTGTATTTTGCATTGCCTTCGACTCCCTGCTTTTTGCAACTTGCTTGGTCAGAACAAATGAAAATGTTCAGTTCTACATGGACGTTAACAACCCATCATCATCTTTTATTAGGGGCTACAGTTGCACTCCTGTATGCTTAGCCACAGAATCCACAAGGGACTTCTCCCTGGCAGTACTGATTTTGCCCAAAGGATGCTCAGACACCACACTGATAAAAAGCAATATAAAGCCTATACACAAAGGTGGCCTTTATCTGCAGGGTTAAGTGAAACATGCAGTGATAAAAGGTGTGTGGCACTTTTTCTGCTAGAAACAACAAACTAATACATCAGAATGACTTTGGGAGTAATGAATTCCTTTCATCAGTCACTCAGGCTTGTCCTGCAAGAGTCGTACTCTGCACACAGGTTACCACATGTACGTACTTAATTGTAGCGTGCCTTGACATGAGTACTTAGCTACATACCTGACTGTCTTCTTTAAATAACTGTTAGCAATTCAGAAGTGGTTCCGTCCAGAATACTCTTTGGTATTATACCACAGCAAGGAGGAGTTTATATTAATACAGCAGGTCTACCACCATGTATATTTTTGTAAATTTATATTTCAAATGACAAATGGTATCATACTGAAAATACATTCGGCTGATCATTTTCTTTTGCACTTCAGTATTGGCATTCTTTTGTATTTTTCATGTATTATTCATGTGTCTCTTTACAGCTTTTTGTTTGTTTAATGCATCATAAATATAAAATAGACACTATACAAGAAACAAAAATAAGAAAGCTACCAAAATAAAATCATGGAAAGTGTCTTTTTCAATTTCTTCCCTCTGGCTGTCTGTGTTTATGTACAGGAAGAGGGACACTGCTTTGTAGTTAGCTGTAGCACTCCTAACTATTAGCTAATATTTAGCCTGATTAAACAAGGACTTTTGAAAGGAATAACTTGTATTCATTTTAACAGTGATGGAAATTGAGGGAATCAAAAGGAAGAGATGTTCCATAGGAAAGTATTTGCTTACATTGCTTCCCTGAACTGTTGACGTCTCTCCAGGTTCCTGGTTTTTGTTATCTTATTACCGTCAGCTGAGAATTCATGACTTTTGCCTTAAGCAGAATAAGTGATATGATTATGCCTGAAGAGAGCTTGTAAGTTGGAGACAACACTGATTTACACAAATGACATGATGCAATGGGTATAATCCAGTCCAAACGCTACTGAATTAAGGGGAAGATCCCCAAGGATTTCACTGAGTCTTGGAGCAGTTCAGGGCATTGCTAAACATATGGAGCAAAGGTAAATATCAAGTCTGTTACCACCATAGTGTGTCCCGATCCAGTGTTTCTGAAAGACAGCCAAATGGAAGCAACGTGAATATCACAACTGTAGACTGACGTTTTCTCAAATGAGAATGTCAGTTTAGTACTAAAAATTATTCAATACACCAGAAGTGCTTGTGGTAGTCCTAAGGCAAAAGCCACTTGGCTCTTCAAGTACAGTACTCTGTATCTGCAGCTAGGCTCTGCTGAATACATAAATTAATCCTTTTCTCTTGGGTATTTTCCTGTTATGAACTTATTAATAATTCTACTAAAGCTAAATATTTGTTGCGTAAAAACCATGCTTAGTTTGATGTGCTAAAAATAAAAGCTTATATGAGGATGTGTTGTCTTGGTCTTTACACTCTTTACACAGTTTGATGGCATTAAATTCATATAAAAAAACTTCCACAGGTATTGGGATGGAACCTTCAGCATAAACATTTCATTTATCCAGCCGCTGGAAAACGAAAAGGCATTTTTTAAGTAAAAATCTATGCCTGATTATCTTGCATGAATCTTGAGACGCTGTGTAGGAATAGGCACTAAAATTTTACAAGCACCTTTAAACTGCCGTATTTTGGTATTGGAAGACAAGTGTTCAACTTCTTAAATACAAGAGAGAGATTAATTTCTGGTAGTGGAGGACTTGGAATTAGTGTCAAAAGGAAAGTATTTAAATTGTGAGTTGTATTTTTCCTTTATATTTTGATAAGAAAATAAATATTTTAAGTGACGTGCATGTTTAGGTCATACATTTGCTTGGCTAATTATAAGGAAAAAATAACCTATCCTCTCTGTTCATGCTGGATATGGCAAGAAATGATAGGACTGAAATACAGTGATGAACACTGCAGGATAGCTATTAAGGGGGAAAACAAGAACAGTGAAATGCTGGGATAGAGTGCCAGAGGGGGTGACAAAATCTCCCTCATCATAAGGCATAGAAACATATTAGAAAACATCTGGCAGAAATGGTTCAGATAGCATGGATACCTGAGGCAGGCAGGAGAAAAACATCTTGTAGTATATTCTAGTCCTATTTCTCTGTGGTTTTCTGAAAATATATTATCTAGGTTCTGGTTCATCTTGGGTAGATGAAGACAACTTACTAGCTAGGGGTCAATTATTCGATTCCTCCCCCTGGGAGGAGGGTACTTTTCATCTTCAGTTCAGCATTGCCACTGCACTGCTGAGGAATTAACTGCAGCCACAGTCCTAATGTCCAAGGAAGGCTTCCACAAAATGCTTAATGCCAGCCACAATACACTAAGTTCTTCCTCTTCTATATGCTGTGCAGACCTGCTAAGGGAAGTCTTGCCTGGCTGTCTATGTCCCTGTGAACTGGCTGACACTTGTCCCATCATGCTCCAGATATGACTCTTTCTGACCATCAAATGTGTGTGTCATGTCCACTGAGTGTCTTCTTCCATACTCTGGGTGCAGAGAGGTTCACCCCTGAGGTGTGTTGGCACTTGAGTGAAGTCAGGTGCAGAGCCCCAGAAAATGCCCTCTTTTTCATCTGGGCTCTGGCCAGAGAGAGCGCAGTGAGCAGCCTGCGTCCATATCCTGCAGCTGGAATACTGGGAATACGGGTGCAGGTGTCCCCCTGGTCACCTCTGGGCTGGCTCAGCAGCTGTAAGTCGGGCACAGTCTCAGCCAGCAGAGCTCAACAGCACTGCCAGGCAGGAGGAGGCAGCAGCCTGGGCAGAAGGAGGGCAGGTAATGGCCACAGTGCTGTTGACTGTCCTGAACTGAGGTGTGACTACAAAGGTTAGGACCCAGTAGTTTTTCTAATTGCTCATATTCGGAAAAGAGGACGCTGTGATGTGACAAGTACCAATTGTACCCGTGGGTTCTTCCTTGTAATGTGTTCTGAGCCCTGGAGAACAGTGGGACTGTGCACAGTCGTCAGCACGGGTTATAAAGAAGGAATGCTGCCAGTTAGACTTGATTGCCTTTTTGATGGATTTACAAAAGTACTGAGTGAAAAGAATGCAGCAGATGTAGAATAATTGGATTTTTAGTAAAGTAGTACAATGTCTCATGAAACTGCACTCTTGACATTAATTCAAATTTGTTTGGCTCATGAACATGGTTACATGGACCAAAAGTAGGTAGAGGAATTTCAAGCAAAGAATAGAGATAGGCAGCAACTTGATAGGCTGGGATGAAAGTGGCTGATGAAGTATTGCAGGGGCAGGAGTTTCATTTAAGATTTTTATTGATCTGGAAAAAGTGCAAAGACATCACCAAAAACTCAGGACAGTTTGTGCTATGATGTCACTCAGTATAGGAATTTAATCCCTAGGAACAGAATGAGTGTCCATGACAGAAGCATCAAGAGAATCTCAATTAGAATTTGTAATAATACAATTTGGCATGTTTTAAGCACATAGAAAGGAGCCAAGCCACATACTTGCAGTAGCTCTCCTTTGTGGAGGGTTGTTTGCATTTAAGCCAGGTGTGCCACTATTAAGCAGAGACTGGAGGTGACAAAAGAGAACATTGCCATAGCTTCAAGAGAAGTTGTCTCCACTGCTTGTGGAGATGTTACACTTCGAAAGCCTCTTTCCCTGATTTGCTGCTGGTTCATCCATCCATCAAAACAGTACCTACTGCTGTGGTAATTCATCCACTTTTGACAAACTGTAAGCCAGAAATAGTGCTTCACCTTTGCAGAATAATTCTGTCCAGTACCTTTAGGCGGGGAGATGTGGAAAGTCTGTGCCAGGTGCCATTTGGCTGGTGGTACAAGGCAGCTTTTCTGAAGTCAGGGAATTTGGGAATTTGACAGCAGGGATGATCCTCTGAGGTCAGTTTTCAGTGCCTTCTGCATTGCTCACGGCACTCTGAGCTGTGGGCTCCTCAAAAAAGAAAGGCTGAGAGCATAGCTTGGTCGTATTCATCAGGAGCAAAATATTCTCTCATCAAGAAGTTGAGATGCGGCTTTTTGAGGGAGAGGGAGGAAGCAAATCAGGAAAGGCATCTCCAGATAACTCTGCTAGACTCTGTACAACCTAGGTTTGCAGGGAACAGCTTGAGAGGAATCAATCAAGATGATTTATGAATGAAATTGTCACAATTAAACACTAGGTGGCATGTTTACTTAAGAGTTTCTGGGGACTGAATTAGGGTATCTTACACTGCTGACACCCATTTGTGCTTGTGCAATGAGTGGTTTCATGGGAACATGACCACCTGATGCCTTTTTTTAACAACAAGCATTCATCTTGTTCTTAAGAAATGTGACACGAAGACACCATTGCTTATTCAGCCTTAGAGTTAGTCTTCAGCTTCTCAAAGCCACTTTTGTTTTAAAACACAGATTATGAAATGCAGTGCTGTAGGGAATAGGTGTGTACATGGCAACAGTCCTACAGAAGGGTCCAGTCTCACAGGACTTGTGCAAATAGTGAGAGGAGTTCATATGCAAAGACATTGTATGATTTACCTGGTTTACTTACAAAAGGCTAAAAGGCTGAAAGTAGGACTATATAATGCATTTAAAAACTCAGATGAAGGAAACCTCACATTTATCCTTATGTGAATGAAAAGCACAGCTTTTGATTTCAGAGGTGGGATTTTAAGGTAATGACATCCAGTGGTTAGGGCTAAATACTCATTGGCAGAAAATATGCCTTTATTCTGCGTGTCTGTGTGACACCTGTTACATCAGCCAGGCTGAAGTTTTACGTATGCTGTTGCTTCTCTCTCAGTGAAAGAATAAATGGAGCTGTCTTTTGTTGTGTGAAAAGATGCCTTGCACAAAGTTCATCCTTGAGAAAAGCAGGGCCACAGCCATCACCAGAGCAGAGCACTTAGCCTCTCCCAAAAAAATACCATGTTTAGAATGTCTGCTCTAAAAATTCTTGTTTCTTGCTATAGATATTTTAAGAAGACAAATAGATACTTTGGACTAACTGCAGATACTGTGAAGATAAACTTCCCTTATGGAGGAGATATCCACATTGCTGGTTGCACAGGTTGTTGCAGCTCTCCCTGAAAGGGAGTTGCATGTTCTCTACCAGCCAGAAGTCTAGGATCAATCCTATTGTCTGTCATCTGCTCTGTCATAACTCATGTATGGACCTCTGAGTTGACAGACCTCGTTCTAGCTGTTGACTGTGAGCTCTTAAAATTGAAGTTGGCCATATGAAAAGGGAGCTAAATATACAGGCCTGAACCAGGGTGTGCTCATTGTGCCAGTGCTGAGGAGTGTGGGAAATAGACTTGGCCATAGGAACAGGGTTATGGGGACAGCTCCTTTCCTTGCCTAGCACTAGGCGTACCCCAGACATGCCTGCTGTTGGAATTAGATGATCTTTAAGGTCCTCTCCAACCCAAAACATTCTATGATTCTGCGGTTCTATGATTTTAACAGATTGCCTTAGGACATAAAATTGTGTCCAAAGCATCTGTGCTCTGGCATCAGGAGAGTCTTTGTGGTTTGTACCACAAAGATGAATTTATGCCTGTTTTCATTTTCAGTAGTTCTGATGCCCATATTCTGTAAGGGTTTTTATGTCTATTATTTTTGCAGGTCTCTGCAAGATACTAGTAGACCAGCATGTAGTTTGGCCAGTAAGCAGCTGTCCCCAGGCAGTGGCTGGATCCCTGGTTGCTGCCAGGCTGCATTCATAAAGCTGTGGTTTACAACCTAAGTACATAGAGAGACACCTGGGAAACTGTTTCAAATAAATTAATTCTATTTATTTATATATTTCAGAAAGTAGAGGAATAATAACTTTCCTTTATTTCCCTCTTTCTCTTCCTTTAATTTGATCAATCCAATCAGTGGACTTTCCTAAATCCATCTGGTCTACAATGTATTGCTGAATTTGAGGCCAAGTGAATTTGCAGACAGAGCTTAAGGCACTTCCAGAATGGCTGAAAGTGAAGTATATTGCCAAAGATTGGACTAAAGAGAGTGTATTTTCAAGGACATTGTTCACATGATTTGGTTTCTCATAGACCTCAAAGTACTCGGAATTAAGAGAAAAGTCTGGATTGTGGTTTCTTTGTGGGCTGGCAGAATCCCAATGGAATGAAGTCAAGTCATCATGTGATATAACTTGCTTTTTAGGAGACACTGCATTCAATGAAGGATTCATATAACTTCCACATGATACTTTGTAGGGAATTTTTCCATGTGTGGTTTTTTAATCAGCTCTCAATTCAGAGGCTTGTCTCCTTCTCCACATGCGAACAGTGTACAAGCTCTGTATCATCCACCTATAGACATTGAATTTCATGAGAAAATACAAAACCTTCTCTAATTTCCTTTGTTCTATTTCTCACTAAATTTTATGTTGCAAATTTAAAATAAAGACAAACAAAGTAGCTAGGGTAACCTGTAGCATTTTCTTCCTGTGCAGGTCACAATGCTCTCCAGCAAAGGTGTGATACTGAAGTGAGCGCAAGCCTGCATAGCCACAGGTCGAGGCACATTGGTGTCCCGTTAGAGCTGCCCAAGCCTCGAAATGTGGACAAATGTGCTGTGGTTTACATCCCCTGGGTCCAGCGCCCTGGGGCTGTGCTGAGCCAGCCTCCCGAGCAGGCACAGCGAGGGCAGCTCGTGCAGGCGTTTCAGGAGGCTTGTTCAACACGTCGGTCACCTCAAGGGCAGCTCACAGAGCCGTGGCCTGGTGCTCCCACCAGCCTGCCTGGAGATCTTGGCAGATGCACCTCGCTGGATGGCAGTAGTGGGGAGATGAAAGCAATGCACATTAGAACAGGGGTGGAGTTCAGACATCTACCTGCTGAGTGTCTGTCAAGTAGAATTTTGTGATGGGGATAAACCCGTCCATTTAGTTCAATTTAGTATCTAGAGTTTCTACTACACAAGCAGAACATCTCACCGCAAAATTCAAGATTGGACTTGGGAATGTATTACTGTTTCAGCTAGTGCCTGAGCTGTCTGTGGAGTAAAAAACAGTTGTATCTTCTCAAACTCAGGAGAACCCTCTTTGGTGCTAACAAATGGAGACAGTGAGTTTGATTCTTCTGCAAATTATATTTTAGGCAGAAGACTGCAAATAAAGGGACAGTGATTGAAATGTTAATACTTTTCCAATTTATTGCCTATTTTCCTCTTAAAACATGAGTTCAAGTATTTGAATAAGGCTAAGAATCATTACATTAGTAAGAAAGAGGACATTAAAAATTTCAGCCATCAGCAGCCATTCTGATTGTATGTAATGTAAATTAGGTTAAACAATTGTGGAGGTTTGCACTCTAACACCACCACCTATTTTTATCTTGTCAGGTGCTGCTAAGAATAATTTAGTCCTTTGAATAGTTGTATTTTTAGAGATGTGTATAAGAATGCAGAAGAAGTCCTTGAATATTTAATATTCCAATAAACAGATGATAAAACAAGTTAATTTGGTATTTGATAGCACTTTCAATCCCATATCACATCCTCAGAGCTAATTGAGAAAAGAATATATTCCTATAGATTCTTTATATTTTTTCCTTCTGTAAAATTTAGCAAACAAATTTGTGCCTAGGAAATATCTTGATATTCTCATCTTCATATTACTTTAAAAATTTAAGTTCTGCATCGTCTTCAAGAAACAAAAACCAATACAGTAGAATTCAGTAAGAGTATTTATTGCAGTGGGGAAGATGTATTTTTCACAAGGCTTTAAAAAGAGCCAAGGGAGTGTAGGGGGTGCTTGTATCCCTGCAAAAGAGAAACTGGCAAATAGGAAACAGTGCTATAATAACTCATATGGGACTGTGAGCATTTTGGATTAGCTATGCACCACAGGTAATACTAGTTTATCATTTTATTATTGTTGTTCAGCTCACAGTTCAGTGTATTCCAAGATGCTATCCATGGCCTTTTGGGGTATAATTACATTTTTCACTTGATCTGTAATTTAGTAGTCGGAACAAGAAGACAAAAGGTTATTTGGAATCAGACCTGACAGCCAGGAGGCTGAAGTGCTGACATTAGTCTGCCGTCTGACAGGTCTGTGCCTCATGTTTCGTCTATGTGCGTTTGTGATATATTTAAAAAGCAAGAAACTTAGTAAAAAGGATTCTCAGCCCACACACAGGTGCAGGCAAAATGCACAATAATGAGCATTGAACTGTCTGTTTTATTTTCAGCAGGATGTTTTTTTTGCGGGGGGGAAGTTTGGGGTATTTCTGGCTTGCACTCACTGTACCTAATGAAAGTAGCTGTCACACAGAGCATCAGAGGATGCCTTTTTCCTTCCATTGGCAGTGCATATCCTGTTGAACTTGACTCCATGTTATCGGGCTGGTTGTCTGCCCCACCATTTCTACACAGTCCAGTTGGCCTGTCAATGGTTCTCTGTATTGAAAACCTGTTGCGTTGTTGTGTTTGGCATTTGCCAGCCAAATAACAGGAACTTCTTCACTATCTGCCCTTCACCACTCTGGGGTTAAATGCTGTAGCCAGATGGATTAATGTCTGTATCTCAGTAGCTGGTGAGATCCCTTCTCGTGGCTTCCACTAAGACCTTATCTCCACTGCTATTGCACAAATGACTTTGCATGTGGACACTTTCTTCGATTCACAGAAAGGAAGGCAAAGATGCACAAAGGGTGGCTTAAGGACAGAAATGCAGATCTGTCTTGTTCAAGAGTGATGTGTCAGTGGCTGTGGTAATTCAGGCTGTTTTGTAAATACGGTCTCATGATGGTTTATTTGGAATAGTAATATTGAAGCACAATGTATTTTGTATACCTAACTGCCTGCAGAAGTCAGCCTGCAGAGGAGGCAGTGTGGTGGGGGGATGTTAAGGAGGCACACCTGTGCTAGTGGAACTGTCACTAAAGGTCAGGGTTGTACCCAAGCATGTGTCCATGACAAGACAAGACAAGACCAGGTTTATTTTGGCATTGTAGTCACAACCAGTGAGGTGCTACAGCCATAGCCTGGGATAAATCCCAAGAAAAAAGTACAACCTTCAGCAGATTTTCCTTTAATTAACATCTCTTTATTGATCTCAGTGGCAAACGCAGAAAAGACAGCTATTGTAAAGAAACTAGAGAGCCATGAGAGACAGAAAAAATAGCAGAAATGGCATAAAAGGCTTTGAAAAAATTACTTGCTGTTCTCAGTCATCAGCCTTTTTCCTAGAACATTCTTCTGTGGCACAATACCAAAGTCAAAACATTTTGCCTTAATTACACTTTTATAGATGTCTTGATAGTTGAGACTTCTGGACCTAAAAACTGCGGAATTTTTAATGTATCTATATAGGTAAGAATAAAACAAATACAGAAGAGATAGTGCTAGAAATTTCATCAGATTTAGTTGCCAAAGCCTGAATTTCCAAATTCCTGACTTTAATGAATCTTCACTCAGATGAGTAGGCAAGCATGTGACTTGCATCTAAACATAGCAACACAGGGATGTGGTGAGCCATTGGGTATTGACAGTGAGAAAGGAGCAAAGGTTTGAATGTAGCAGCTTTAGGCTCTCAGTTCATCCCTTCAACAGGTCCCACTACCTCAGCTTTGCAACTCTGAGTAATCTTTCACAGTGTGTGCTTAGGAGAGACTTAGTAAGTAGAGTGTCCTTTTTCCAGTTAAACATTTTGCAGCTTTCTCATCTCTGACTTTGCTAAGGCCTCGTGGGTATATCTCTGGTAATGGTTCTTTGAGCTTTACCTTCCTTAGCTTTGGGCCCTTCTGTTCAGCCTAATTACTTGCTTTTACAGGGCTTTACTTTTTTCCTATCAAAATCAAGCTTGAGAACTTTTGGTGGTGTTAATAAAGGAGTCCAGGGAACTTGTTCTGACAAATGAGACTGTCCAAGCCAGAAGCTGAGGAGAGCGGTTTTGGAATACAGTCTCTTAAAAAGGAAAAAACATGGATGTGACTAGATTCCACATCTTCTGAAGGAGACACTTCAAAAGAAAGAACTATTACTGAATCTAAATATGTGGTCTGTATATGTCCCACCTCAGTAATCAATTTTTTTTCTATTTTAAATGTTTTTAAAAATGCAAGTACTGTGCTCTCACTTCAGGAGAAGTTCTGCAGCTCTGTTCAGAAGTGGAAGCAATAAAATTGAACGTTGTCTTCCAATATTGTGGTCACCTCAGGCTAGGCTTCAGCCTCTTCCACCAGGCAAGAGGGACAGGAGAGGCAGTGATCTGTAACTGGCCTGTCTGCACTCCTGAGCTGATGGGCAACAGGAACATGAAACCATTGGGTTTTTAGAAAGCCCCATTTACCAACTGCTACAAAGAGTCATCATCAGTTTGCCCCAGGATACAAGACATTGAGTTACTGCCATTGCCACCTCTCAGTGAAGGGAAAACTCCAGCAACAGGCCATTGCTTATAGTTAGAAGAAGAAATTCAGGTGTCTGGGGCTTGGGAAGAGGCAACACCAATCTCTGACACACTGTCCCATCCTTTGCTTGTCCATGGGATGACCAAACTTGATAAAAATCATAGCTGTGTTGTGGTGTCTAGCCTAATCCCAGAGAAGGATGCGGATTTAGCACCAGCTTTTATTTATACTTCTTCCCATTGGATATTTGCTAATCTTTCCCACTGTTTGGATACCACCCTGAAGAGCAGAAGGTAAGCCTCAGTCCCTCTTCAGCAACATGAATCTCTCACATGGGATGAAATGACAAATAATTTTGGCATGAATGGGACTTGAGGTTTATCCAGATTACGTTGCAAAGAGAAACACATGATAAGCCATGTGGCTTCCTGTTGCTTCTGCTAGGGAACAGAGCATTAATAATTTCTTCTGACAAGTGACATCACTTCCAGAGAAGCAATGAGAAAAAAGTAAGCATAAAAAATATGAAGTAAATATCTGTCTGGGCAGATCTTAGTGTCTGTTGACTTCTCTTTTCATTTAAGCAACATAGACACATTTCTAAACAGTCAAAGATCAAACATGGCAATTTTTGAGGGATATACAGAAATTGCCTTCTTACCTGTCTTTAGTCTTAAGTGAAGAACACTTGAAGGCACAGCAACAAGTGGAAAGAAGTCTTCCAAATTCAGAACAGAATGCCCATGTATTAAAGACATATACCCAATATATTAAAAAGGGTTGAATCCAGCTAATAAGTCATACTAAGCAACAGTATTCATTTTCAGGATCAACCCTTTAAAATACGCAGGAATTGTGATAAATGCTGGGCTTACCATCATTGAAAGCAGGAAGATCATTAAGAAATAAAACTAATTATTTTTGGCCCCAAATCTATACCATAACTATTACGTGGAAATTGAGTACCACTCATATATCAATATGAAAATGACATAAAGCAAAAGAAGTTCCAGATTAAGAAACTGTTGGATCTGGTTCTCCAACAGCTTGCATCAGCTTGAGACTGGTGTAAGACTTGCCTGCCAAAAACAGGCACTGCAGAATTGGAAGCATTATTTTTGTGGAATTTATACAATTTTTTTTTTCCTTCTTAAAATAACTTCCAAGGAATTCTATGTCCATAACATTTCCCTTTTTTCTAGAAAAACAACACTTTTTTAGCGTGTTCATGTACACAAATAGGGGAAAAACATTGGCAGTGTTGTAATTGCCCTTTTTTAACTTCCTCAACAAGGTCATCCAGACTGGTTGTGGAAAATCCTCATTAGGGAGTATTTTAATCTCTTAAATTAGGTGTGTGGCAATCTCAGCTTTTTCCTTATTACCTAAGAAATTATGGGCATCACAGTGTGTTGGTCACAGCGGGATTAATCAGAGCAACATCAGGACAGACAGTCTCTACAAGGCTGCTTAGCCCTTGCTGCCTTGTTTCAGAAGTCAAGGTGGAAATGGGGGCTCTCCTGAGAATATGGGGAGAAGGATGCCCAGGAAAGATTTATGAAGGGCTTTATAACCCAGAACATGACTTGGTCTCCTTCCCTGAAGCAGATGCTTATTGAGGAGGCATGCTCTTTTATGTGCAGCTTTTTTGGAAGAGGAGCATGGAAGGGAGAGGAGAAAGACTAGTGACAGCAGGGATCCAGACTGGAAAAAAGGCAATTCAGAGCTGCTCCATGAAAAAAACCTAAATACACCTGTTCTTTGGGAGCCGAAAAGATCAAACTGACTGAGAACACAGGCTGCTTTGTGTTTCTCCTCAGCCTTCTTCATTTACTGCCAGCAAGAAAACATATTGAGCCTCAACATCTTAGGTCTCAGATTGGGTTCTATGTTGGGATTCTTCCTGCAAAGTTTTCAGGTGTTGCTCTGAGTAATCTTGGAGGAAATGACATTGAAGATAGCTTTTGCCCCAGTCAGCTGTGATAAAGTGCAGCAAAGGTTGCATGTATAAAATTGGCTCTCAAAAGCATCCCCCAGTAGCGATTTTGCCTTAACACTCTAAGAATTTAAAAAGAGAGATCTTGGTAAAAATGTCACATGAGAAACCAACAGACATGTCTCCAATCTGATGCCCTGAAATATCCTCCCCTTACCATGTGATTTTTCCTTCAATCATTTTTATTTCTTTTATTTAAGCTATCACCCTAAAAATCGCTTTATGCCACCCTTAGTTTTCCTCATTATTTCCCCTCTTGCCTTCCCAGGACAAGAAAAAGTCTTTCTTTTGGCTTTTTCCCACTTTATGCTTCAGAAACCCCAACACAGATACCCTGGTTTCTACCTATGGAGCACCGGCACAGCAAAGGAAAACTGTCACCTTCTGCCGCAGCACAGAAGATGCAAGAAGGACCAGCAGCAAAGGGGTTAAAGGGAGTCCCATAGCAAAGATATGCAATGCCTTGAAATTTTAAGCACTAAAATCTGTGAATACATAAAAGAATAAATCTCTGCAATTCCAGATATTTCTGGTTGGCACATAACACTTGGAGCCAGTTATAAAAGGGGTTTTTTTAATTGTGAGCACTGGAATTGATAATGCCTGGTTCCCTATTCCTTTGTGCTCTGTCTTTCTGCACACCTTAGTCCCACTGCAGTAAGCCCAGCCATCCCTCCAGACCTTTCACACCTCCATCCCTCACCTCCATTCCTCCTTCCTCTGCCCTCTTCTCCCCTTATTTCCGTTTCACCCCCTGCGAAGGAGGCAGAAGGCATTGCTGCCAGGCTGGTCAGGGGAGAGAGCACAGCAGCTCAGGCCACATCTCTCTCCTCAGTCCAGCTACCAAATTTCATGATACTCAGACTGCTGCTCCGTCAATCTCAGCTAAAATCAGTCGGTTGGTTCAAAAGATAGTCAGGGCAAGTGGCAAAACAGATTGACATACACTGCAATCACATTTCTGAGGCAAACTGGCTGATACTACTTTTTATTTTTAATAATATTTCTTAAGCTCCATAGATACAGTTTCCAGGCATATTTTTACCTTTCTGAAAGTGTAAATGTAGCTAGAGGATACACCTGTGCCTTTTTTCCCACCCTATCTTTGTCAACACTTCTGTCTGCAAAATGGCTAGCTGGCTGCAGGGACCCCACTGGTTTCCACCGGTGTCACACAGCCTGCTTCTGGGTGTTTGTGACTTGCCAACTTACTATATTCCACAGATTGGCTTCAGGTGGCTCAAAAAAAAAAAAAAAGAAAAGAAAAGAAAAAAATCCAAATTTTGCTTTTCTCTGAACACCTCAATACCACAGCTGTAGCTGACTTGCAATTTTCACAGCTTGATAGCTGCTGGGAGAAAATGTGTTTGTGGATCAGTCGAGCACCTCACCAACTGTCTGAGACACCTCATTTGCAAGTTGTGAGGTGGGAGAGTCCTTCCTCTCCAAAAAGTGGCTCGTGTTTTTATATGGGGTGGGGGGAAAAAAAGAGTTTTTACTCTAGCTGTTTGTCACTCTGTTGAGTAATATCTGGCTCCCAGACTCCTTTGCTCTTTTCGAGTGGACTGAAGGAAAGAGAACAATTGCCCCTGCCTTTAGGACCTGGGAATAGCAGCTTTGGAAAGGGCAAAGAGCCCTACAGAGGATAAAACTGAGGGAATCTCTTTCTTTTTCCTCCTCTATCAGAGATCTCTTGAGAAGTTTCTCACTTTTACCTCGTTCCCTTGAAATGGAAGCTCTGGGTGGAAGGGGCATCACCCTTCTGTGATGGGGTTAGGTCCCTAGCTAAGGAGTACACACTGCCTCCTTGCCACAATGGTAAGAAGGGCCTCTAGAACGGGTCTTGTCTTTGTACCTGAGTAGACACTAAAGTCATTCAGGACAATCTGTTTTGAACCAGTTTGCAACATCCAGTCCCCTAAATTGTGCTTGGAGTTAGGTGTGCTCAGCCAAACAAAAATATAATGCACAAGTGCGCGTCAAGTGGCATCCCCTAGTTTGGTGTGCTTTAAATCTCCAATTAGGCTACTTCTAAAGCCTGTTCTCCATTTTTTTGACTGCCCTGATTCCAAGAGAGATTGAGCTTCCTTATCTTCTTCAATGAGACTGTTCTCCCAGTGAATTACTGTCTTGATTGTCCAGAGGGATAAATGCATGACTTTTTCAATTTGAAAAAGGCCCAAAAAAACGTTCTTCAGCTCAGCCTCAGCCATTTGGCTGGGAGGTTTCCACATATGTGTCAAGCTGGATTCTCTTCTCTGACTGCAGAAAACTGCTCAGATGAGGTTGAGGAAAAGTACGAGATTTTGACAGCACATAGAAGATTCCAGCTAATTTAGTTCATTGGGAGTTTTTCTACACAGCATTTTTTTGTTGAAAAATGCCAACTCCTTGTGGTGGAGGCTCAGCTCCAACAAATTGCTCACTTTGACAGACAGAGACTGAAGGAGGCTGAGGTTGGAGAGGCCAGGCTCAGGCTGGTGCACAGCAGGGTGGTATTTGTACCCCACAACCCTTTACCTTATGGGATTTTAAAATTCTGCATCCAAAATCTCATCATTCCCCTGTAATCAGCAAAAAATTGTGAAAATTCCTTGATTCCTCACGCTCTTCCCATGATTGACCCATTCACAAAGTTGTTACCTACTCCTTGCTGAGCTGTGCTGGCTCATGCTGCAGATGTCTGTCCTTGTTTTTTTAAGCTTTGGTCCCATCTGGGCAATTAACCATGTTGGAGTCATTGGGATTCCCCAATTCATACTTTTAGCTTGGAAAGGGGGTTCGCATTGTTGCAGGAGTCCGAAGAAATTAGATAAAAGAGTCAACATTAAAAGAGCTTTGAAGGCACAAAATCAAGTTAAGGAATGCCTGACAGAGGGTCACCAGTACAACCTCAGCTGTGCATTTACTTGATGGGAGAGGTTTTAGTTACAGGATCTCTCTTCTTTCTTGTGGGGTTCCCGCCTCGCTCAGTGCACTGGGGAACCTTTGCTCGACTAAAGCAGCATGGTTACATAGTCAAACATGCTGTTTTCCCTGTGCTGGATTCAAGTGGTTTATGAGCAAGAAGAATTTCCAAACTTTGCGTTCTCCTGAATGCCACAGCTGGAGTTGACTACTGTTTCTATTGTTTCCACTTCTTGATGACTGTTAAGTCATGGCTGTGAGTGAGGGGGTGGCTGTGGGCAAGCAGCTTTGCCTTGCTATTTATGGAAGTGAAAGGCATGTGATGAAAAGGAAAAAAAAGTGCACCGCAGTGATGAAACTGGTTGAAAGTTGCACAATGGGCTGGATTACATCCCTGCCCAGAGCCTTCATTTAGTGTTGGCAAGTAGCTCAAACATGTTCAGAGGCTAATGAGGCTACTTCTGCTACTGAGTGCACAAATTAGATTCTGCAGAAGTATTGACTAAGTGCAGGTGAAACTAATGGGATCTGTTATCTAAATATAGAAAATAATATACCCTATTAAATGTTATTTTAAAAATGCAAGCTGCAACTCCTATTAGGTGCCAAAAATGAGAAAAGATTAATATGACAAGTCAGCCTCTTGTCAATGAACCAGGAATAATATCAGCCTTCTGATGAAAACTGTTGTGCAGCATCCAGACTCCACAGCTTCCCAATTCCCTGATGAGCCAGGAGGGAAGGGAAGGTCATTAACATTCAGGATTCAGAAGTTTGAGAGGAACATGCATTATGTGAACTAGCTCGGAGAAGAATAGTCTGTGCTCATGTAAACACAGATATCATCGTAAGACTTCAAGGGTCAGAGCTTGAATTAAGACAGATCTCTCTTATTTAATATTTAGCATTGGGAGGATGAAAGAAGTATTGCCCTAGAAAAATCAGTTTTAAAATTCTGCTGGATGCTGGGATTTCACTTTAGAAATAAATAGGGACATTCTTTCCTTTGCTGTGCACTTCAAAGATTTACATATGTGACAATGAGTAATCAGCTGTTTGCTGAGTGCAAGTCAGTGTGATGGAAAAATAGCTCCCGGTTTGTTCCATGAAGTCATGGGAAGAAACAAATAAAACAAACGACACAGGAAATGTTTGATAGTTTTTTAAGAGCATACTATGGCTGATTAGAGCATTTCTTACCACTAAGGGTAAGGCAGTGGTCTACCATCTTTGTAGTTGTCAGAAGCAAAGTTTTTAGTCAGAATATTTTAAGAAAAAGGAAAATTAATCAGCTTTTTTAGAAAATGTTCTGGAGGGTTTATCCCTAGACCATGCTCACCCCCTCAGTTTGTCACTTGCTTTCCATCACCCAGAAGCAAATATCTGCTCATCTCATAGATTTTCTGAAGAATACTATTAATAGTTTCTCTTCTTATTAATATCTCTTCTCTGTAAAAGCACTAATGGGTATTAGGGACTTCATATACAAATAAGGAAGCAAGTTACTTTTCCTAGATACATGCAATCAATTGAGATTTGCCGGAAGTAGGGTAAAATGAATCTTTCTGGGCTGTATTTATTTATCTATTACTTGTAACAATTTGTCTTTCGTGCCCAACTGTGACAGGTCTTGTTTTACAAAAATCAGAAATGTAGTAGGTGATCCACAGCAGAGTGTAAGCATGGCCTACAGCTGGAATGATATTTTCAGGAAAAAAACAAAACAATCGATCAACCAAACAACAAAATCCAGAAAAAGATGATGTTGACAGATCAGTCTTGCTTGGTACTTTTCCTTGCAGCTCACCCTCAAAAAATCTAGCCATCTCAGAAAGCCATCCAAGTTATTGTTTCTGCAGCCTGCCAAGNCAGTCTTGCTTGGTACTTTTCCTAGCCATCCATGTTATTGTTTCTGCAGCCTGCCATGTTTATATGTTAGAAGGAAATGGGAGAAGCAAAGCTTCCAGTGCTGATGGAGAACCACTGGGTAGAAGTGAATCCCAGGGAGCACAGCACAGACACTGGGTGCTCTGGCAATCTCGTCCTCACCAAGAAGGCTGGTGGCTACAGCCTGGTGTGCAAAGCCTGGTGCTCCAGGTTTGCTCCTGAACAAATGGCATGGAAGTTCCTTCACCCTGAAGGTGATAAAGCAAGGAAGACTCTTGCAAAGTCTACATGAGAGAAATAAATTCGCATCTTCATTGGCATCTTAAATTATGTAATGCACTGCTCTTTCCTGATGGCTCTGATGGCTGGGGAGGGATACTAGCTCTAATAAATTCTGCTAATTGCTGATACCATTTCAGGGAAAGATGATTTATTTTCCTTGGGTAGACAGCTTAGGTTCCTATTTACTAAACACACTCGCTGACACAGCTGCTGGAGATTGCTATTTTAGTTGTACACTTCCTTGCACAATCTTTTTTTAAACAATAACATTTGAAAGGTATGCAGGAAAAATAGGTGACATGTTTTTCTAAAAAAAACCTTTCTTTTGATTTGACTATGAACTTAGATCCATAGGAAGAGCATGTGTTCAGTCTTTCTAAATGCTGTACTTTTTCCCTGTATATCTAGTACTATAAAATACAGTTGTGTGGGACTGTAATATCCAAAATTATGCATCCAAAAGTCTAAATATTTGCATATTTCTGATTAAACATCCTGATAATTATATTTCATCTGTACACAATTTAGCACCATAATGTCTCGTTTAGAGACAGACTGTGGGTATATGAGGGTGGTATTTACTGTGCATGGCTCCAGTTGACATACCAAGGCTTTCCTTTGTCTTTAATATATTTTTCAAATCTGGGCAACTAATTAAATTTAAATATAGAGATTGTTCTGTATTGATATCCATATTATATGCATCTATAGTATGTGCATAGCATTTCAAAAGATATGCACGTATGCAGACATACTAAAGACAAATAGTTCATGTTATATTACGTGCATATAATAGATTCATAAATATAAAATACTTTCACTGTTCTTTGGTTTCTGTGCAGATTTATGGTCTATCAAATGGATTAAAGCCTGTGGCTGCTGCATAGTCAGGGAGGCAGCTGCTCAATATTTATTTTTATCTTCATTGCTGAAAAAAGTAGGCTCACTGCTCATTAAATTAGTCCTGGTTCTTCCAGTAAGCACTACCTCCTTCAGCACGAGTTCAGGTTAGAGATACTTGGAAGTTTTCCAACAATACCTAGGGGTATTTTATTCTTTTTATTTTTCAGAAAGTATATGTTTGAGCCTAAAATGTTTCATTCAAAAGAAGAAGAACATTTTACTGAGTCCAAGTGACCATATGTATTCACATATCACACCTCCATCCTCAGCATTCACACCTCAGCACTTCCTTGGATTTCTTTGGGTGTACTCAGCCTCGGTTTAATCTGTCTGATAGATGGGCTAATTATGTTGAAAGCTAATGATCCTGGGCCTTAGGCAGTCTGCCATTAAGCTGAGAACCCAAACCACAGTCTGGCTGGCAGATCTTCCCCAGGCACAGCAGACCTGAAACTGGGCTACTTTTGTCAGAAAATTCCTTCCATCAAAAAGCCCACCATTTCCCCCAGAATTTAAAATTTTGGGAAAAAGACAAGAAATTTTACAGAGAACAAACCCTGTGCTTTTCACGCAAGTCTAGTCCACTCACACTCGGATAAATCACCACGTTAATCCAAAACATCTTTATATTAATACTTGCCTTTTCCTATTATGTCCATGGAATGACAGACTCTGTGAGTACATACATATATATATGTATATGTGTGTATGTGTGTATATATAAATACACACACACACCAAATTAGACAAAATATGTTGTCTGTAAGTAGGTAGGTATCTGTTGTGCCCAAAAGGGCAGGGGGGGAATTCTTCGGATAGTTCTTAGCGTTGGTATTCCTTGGCTCCTCGATGTTTTAGTTTGCAGTCTATTTATGAAGTTTAAAAGTTATTTTAAAGATGTAGTTTAATGGAAAGTCTAAGAGAGGCTCATTTTGAACTAAACTACTTGTAATTATTCAGTAGATGTTCTAAAAATATTATAGTTGTGTATGTGATGTGGACTGCAGAGTTTTGCAATAAGAAGGACTGGTTCTCGGGCAGACTGGGGTTTGTCAGTAATTACAAAATAGAGTATCAGATTATAAAATAACCTACATCCCATGCTAAAATCTCAGGGAGAACTCTAGATTCTTACAAACATTGAATAAATTGACTGGCAGTTGTTGTACACATTTCTCTCTCTAATTTGTGCTGTTTTATTCTCTGAACAAATAAGGGATCTGGTTATTCTGGGCAAAAGAGGGACAGCAAGGAGAAAAACTTTTGAATTAAAATGGGATTTTTACTTCCGTCCTCTGCTTCATTTGTGTTTTAGTCAGGAATTCAGCACTTAAGCAGAGACAAGAACTTTATTACTTGGGGTATTACGTATAGTGCACTTTTAAAATACTCTAGTGATTTACTACTGGGTCCTTGATATTTGAAAATTCTTCTCTACAGCCTTAAATCTCTTGTGGTTATGTTTCATTTCATGTTTTTTCTTGTGTGAAAAGAAAGTCCTTGTACGAAGGTGGGGCAGCTCTCTAGAGTGTAAGCTCTGCAGGGCAGGGAACGTCTCTTACTCTGTGTTTGTACAACGTCACTGTTGCCTCGACCTGGTCAAAGGCTCAAGCTCCTGTGCACTGTTGCAATGCAAATAATAAACACTACTGAAAAGTAAAGAGTCTGGCCGGTCAATTGGAGTCTTACCCAAGGATGAACAGGGGGAAATTAGGTGTCAAAGTCAGTGCTCTCCATTAGAGGTTGTTTAACACATGGTGACAATTTAAAATAGTAATGAGTTTTATAAATTAGCCGTGCAGCTACTTGATAATTTGCAGACTTTAGAAGATTCGCTGATGGCAAATATGATGACATTTCTTGTCAACAATAAATAGTGAGACTGTACAGATTTACAAAACAAAGGAAAATTCTTACTCTGGGATCCTGCCCTAAAGGGCTTCTGTAAGTATAAATCTCTATAAACTGCAGAATTGCTAATAAAAGCAGAGAGTCTAATCACTCAATTCACTACATGAATTATCATATAGGTAACTGTAGAGGGCATTTCTTTTTTTTTTTCTAAAAAAGAAATTTCTCTAGGCAATGACTTAATGTGTAGTAGTGATTCCAGACATCTTAGCAAACAAAAATGGAACTTCACCAGCTGAATTAGCTCAGTAAGTATTTTTCTCATTTGGTGCTTCATGTGGTTATGGGTCCGGAGTCATGTCAGCTGAATATGAACGGGAAATCGTGGGAATATTGATGGTATGGATAGCGTATATAAAACTGCATTGAAAGTAGTGGCCCAAATGTGTTCAGTAGGATGGATGGCCCATTTCTAATTCGAGACAGGCAATTACACAAGGGCAAGAAGCAGAAGGTGAAAAATATACAGGGTAAAAGTCTGTCATAATGACAAGGCAGAGATCACTGTTTAGACCTGGTGCTGAACTACAGCAGAGTCTTGACTGAACATTCACTGAATTCTTCTTCCTTCCAAGTGGAATATTTTGTCATTCAAAAGTAAGAAATAAAAGAACTGCTGTTGTAAGTTGTCTTTGACACTGTACTTTTGGACTCTTGTCTGATCAGGACAAATTGCCCAGATGATGTTTCTCGGATGCAGAAAAATCTACTGGAATTGCCACTGTTCTTCTTCACTTGTAGGTTAAACTTCCCACGACATTGGTCCATGTGAAACCAAGGAGCTAATCATCTTATCCCTGACTGATCTCCAAGGTTCTTCTGATCTCATTTGGTGCTTGGAACTGCTAGGCACTTAAGAAGTGATGTCTCCCCACCCTCGTCCCTTTCCTTTGCACATAATGTGCCAAAACCTGGTACCTGGCCCTTACTGGCTGGATTTAGACAGCTGGCACCTGGATGGTTCCTAAGTCTTCCCCTAATCAGAAAACATGTATGTTTTTCACACTGCTTAGACCATCATTGACCACTCTGTCAGTGTGAACATCTTTCAGGGAAAACAGCTATAATTTCTTTTTAGTGGCTTTGTTGTTAGCTGAGAGCTTGTTCATTACCAGGTGTTGGTTCTTTGTCCTGGGGGCTCCCTAGGACAGATGTTCCCCTTGTCGGGTGCCCTGCCAGAGGCCATGCAGCTGTGGCAGTACACAGGTGTAGGGCTTTGTCTCACCCACAACTGGTTGGTTTGCATCTTGTAGAGGGAGGCAGAGATGTGGAAGTCAGCCTCACAGGCAAGTTCTGGGTAACTTGGAGCTGAATCTGGGTGATGTGATGAAGCCAGCTGAGTCTGTTGGGGGTCACAGCTGCTCCTTCAAGTCGCGGTGTTTGTCTGCAGCGTGTTACCAGAGCCTGCAGCTGGGGGTACTGCTGCACCCTCCGCCGCTCTTCACCATTGGCAGGCAGTAGTATCTAGTAAGGACACTTGTTTGTTTACCCTGCATCTACCTGGGGACTGCAGCAGTTTCCTTTAGAAACACTTGTCACCGTGATCTGCCCCATTGCTGCTGCCAGCTGCTTGTTACTAAAAGCCAAGCTGGAAACCAGCAACAGCCTCTCTGGTGGCTCGGAGCAAGTGGTACATGTGTTGTAAGGCACGTTTTGCCTCTTGGTTTGCAAACAAATTTAGCGTGTTAAGGCTTAAAAGGCTTAAACCTACAAAGCTTGAGGCGATTTGTGAATTGTTGCCTGTAGAGGGAACCTTTCTATTCCCAACTTCTTGCCACTGCTGGAATTAATGAAGAAAATTAGTAAGAAAGAAAAAAAAAAAAAAGCAACTGGGAAGAACTCATTCTACACATCAGGAAAGTCTGGTGCCCTGCAAGTATCGTGCAGCACTGAAGGCTGTGAAACTGGAATGTAAATGAAATGTGGAGGACAGGGAAAATGAAAGCAACTGCTTTGCTTTCTATGCCAATCTTGTACTTCTGTGACATTACTAAGAATCCATGTTGGCAAGTAGCAAAAAATTACTATAAATTAAAATAAAACAAGGGCAGCATGCAATCATGATGATGCTGATAGAAGATGGCAGGTCATTTGATGAAAACTCCCTGAATTACAGCAATAGTAAGCCAACTTGTTAAACTTCTGAAAGCAAATTAGATGGTTTTAAAATGAAGTGAAAATGCATTTAAGTGATAAATTAACTTACTTTGTTTGAATGAACAATACAGTGCTCAGCTTATTTTTCAAAATGTAGAACCAATGAGCTGTTATTCTTACTGCTGCAATAAAAAAAATTAATTTTTTTCTAATTTGGAAATTGTTGTAACATAAATGGAGACAATCAGTGTGCTGTGAAAACATACCACCCAAAAGGACATATGTGGAGCTATGGTTTTCTCTCAGTGTAGTGAAGTCTGATTTTAATTGTCTTGTGCTCTGGCAAGTTTTTGTCTGGTTTGTGTAAACTCAAGGTTTAAAATGCTGCATTGTCTGGTCCTGGCTGAGTAAATTCTTCATTAATGCCTTCTATATTGAGTGTGTCTGGCCCCTCCACGGCGGCTGAAGTGCGATACTTTGCAAACAGCTGAGAACCTTTCTGAGGCATTCCTTCAGGGGCACTTCTCGTCCCTCAGCCTTCACAAGAGCGTGGCTATGGTGAGGCTCCTTACCTTGCTGGCTAGGTTAAGTTTGTCTTTCAGTTGAAGTCCCCAGGGAGCAAAAATTAAAGCAGAAGATGGCCATGATTCACATCAGACTTCTAGGACACGAGTCTTTTGTTACTTCTTTCTTCGACTAGGAGAATGAGATTCTTTTCTCCTTGAAATGATAAAGTGTTTAGAGATGTGCCTTTTGTTTTAATAGCAGAAAAGGCATTCTCAGTGGTACTGAGGCTGTCATGGCAGATTAAAAGAGCCCAGGGGAACAACTGATTAAGAGAAAGAAAATTAGTGTAAAGCCCTTGTGTCTCTGTATTGAGCTCATACAGGGGGATACAACTTGCTCGGCAGTCATCATTAGAAGATTGCCTTTGAAACTAACATTTTATCAAAGCACCATAGTGGAGGGTTGCAAGAGTAATGGGTAATTTCTGCTCTTCTGTTTTTATTTTCTTATGAATAGCGATAAAAGTAAAACTCAACTTTTCATGACCAAGCACTGAGGAGGAAGGATAAAAGGCAGAAAAATATTTAATTGACTGAAATTGTTCCAACTACCTTTAATGTTTTATAAAGTGTTTTTGACAAAACATTTCAAACTGGAAGCAGAAAATTGTTTTTAAAAATATTTCAAACTTAAATGTTTCCACATTAAAAAAAAAAAAAGTAATTTGGCTTTTGGTCAGAACTTCCCCATGTAAAGTCCCTGGTCTGATGAGTCACATATTCTGCAACAAAAAGTATTTCCCTGAAAAATTCACCCCCGGGTTCAAGCATACTGACTGATAAGATGTCCTACTCTTCAGATTAGCAAATAAAACATGATAGTACTTTATGAAGCAAATGAATCATCACTCCTTTTAATCATCACCTCTGGTTAATTCTATGGTTTGCTAAATTCCTTCAGCTCTGAATTGGAGTGGAAGGTGTGCAGCATGTTGTCTGTTCAAGGCCTTCCACTGTATCCCGGTGTTGCCATCCGCATTGCTGAGACAATAAAACCCAGAGTGTGTTTGATGGGAGCTGTTACGTCTCTTGTCTCATCAGCATCATGGTTTTCTGCACTCCTATGCGCTGGCCACTGCTATGCAAACATCCTGAAAGCCACAGGTTTGCTCCAGAAGTCTCCCATATAGAGCTGGTTTGTACAGCTGTGCCCAAGGGAATAATCTGAACCTTACTCTGTGTGGTTATATGCAAGAAGAATCTGTTTGTGCAGAACCACAAACAGACAGTGACATCTCCCAGAGATGCTGATCTGCACTTCAGAGTAAAACCGTCCTCAGGTCTGAGCCTGACTCTGGGACTGGAGCAGGAGCTGTGCTGGGGCACTGTCAGGTGATGTGACCCCGCCCCAGCTCAGGCTGTGTGGAGGAGTGCATCTCTGCTGCTCCCAGACACTCAAGGAAAGAAGAAATCGCTTGCGGTTTTTCCTTTCAGGGGAAAAAACCCCAAAACGCAAAAAAAAAAAAAAGAGAACCCCACACCTGGAATGAGCTTTTTATTCTTTATATTCTTTGTGGAATGGCTTCATCTTCACATGGCAGCATTCCTGCACATCTAGTGCTCACCAGTAACATAAAGAGGGTGGCCGCAGCTATGTGGCCACTTTGGCAAGTGTCTTCAATGATTCATCTGTTGCAAAGAAAAAGTCTCTGCTCTGCAGAAGAACACTGGTGCAGATGGCACCAAGTATCACACATACAGAGAGGCCAAATTCCCCTGTCGCAAACAGTAGTCAGGTAATGTACTTAAATATAAATTCAGATAAATACCTTTGGTGTCCAGTGATCACAAAAATAACTCAGTGATTTCATAGATCTGGAGCTGAATTCATAGCAGAAAAGTGACTATAAAGCTACCTGCTTCCAGAACTAAAGTTTTGTGCTTTTTTAGTTCTGTTTTGTTCTGTTCAATTGACTTAAGTGGGTTTATGAGATGGATGAAATCTTTTACCTACAAAATGTCATCGCAGGATTGGTCCTAATGGTGAAAATCATTTACTCTGTTTTATAGTTCCTCAGCTATATCTTATGAACTCCTCATCACAAGTGAAACAAAATAAATAAACTTTAAGCAAGTTACTGCAGTTGAACTACAGGCATGGAGGTAGGGTATAGTGTCAGTCTTGCTTTTAGAGTACTTTAGAAGTGCTGCTGCTGATAGGACAGTATATAGTCAGATTAACAACTGTTAAAGAATATAAGTATTAGAGTGGTGGCAACTGTATATTTCAAAAGAAATGTCTTTCACCCTGCAAAATACACTTTTTCCTTCCCATGGGCAGAGTCAACTGCAGTGTGAGTCCATGCCAGTGATAGCCCTGCAGGTCCCATGAATTAAATCCCAGGCTGAGGAGTGATGTCATTCCCTCAGTTCTTTTTTAATCTCCTTTTTGTGCTGCGAGCAGCCATCTGTCCTTCTCCAGACAATGATGGAAGCAGCTGTGCACGGTGTGCCATCAGGAACAAAAGCCTCTGCTTCATACCACAGGGCAGCGGGCTGCAGGTCAAAGGGGTTATAAGGATATCAGGGTCAAATGACACCTGTACAGAAAAATAGAACGAGGATTATACGGCCTTTATGTGTTCATTCACTGGCAGAGAAGTGGGGTCAGTCTTTGTCTGAGTGTTTCTCTAAAGGCCAGGAATGCGTATGTGTTTTCAAGGATAGCCGCGCCGCTACTTACCCATGGAGCAACGGAGTAACAAAGCCAGCTTCAAGCAGAGGGCAAAGCAAACACGAGACAAAACAATTATTTTGAAGGGAAAATAAAACAGCTTGGATACGTTCTGGTACTTTATGCAGGTTCAAAGAGTGTGATCTCAAGTGGTTTGCGTATCCTATAACATGCCCTTATAAAAGTGCAATGAACCGTGCTTTTCATGTGCAGTCTGCAGCACACAGTAGTTCTCTTGCTGCTTTGTGGGAAAAGGGAAGCTGAGCAAGTGCCAGACTGCTCAAAGCCTTGTTCAGGAGAAGAAGTTGGTTATGTTCTCAGGGGCCTTTTCTGCTAGGTGAGCCGGAAGGAGCTAGAGGAGGGTATGTATCACAGAGAATTAATTTGCTCTTTCCTGCAGGTGCCTTTCTACTTTTCAATATGTGGTGCCAGTCCTGTCCCAACTATTCTCTTATGTGCTGGGTCCATTTTAGAACAGTAGCTGCTCCAATTGTAAGCTATAGGAACTCTTCTTACATAACAAGGGGCAATGTAATACATGGTAAAGTCAATAATGAAATAGGTAAGAGAGCCTAGCTGAGTACAGAGACTTCTGTCTCTTCTACAACCCTACATCACTTTTGTCTGCATGGATTCCTGCTCCATTTCTAAGCAAACATGCATTTCAAAGCCAGAGACAGACCCGGGGTCATATAGCCTTACCACTTCTTTTGGGGTGACAGTCCAGGATTTGACCCTGTCTGCCATTAACAGGGTTAATGACATTCCTTGAAGTTAGTATTTCACAAACAGCTAAGCTGTAAACACTGTATGCTCCCATCTCAGGGGAACATGTCCTGGGACGTGCATGGATATACAACTGAGCTCAGAGAAGCTCTGAGACAGCCATGGCTCTATCATCACCAAAATCAGTGATCCCTTACATGCCACAGTTCCACTTATGCACATGGAAAATGGTTCCCTATTGCCCACTTTGGTGTTTTGCAATGCAGTTCATAAAGGATACTGAAATAAAAGTTCACAGTCATTAAGTACAGCATTTTTATAAAAGTAGCATTTCTCCCTTTTTTTTTCTGGTTAAGGGCTGTTGGTTCAGGCTTGTTAAAAAGTATTCTTTCAACCTGAAAACGTGGTGTGTTCTTATTCGCTAATTGCCTACTTTGTTTCCTAAATGGCATGAATAAGTCCTTTCACCTTACATTGTCTGCTGAGTTTATGCTTTTTTTTAATGGGGAAAAGTCACAAGATGCTGCAATAAAAGGGGACAGAAATATTACTAATGATGGAAAACACATGACTACATTTCTAGGTCATTGTACTGTGTAGTTTATCTGAAGGTGCTGTGACTGCTGAGCAGCAGTGTAATTCAGTCATGAGAACTAAGTTTGAGACTGAAGCTTTAGAGTTCCCTCACATCACCAAGAAACTGCCAAAACTAGAGAAAAATCCTGTTTGTCACTTAATGCTGATGTTGGCACTGTCCTCCCTGCAAATTGGTTATCAATCCCATATTCCTGTGAGTGCTCAATGAACAGAGCATCAGACCACTGAGAATCCACTCCTGAACTATTACTGTCCAGGAAGAATTTTATACATTGCCAGTTTTTTAGGCAAGATGGTCAGTGGTTCATGAATCACTGATTCACAAATTATTTGTTCTTTCAGTCTGCATAAATCTCTATTTAACCCACAATAAAGTCTCTTGTTTTAAGCTGTCTTAAGCTGGGGCAAAACTTGGGGCGCTGCTGTTGGTTCCTGAGGCTGCCACAGCATACTTTACATTCTGGCAGCTCTGTCGGCATCGCTCTACAGCTCCTCCAGAGATCAGCCAGCTCTGCCGAGCGGTTAGTGGCTCCGGACAGAAATGCCATTGCTGTCTGACTGTTGTTTCTGGGAAACCTTCTTGAAGCCTGTTTTCCTCCACATTTTGTCATAATTCCAGGAGGGGCAGATTTTTTCTTCTCTGTAAGAACAGGCACTCTGACTGCAGTCCGTAAGCTTCAGCCTAGGCTGTACTGCCAGGCTGAGTTGGTCTCACTCCCAGAGAAGTTTACTGTCACTAACTTACAGTATCAGAACTCAAAGTGAGAAACAGAAGAACTTTCTGACTTTTATTTTTTGTGTGGTGTTTATTTTTGTTGTGTTAGGGTTTACTGCATATGGAGAAGATAGGCACTTCTCGTATGCCTTTGAGATAACGCCTGACTGTAGGGTGTAGTAGTGTTTGAGATAGAGAAATGGGAATTATTCCAAAAGTGAGGGTGTAGGTGTTTGTGTGGAGTGCTGTGTATACATTTGGGAGTGTAGCAAGGCATAGTCAAACATCCAGGCCTTGTGCCCACTATACAACATAGTAGCTGTATAGTACTGGGATTTATTACAAAGACTTAATGCAGTCTCACAAAGCATGGTCCTCAGTCTAGCCCTGTGATTGAGCATGACATCTAACCAGCTCCTTCAAGCAGTTGTGGTTATTAACAAGCAGTTATGGTTAATGGCAGCCCCACATGAGCAAGCCTCAAGGGCCCCAAGGGCAGGACCACTGTTACCTATGGTGTCTCCAGCCTTTTGCCATCCTTCCCTTTTCCCCTAATCACATCCTTTCAAGGGCACCCTTTCTCAGAAGGGATGTTCTTGCTTGCTTCCCTCTCCCCAGACTGGGAAGTGTGTTGACTTCTCCACTTCTTTGTGGCAGCCCAGCAGGTTTGGCTCTGGTTCAAGCTCTGCAGTCTCCTTGCAGGGCAATGATGGTTTTAATCAATGGCAAGCTGCCTCTCCTAAACAAAGTGCTGGTTCTTTGAAAAACAAGAGCTTCATAATGAAAACGTCAAGATATGAGCAGGCCATAGAGAGTGAGCAGGCCATAGAGAGATGTATAGCTTACATGGTGCTGAGCCAGCATCCACTGGGGGTCTGGATAAAAACTATCATGTTTAGGCTCTTTTTTAAAAATCTGTCTCTTGACTAATAGTCCCATATATTGCAGACAGCATGAGTCACTTCCTTCTTAACTCATTGAGGCCACTGTATGTCATATTAAGTTCATTATGTTGCTAGGCTATTTCCTCTGTGGGTGAGATGTCAAAATACTGGCTACCTATATAGTCTGCACTAGAAATCTGTATTAATATAGACTGATCCTTCTACAGTTATACTTCTGAAAAAGTTCATTCAATGAGCTCAGATAAACCTGTAAAGGTGCATGCAGCTGTGTAACAAATGGTGTAATAAACTGGGTATTCCATGTTTCCAGAGCATGAATTTTAGCCAGTCTGAAGTATGGGAAGTATTGATAACCAAACAAAGTACAGATATTAATCTATAATACTTACAGATATGGTTGAGGCTGATAAAATAAATTATTCCTTATTTAATGTATTCTATAATTGAATAGATAATAGATAAAATTGAATAGATAACAGAATACTAATATTGAATAGATAATTTCTATAACTAATAGATATAGAAAATAGTTCAAAGATATATTAATTTTACCTAATTTTGAATATCTTATAGTAAAGATACCTGTTTCTACCTGAGCCATGAAGTTTTCCTATATGATCTGTAAATGAGCTGCAAGAAGGCAATTCAAGCTCACCCATTTTAGACTTGACCTGTCAGGAGAGGATGAATCACTGTCTGGAGGTTTCTCTTTTTCTCCTTTGGTTATAAAGCAAGAGCATGTTACTGTTTTAGATTAGACACCTGCTATACATCCATCCATTCTATTCTTAAATGTCTATTTGTTAGAAAAATATTGTTAGTTTTGTTGTCCAAAAAAATACCATCATCATTGACAGAATAGCAGGACCACTGTCAATTTTTCACAAATATCAGGATAAATATCATGTTTGAATTTCTGTTTGCCTACAGGCCAGATGTTATCATAGATATGCATTGATCTATCCGTGTGATAAGAATACTCATTGATG
This sequence comes from Atrichornis clamosus, assembly GCA_013400975.1. Classification (NCBI taxonomy): domain Eukaryota; kingdom Metazoa; phylum Chordata; class Aves; order Passeriformes; family Menuridae; genus Atrichornis; species Atrichornis clamosus. The sequence goes on along the minus strand of WBMZ01009121.1, from coordinate 37,451 downwards.
TACACTGCAGGCAGGCAATTTCAGTCAGTTACGAGTGTTGTATCCACACAGAGAACAAGAAGTAATTCAGAAATCAATGCAGTGTTGTTTCCCTGAGAAAGCCCTATAGCAGATGAAGCTGCTCCTGGCAGCCCTGTGGGGGCTGGTGTTCCGTGGGGACCTGGAGTTCCTCTTCCTCCACAGCAGCAGCAATGGCCGTGGTGTGTGGCTGTGCTCTCATCTGCGCCGCTTAGTCCTCGCGCCTCTTGTCTTCATCCCTCTGCCACCATTTCAGTCATGAATATTAAGCAGAGAGAAGAGGATCATGAACTTGGCCAGGAAAACGTCATTAATAACCTTGACAAGCATGGAGATGGATTGGGAAGGATAAAGGAGAGAGTGGGAGGAAAGGAAGTCGAGACAATAAATAGGCTAGACCTGCTGTTACCATGTTAATCTCTACAGGGTTATTTGAGGGAATTGCTGTAGTTGTTCATACTATACCTAGATCCTTTCCTTATTTCTGTACAATTCTTCCTTGCTACTGACGTTGTATTTTGTAACACAATGCACACTTATTATAATTTACTGAAATACGAAATCAAAATACTATTCCAGAAATATTGAATGCAATGGTGGATGGGAAATACACAACTTAATGCATTAAGTGATACAACTGCATGACAACATAAAAGCTTTTAGTTCACTCACTATTTTTTAATTGAAGATGGCTATGCAATTGCATACCAATTAGTGTGATCTCCAGTTGTTGTTTAAAATAGACAATAGTTTATTATATTAATACACTATAAGAGGCTTACAGCAACTATTATTTTTAATAATAGTCTCATGAGTGCCTTCCTGATTATGCAGTATTTCACCTTTGGCTGTTGTATTGCTTGGTTCACTACATTGTTTTTAGAAAAAAAATCGTGATGCATACAGAAAAATCTGTTTGAGGAGGATTTAGAAAGGGAATCTGAAGTTCAAGGAAGATTATATTTCCATTTGCTGTAGGTAAATTATTATTTTATCTGTGGAGGAGGGGACTGAATACCCTGTCAGAAAGAAGTGCATATAAATGACAGCTGGTCACTGTGATGCTAATAAATAATCAATCACATTAATTTAGGAGAGGTGTGAATATTACAGTTTTAATAACTTTAACATCAGAGCATGTACTGCAGAAATCCTCCTAACTGAACAGTTTCTTTTGCTGTGGATTATGTGCAAATTAAGGTGTGATAGGTGGTAATGGAAGTGCAACCAGGCTTTCCAGAACAGGAGCCCAGTGCAGATAATCTGCTGCCTAAACACTTATGAATGTTGTTGACAGCTGCTCAGTCATAATTTGTAGAGCTACCAGTGGTTATTAAAAAAGAAAGAAAGTTGAAATTCCAAGTAGTAAAAAGCAAAACTATAGATAAATCTTAATCCTTTAAAAAAACCCTGTGGTGCTTTGTTTTTTTACTAACAATAAGAGTGTCCAGTTTACTGAGCAACAGTTCACCTTGAAAGGAAGTTTTATAGTGGAAACAAAAGGCTGTTGGGTTTGGGGTGGGGAAGAGGCACTCTGGAGGGGTCCCAATGGACCTGCATTTAGGGGAAGCTCTCAGCGATTGCAGTTAGAGCTCTGTTAAACAGAGGAGTTTGGCAGCCAGTTAATTCTAATTGTAATTTTGTATTTTTGATTCCCTGGGAGCAAGAAGATGGTGTTCCCCCCAAAAGCAAGCCAGAGAGTAGCAGCAGCCCAGTAGCTGTGCAATCTGACTTCTTCCCTAGCCCCTGGCCTCATGTTTTGGATCTTCCCAGCCCTGCTCACCTCTGCAGCCTCTGCCCACCTACACGGTGGGAGCCTTCCCACTGGAGAGAGGGTTTCTTAGGAAAGCAGGTTTTACAAAATTGGATTGGCAAGCATCTTGCTTGGCTTTGTGTTCAGCATGTTTTCTGCTTTGAGCTTGTTTCGTCCCACTGTTTCAGCAGCACAGAAGCCTTTTAATGGCAGTTCACAGTGCTGTGGCAGTGGGAGGCACGGACTGGTGGCATTGTGGCATGGCCAAAGCCTTTGGCTGACTGGCCTCCACCACCATTTCCCCTCTGTGCCCTGTGTCTCGCTAAGAAATGGTTTCTTTGACGTGTTGAGTGCATCGTGGGAAGAGCTCCGTGGGAGAAAACTAGGAAAAAACCCAATAGCTGCAAGATTCCTGCATCATGTGTCATCTCCACCACGTGTTTGCAATTGAGCAAACATAATCTGTCTGGCAGATTAAGGAGTACGCCATGCCTGCAAGGAAACAGGCCTCTCTTTGACCTATGACTATCTATGTGCAGTGTTAAGTGTATTTAGTTAGAGATCAATCATGGATTTGTCACAGTTTCCCATCTCCGGGCAATCTCCGTTTCATTGTGGTGTCATCCAAGAAGATATGCCTGTGCTTCCCCTGTTCCCCCCATGGTTGTGTCCCTCAGCAGGCAGAGTGGCAAGCCAAGGACATGCCCCCTGATCCTCGCTCCCTGCCAGCCACGGGCAGGCATGGCAGCAGCTCAGGGAGAGGAGCCATCACTCCCACAGCGTCTCTTCCCACTGCACTGGAGCTGGCACGGGCATGCAGAGTTCCGGGCAGCACGCAGAGTTCTCCCACTGCTTGCTTCCAGCAAGTCCTCTGCGCTGCCCACACGACTACAACAGAAATCATACCACATGGGCAAAACCAAAAGCTTTTCATACTGCAATTTGTTCTTTCCTGTGCCCGAGGCCTTTGTTAGCAAACAAGACGCCAGTCTTTGAGGGCAGAGACAATGCTGTGGTTCAGCTCGTGCTGCAGAGGCACACTGGAAATGGTGCAACAGCTGAGTTGTCACCCTCTTCCCCCTGTCCCGCCCCTTAATTTTATTATTCTGGTTCAGTGACATTGATTTTCGCAAAAATGCCTGATTTCCTATACAGCACATCTGTTTTACAAAGAGACTAGTAAACTAAAATTATATGTTATGCAGAAATTCTTTGGTCTGAAAACATAGATAACCCATATTTGCCTTTGAACCTTCACTAGCTTCACAGTGACAACCAGCAATAATATTCTTAGCCACTAGTGTTCTCTTTAGCTGCAGGCTAGCTTGCTAAGTTGATCAAGATATGCCCTTTAAATGAATTGACACCATGTGCAGCAGATTTTGTATTAGGAAGAAGAAAACAGATCAAAGAGCGCTGGAGTGAGCCTGTGATATCAGGAACTGATTGCTGCTGAGAATTTGTCATTGCTAAAGTTTGCATTATATTTAGAGAAGAAAGGGGTTGTACATGTGGTCCAGCTCATCTCAGTTTTACAGCACCATTTTAGACACCAAACCTGTCAGGCTTTGTATGATTAAGCTCCTTAAGAGGATGCACTCACTGTTTGCCTTCTGTGCACATCCTGTGTTTGCAAGGGACCTCACTAAACAACTGTCTAAACAGGGCCCAAGCAAGGCAGATTCCCTGGGGATAAATAAAATTTCATATATAATAAGCAGTAAATACTGCTCTGCCTTAGTCATATGAACTGGTATGTCTGAGTTGTCCTCCCCCAAGTCTATTAAGTTTAATGCTTCTGCATGAACACTCAGAATTTCCATTAAATATGTCTGTATGTCTGATCCCAGAATGACACTCTGATATTCCAAAAATAGTTTAATAAATTGAAATTCCAAGATGTATCATCATAAGCCTGTCACTTGAGTATCAAATCTGCCATGTTATGTAAAAAATATTGGTTATATAATGGGATTTTTATCAGTCTAGTGACATAAATGCAAATATTAGAGCATTATTAGGAAACCGGCCTCTCTCTGACTTTGGATCTCTTATGCTGGAAGTTAGAGAAAAAGTAGCTTATGTATATATGGGGATTTAGATGCTGTAGCTTCAGAGGTGTTTGACAACTCAGAACTAGTTTAGGGGATTTTTTCGAGTTAAATGTAAATGCATTTTAAATGGCAATGAGGAAAGAAACTGGAGTGTGATAAGAACTTTGAGCAACTTCAAAGTTTCCTTTGTGATGGCCCAGACTGAAGCCATTGCTGCTGCTGGGGTCAGAGATGTCCCAAAACCCAGTAATTTTTACACCTTGAAACACATGGAATGGGGGAGCTACAGTCTGTGCATCTGCTGGAAAGCAGATAAAGGTCCTGAGCTAGCAGAAATTGGGACTCACTGCAGGAGGACATATGGAAGAGCAGCAGGGATTTCCTGCAGGCAGAGCAATGTTCATACACGCATCACAGCCAGTTGTCACCAGTGGTCAGATAACAGTGCCAAGCCCTGGGGAAAGGCTGAATGAGCGGCAACTGCTCAGGGAGCAAAGAGTTTGTGTGGAAGTCCTCCCTGCTGGAGACCAGAAGCTTTGGAGTATGGGAGCATGTAAAATGTGGTGGTGTGAGTTACCTGGAAAAGAAAGGAATTAAGTATGCTCTATGTAGAAGTAAGCGCATTTTTTTATGACAGAGAAGCTGATTTTGCAGGTTGCACAACTTCTTGAAAACCTTAAGTAGGGTACTCTGAAATTGCACAGCCTGATGTTACTGATGGACAGCCATCTGTCCCCATGGGCTTTCAAATCAGCAGAGCATCACTTTTACTAAGCACAGGCAGTCTGTGTGGCGGAGGGTTTACTGAGTGAATCAGATGAACCTTCTGACTTTTGAGCCTGAGGTAAAAGCAGACTGAAAAAAATAGATGCAAGGTCAACTTCACAAGTTAATATAAGTGAATTAAGTACTTTAATTTCATGTATTTTCTGGGTTAGTTGAAGTGGGGCAGACTGTAAAAGGCTGATGTGCTCTTTAGTGTCTCCAGTTCAAAGAGGCAGTTTTCCCAGAAGCACCTGTAACTCCCCAGTTTTCTCTGTTGCAGCACTTTGAGCATTAGGCACACCTTTAGAATTAAATCTCACAGTGCTCTGCTGAGCAGGTAACTCCTATCCTCCTCTTATGGATGGAGAATTGGAATACTTAGTAAAGGAGTAGAAATGGGGAGCTGGAGGGAAGGAAACCAGCGGGGAGGGGACGCTGAACATGCTTCCTAGGCAATGCTTGGTATGACACATCTGTGTCCTGGGATGGAGAACTACCTGCCTGTAAAGGAGTGGATCACATGTCCAAAGTAACACTGAAAGCTATAGCACAGACTAGTCGGGGTCCTAATACCCCTGTCCTTGGGCTTTAACTAGAAATCAGTTCCCTCCCCCAAATCTACAGACGTAGGTAACCAGAGCAAAGAACAACTGCTCTTGGTACCTTAAAGACCCAGTTCTGCAAACGGGGCTGTGCATATGGGCTTCGTGCATCCATGTGAAGCTGCCCTGCTGCCTTCACTCGAGTGCAGCACAGGGCTCCAGGGCTTACAAGCCTGCACAGTCCCAGCTGGGCTTTCAGCTTTCCCTGGCAGTGAGCTGCCTCAGTGCTACCAAGTGCACACTGACAAAATGCTTAGTTTAAACCATGGCATAAAAGTGCTATTAATGCTTGGAGTGCTGCTGGATTTTTTTCCCTTGTGCAGGATGTGAAAAGGAAAAAAATAAAGAGAGAGATTTTTTGCCCTGTAAGATTAAACAATCATCATGGTTTTAAAGGCTTAATCTGCTGGCATGCAGACTGCTGGCTGATAAGTCTCCGAGTCTGAGTGTAATTGGATGCAGCATCAGACTCGGTTGTGTGGGCTTTCCAGGGGCTTTTTGTTTGTTTGTTCATTTTTTAACACACTGCAGAGTTGAAGTGATGTGTCCCTGGAAATGCCTTTGGGGGTGAAGCTGTAATGCTGTGTGTCCCCAGCCAGTATTTCGGCAGCACCTCTCTGGAGACCCCCGCTCGGGGAGCGCAGTGGGGGAGGCTGCTCGGTGTATGAATTTGTGCTATTGTTCGAGGCACACATCTGCCTCAAGAAATTGCACGGCACAGGCCGTTACTTATTCAGATGCAGAAGCTCCTTCCGTCCCACAAGACGGCCCATTCAAGTCACATGCCAGAGGTCTCGGCAGAATGGGCTGCAGCTGCTTCAAATCTGCTGTCTAACATCAGAAGCAGTTGGACAAACTGTACTGTGCTGACTACAGTCAGGCTCCCCGGCGCCGAAGAAGACAGGGAAAAGATTTGGGATCCCAGCGCTATGTTCTCAGAGGATCTGTGGCTGGAAAATGACAAAAACTGTGCTGTTGTTCACAAGTCGAAGCGAGGAAGGAAGCGCCAAGAGCTCCTGGCCGTGGCCCTGGGGGTGAAGGTGGGAGTCAAGGGGGCACTTTTGTGGCAACCTCTGAAACTCTTTGCCTATTCACAGATCACCTCCTTGGTCAGAAGAGCAGCCTTAACTCAAAATGACAACCACTTCAACTATGAAAAAGCACACAATTTTAAGGTAAGCACAACTTGCTACTATTTTCAGCTAAAAAGTTCTGTTGAGATGCCTTACATTTTATTTTTTGCTGTGCTGAGCTTTGCATGCACCTATTTATACTAGCTCTAAGAAAACTGTTGAAAAATGCATTTTTCTTTCTATTTTAAGTCCCATTAACTGAATTCTTAGTATGCTGTTTCATAGGCACTTAATCCAAATAATGGTTTTGCTGGTCACTGCACTACTTGACTGGCAATTTAACTCTTTTTCCCAGATCTGGTTTTCTTTTTAATTCAGAAACAAAGTACTTTATATTTCTTGTCTTTATCTTAAGTGTAACTACTTTTAAATAAGAAAAAGGCTCCTTTTCAAAATCTAGCTATTATCAGACACCAGTAGTATTTTACCAGCAAACATTTCGGACCATTTCTGATTTCTGAAGAACTGAGGGAGCTTGGGTGCTCCTAACAATAAGGCAAAGCACAGTGGTGGGTATTGTCTCCCAGCTTTTGTTCCACCACCATATGCTAAGGAAATGCTCTCAGAGTCCCACTGAGCTATAGGATCTGAGCTTGTGTTTGCTTGTCAAACTAAAACAAATCGCTGGACAAACACAGGGACATTTAAATGGATCATCTTTTGGCTGTCTATACATACAAAATCAGATTCTTAGGGATTCTTTTTCCCGAGTGCTGTCTCTGGCAGACTGCATCAGGGAAGTGACTCAGCTCTGGAGACCGACCTTCCAGGCAGCTTGTATTAAAATGTTGTGCCGAAAGGGCTGTGCTGGTTTCAGAGCGTGCCAGCCAGTTACCGTATCTAATGCTGTCGGATTGTGTTTTGATGCTTATCGGGATAAGCATCGAGAATAAAAGGCAGTAACAAGACAAGAAAGGAATGTATCTCTGCTTTGAAACATCAGTTTAGTTAATGCCCCTTGAGGATGCTGATCTGGGTCACTCTCAGAATAGTTCAACTCATTAGCAGAATGAGAATTTTCTGATATTCATCTAGAGCCTGTCAAAAAAGGAGAAGCACAGATTAAAATTACTTCACTTAGCAAAAAAGTTTCACTTCTTATTTTTCTACATACTCTACTGTGCAGACATTGCTCTCCTCTGCAGTGCTTCTGCTGTAGTTGGCAAATCGATAATTTAATATTAGTTAGCAAAGCAAATAATAGCATCCTTTTTCTCATTCCCCTTTCCTTGACCCAGTCTACAGAAAAGTCAATATTTATCTCTCTGATCGGCACTGAAGGAAATAGGGGAAATACTCTGTGTTTTGTTGCTTGATTAAGCCAGCTTTCATTCTTTCTGGGTTTTGCCCTCATTATCATTTTAATATCAAAACTATTTTTGCTTAACTAGAAAATACTTTCTCATGACTGAGACTTTTTTCCACTATGACCCATGCATTCTTTCCTCTTCAAAATTTCCCTTGTTTTGGCTTTGATTTATAACTGGACCTCTGCCCAGTTAACTTTGCGTTTGCACAGTCTAACTGTTGTACAGTCTCCGTTCCTTTCTGTTTCAAAAGAGTCATAGCTTAACTGGAAAACCACATGATTAAAATAGATATGTATTCAAAGACTTGACAGCAGAAAATTATTGTTCTATTCTAGTAAAGGCAATAACAGATGTTAGGGAAAAAACATTTTTAAAATAATTGTCCAGAAAGGTCAATCGAAAGTGTTACATTTGCTTAATGGACAAATATGCTCACTATGCAAACACAGTTAGTTTTCCAAAGGAATATATTAGAACGCGTCTAGTTGTTGAACAAAAGAATGTGGAGAGTGTACTCAGGGTAGAACATTTAGATTGAAAACATGGCTACATTCAAGGCTAATCTCTTTAATATGTTCCATATTCATTACATAACAGGGTTAAGAAATTATTAGAAAAAGAAAGAATGGCTTTATGGGTCTTGGGGCAAAATTCTTAATGTCTTTTGACAGCACCCAGGCTGTGATGATATGGGGTTTACCTGAAGGACAAAGCTATTTTGCAGACATTCAAAAAGTTGTCTTTCCCATTTTTAAATGAATACTGACATGGATTGTATCATTCATCTCAGTTTCAAGGGATAAAGGTTATGCATCACAGAGTCCCTCATAATCTTGTCATAGGCAATTCTTCACGAACAAACAGGCACTCTTTAGCTCTTGTCCTTTAGCCATGAAGAATCTTAAAATTGAAGGGCACGTTTTTGCGAAGCTGATGGGATTTTTTGTAGATCTTACACCAAAGATCTTAGTTACTGGAAGAGAGAAGGAACAAAAGGAAGAAATAGACTGAAGGCACAAATTCAGAGCAAGGACCACTCTCCCTCCATCCTTGCCAAGCTAATAATAAAATTAAAAAGCAGTGTTGAAGTTTGGAGCATGAGGGCACCAGGTTTATGTTCTGAGCATCCCTGCTTTCTGATTCAATCTCTCTTCCAAATTTCAAGACACTCAAGGCAAATGAGCAAAAAAAGATTTAGCATCCAGGCTGATTTGTTAAGCTGGGTTCATCCTTAGCACACCACACAGTCACATGGATTTAGGTTTGAAACTGGCGTCTGTCTGGCGGGACAACTTTGCATAAGCCAGTGTAGACATACCATAATTCAGGAAAGAGAATAAATCTCTGCAGCCCTGTTTAGTAAAACACAGAGGTATTTCTCTAACTATGTGGGCGTCAGCCTAACTGGATCCCGAAGTCCTCTTGCATCTTGTTCCAGTTCAGATCAAGCAGCCTCTTTCAGATGTGCTTTACCTGCCAACTTCAGTGGGGTCCCAGCTGGTGGTGAGTTAAGTCTCATGCCTGAGGGCAGCAGCGTGGAGTTAGAGGATGCTCCACGCCTTTTGTACTAGGCTGGGAATTCATGAGAGGGCTTCTGTGCTGCTTTAAGTGAGCAAATACAGCTGAATAATGTGCATTTACCACAATACTGTGCCTGTTTGCCACCACAGCTTGGGCAAATCCCATTTGCAGGCAAGCTAGTAGAGTAAAGGGAACTGATTACAGGCAAGTAAGGAGATCTGCTGGGAGAGAGGAGGCTCTGCGATAAATTTCCCCTCGTGTTAAGCACTGCAGATAATGCTGCATCTGGGAGACATAGGGTTTGGGGGAGACATTTTTTACAGACATCATGAGGGTTATGTGTATTCATTTAAGCAAAAATAACAGCAGAGTCAGCTTTTCTTTCCTGCAAATGGCTCAGGTTCAGCGGGAGTCCACAAAAGAGTATAAATGTGTCTGTATTCAGGCAAAAGTCTGAGAAAAATTTACTTCCTTGGGAGGCAAATAGAAAAGTCTTTAGACTGAGTCACATAAAAACAAAATTGTCTCAGAAACAACAATGTAAAATGACAATTTTTAAAAATGCATTTCAATTCAAGATAAATTTGTTGTTTGTCTCTGTAGTATTGCTTACAGCACTATTTTGTTTGGCCACTGTACTGGCACTCCTTAACTTTGGTCTCAGTTTCCCCCTCTGTCAAGAAGACTCAGACACAAACTAAAAGTGAGTAAGGCAGCGCCTGCAGGGGGAATGCTGCCATTTGAAAGCAAGGGCACCAGAGGGGCGACGGGCGAAGAGAACAGGAAGGCAACGAGAAGAGATATGCAGTGCAGTGTTGTGTGGGATTGTCCAGCACAGAAGAGACAGTGAATGTAAGAAACAACTTTTCATTGGAACAGGCTGAAAGACTGAACAAGAGAAGTACAGTGTATAGTCTGAAACGTCATGGGTTTGGCTTATTTCAAGAAATAGTTCCCTGTAAATTCTTTTTAAAAGTTCAAATTATGTGTCAACTATAACCCAGACAGCTCAAGCCTATGCTGTGTGTACACAGAGAGATCTACTGACATTTCAGGATGGGATAGGAACAAGCAATAAGTAGTTCTGGATCATAGCTCCAAAAGGTCTAAGCCCAGTCTATTTGTAATTATGAGGTTACAAAAGATGGGGCAAAAAGTAAAACTCCATCTCAAAAACCTAAGACCTGCTGCTACACCTCCCTGTTTAAAACAGAGAGGAGGCCAACCTTACAGGCAAAATGTCCATTTACTACAAAAGTGTTGTGTTCCTAAGAACAGGCTTCCTCTATTTCTTTAAAGTTAATTACAAGCCATAAAAGACACAGTTCAAAACTGCATCTTAAGGGATTTTTCGCACCTTCATTTGGAAACTTTTGAAGATTTCCCTTTTTTCAGTTAATTTCCCTGTTTCAACTTGGCCAGAAACCACCAAAACTAGCTTTTCACAGAGTATTTCAGCTGGAGACTTGCCATTTGAGCTAAAATGCAGATCCGTGCAAAATTGAAGTGAATGAATAAAGAGAACTCAACCTTTGAGGGCCACCAAGCTGAATGGAACAAGGGAAGGGTGCGCTGTCAGCACTTCTCAATTGGAGCCCTCAGTCAGCATTGATGACTTTCCAATTAATGGCAGGAGAGATCAAGGAATAATCAGCTACCATTTTCAAAATAAGCAACAGCAAGATCAGCTGAAATAAGCCTTATATAAAGTGAGCAAGTAGGCCCAAATATCCTAGCAACTGCAATGGACTTTATTTGTGAAATGGTGCATTTTTAAAAGTCCTGACTGAGCTTTTACTACCCCTTCTCACAAGGTTAGCTTTTGTAAACTGCTGCAAAGCAGCTATCTTCCCACGGCAGATGATTTTCACCCACAATTAAGTGCAGGTGCAGACATACTAATTATGTGGTTTTCAGTCTAAAAATTATAAAGATGCAGGCATAATTAATGGTATCTGTAATTTTATATCCACTGAAGGTCACATAGTGCATGTGACTGAAACTCAGGTCATCAGCTGTTACATACAGCCATCTACCCCCACAAAAAGTCATGTTTGAAATTCATGCTACCCACTCTGCAAAATAAAATAAAATGAGAAAGAAGGATATGGCTGTATCTATTAATGCCTCTATCTAAAACTTTATTGCAAAGTCTCGTTTCACAGAGATACATGTTTTTCTGAGAGGTAAAATACCATTTCAAAAAAGTCAAACATTCCAGTTTTGACCTTCTACTGTTAAAAGGGAGGAAGAACTACTATTGCTTTAAGTATATTCACACAATTATTTGACTGTGAGTAGTTGGTCAGGAGCCATTTGTAGTCAGGCTCACATTTTTATCTCGAAGTCAGGAAGAGAGATCTGTATTAAAATCACAATACTTCATCTTCCTGGACTCAAGAGTAGGTGTGATCCTGAAGAAAAATGGGGCAAAAACATCAACAAGCCAAATGATTGGCCTAAAACTTTACGGTTTATCTGAAAAGGCCAGTGTCTGATTTTTCACTCTATGAAAAGCAAGGAGCAGCTTTCCCCATCCCAGGGGTGGAAGTGGCCTTTCAGCCATCCACCCGATGGGTAAACAAGAGCAGAGAGAAAGAAAAGGATGCACTAGCAACCAGAGTGTGTGTGATTTATGTTTTGTTAAGCTCAATTAAGTCTCTGGCCAGAACTAGCTCATACCATGCCCATTCACATGGGCATAGACCTCACTATTTACTCTTCATTTCAATGAAAATTAAATGCTTACTTTACCAGAATACACATCTTAAATAAAAAGGTCTTCTGCTGTAGCCTTTGGAAAAGCAGTGGTAGAAGCAGCAGTGGTGTGCAAAACCTGACTGGGGAGCTGTGGACTCTGTCAGCACACAGATAATTTTATTCTTCCTTTTTTACTCGTGTGTGGACTGTAGCAAAATGAAGTTTGGTCTGCCAAAAAAGAGTCTATTGACATCTTTTCTCTGTGTGAGTTCGATTGACTTACTAGAATGGGGAAGGGTGCTTTTATCTACAGTTCCTTGGATTATTAGTTTTACTTTTTCTCTCCGGATTTCCTCCCCTCTGCTGTAGCTAGAATGTCAGCAGGCAAAAATGATTTGTTTTCGGTATTGTACCCAGCCTGGTTCTCTGCTATGTTAAGCCTATTGAAAGATAAACTTCAAGATCAAAGCAAATTTCTGTTCCTATGGTTTATTTCATCTAGACTTTGGAAGGATGTGGGCACTGTGTGCTAAAGATTTACTCCCACTGAGTCTTCTGTTGTTTATCCATTTCAGTTGTTCCATCTGTCAGACCATCTGCCTCCCAGTGACCCCATTTCTTTCCCCCACCCCCATTTGTATTGCAGGTCCATACGTTTCGAGGTCCGCACTGGTGTGAATACTGCGCCAACTTCATGTGGGGTCTCATCGCTCAGGGAGTGAGGTGTTCAGGTAGCCCTTCAACATTTTCTGTCATTCTCTTGAAAGGCTCAGACATCTGTCCCACCCGAGCCTGCGCTCCCTGCAGGAGTCAGGGCCGGGATTTCCTTAAAGAACAAAGCAGGAAATCCTCCCGCAGAAGTTAGAGCATTTTCATTTGCCTCATTAGCTGGTTTAGAAATGAAGCCATCAGCCCTTGGCTGCTGAGAGCGACATCCTTTTGGTTGTACCTTGGTCCAGCCTGTGCCTTGCTGTATAAATTAAAACTTGTTCTTTATGATTAAGTTACCCCTGATGTTTTCATGTCTTAAGAAGCAAGCACTGGAAATGGCAAAGCCAGCCAGCAACTAGGCTTCATAACTCCTCTTTTTGCCACCAATTGCTGGGAAGTACCCTTGTCTGCAAAAATGACTGCCACCTGTTTCCCATAAAAATACCATGCATTGGTGCAAGCCTGAAGTATCCCACCTCAAGATAAAACCAAAAAATATGACCTTCATTTTCTAAGAGGGATTAGCTGTCTGGTGCCTCTCCTGGCATTCTAATAGTGCATTAATTATTTTTAATTTCTTTGTTCTTTTGTGGAAAAAATATGATCTTGGAAATACGCACTAATCTTCACATCATGTGCTTTTGGATTCAGCAAATGAATTAGCATTTGGTGCAAATGGTTTTCACAACTTCTTTCTCCAGATCTGCAATCACTTCCAGAAGTTGTTTGTCTTACCTCTCCCTGCCCTGACCTCCAGGCATTCCTGATCTCAGACTGGCACCAAACACACCCAACCCTGATATCTGCCTTCCATGGATAGAGGAGGTGGTTGTTACCTAAAATTTAGACTGCAGTTTGAGGGATCAAAATACCTTCCACAAATGCACAGTTTTAATAAGTGCAGTCTCAGCTACTGCTACATCTTGTCTGCCTGTAGCTGAAAAAGGGTAACACAAAGAATATGAAAAGGACTTTGAAAAAGAGGAATAGTAGTTTGCTTTTCAAGCTATTTGATCTTAAACACAAGTGTGCAAAACCTGACCTCACTAATGCATAGCACTGTATTTGTTCACATACATAAAATATTAAACTTATGAAAAGGCATATTTATTTAGTATGACACATAATACTCTCTCTCACAAAATTACCAATATTTAACTCTAAGTAGACAGATGCACTTGGATTTAACTTCACATGCTTGGAGAACAGCACTGAAAACAATGCCGGGAGGATCCTAACTGCAGCTGCTCACATTTGTTTAGATTTCACAGAACAATAATGTATTATGCAGTAATAACTGTATGGAGAAACACACAAAAACCTACCCAATTCCATTAAATGTTTAGGTATGCTTATATATGATTTTGCTTGATTAATATTTTATGAAGTATAATATTGAAACGTGCTGCAAGTACTAGAGTCATGTTTACATTTTTAATAGCTTGATGCTAAATTATCTCAAAGGGTGCCATCAGTGATGGGCATGACTGGGAAGGCATTAAAATAGGAATCAGAGTTATGTAAGATTATGCAATTCACAGTGGTGGTGTTTACTGAAGCTTATAAATTCATTTGGCTGAATACTTGAATCTATTAGAAAAATTCATTTTGTGGAGATGAAGCAGTGATGTTTAATAGATACCCACCTGTGCAACAGAGAGTAGTATTTGGCTCTGGAGAGAGACACCAAGAACTATTTGTAAAATTAATCACTTTTTTACATCATGCCTTTCACAGCATTTTATATGTCTAAACTGGCCTATAGACTAAACACAGGGGACACTTTAGTCACCAGGGAAGTGATGAGCCAGGGACAGGGAGTCTGCTGATGTGGCAGAGCGAGCCAAAATGTGACACTGCAGGAATGTGGAAGGGGAAGTGAGGCATGCTAGCTCACAGCACTGTCCTAGTTGGAGTGCTCAGGTGAATCTTAGGTTCTTCAACCATGACCAGGCTAAGCCACAAGACAGCCAGCAGAAGACAGTCATTACTGTGCCAATTTTATTTAAGGCTAATCTAAAATACCCAGAACTTAAGCCTCACGTGTTTAAATGCAACACCTTGAGCTACGTGTCCAGTAATGAACCGATCCAGACTGCACTGGTGGTCACCTACAGCTCAGAGGCGTGTGAGGGACATCCAGAGTTTTAACAACCCTACTGGAGTTTACTTTTCCCACCGTAAGATTTTTGTATGTTTTCATGCCCATCTTTCTCATCTCCATCCTATTTATTCTGTCTTTGCTGACTGATGGGGAAGTTGTGCCCCTTGCTTGATGTGGACCTGGGAAATAAATGGTTAGACAAGACCTATCAGCATCAGTAGTAATTAATTAACCTGGCTAACTCTGCTTGCAGACTGCGGGTTGAACGTGCACAAGCAGTGCTCCAAATACGTGCCCAACGACTGCCAGCCAGACCTCAAGAGGATAAAGCGAGTCTACTGCTGCGATCTCACCACACTCGTGAAGGCCCACAACACCCAGAGGCCGATGGTTGTGGATTCCTGCATTCGGGAGATCGAAGCAAGAGGTTTGTGTGCTTAGGAAAGCAGCAGACACAGCGAAATGAGGATGAGTTGAATTACGTGCTAAGCTAGAACAGGGTGCTCTGCTCATGCACACTGGGGACAGGATGAGAAAAGGGTTTTTTCAGTGTAGGTGATACATTGCTTCTCATTAGGTAGTAAAATTAAATCATGGCATTTCTTAATGCAATTTCCTGAAATGCTTTCTGAAAACACGTCAAAACATGTATTATGTTACACTTCTGAAAGGGGTGAACTTTAAAGTGAACTTTTAAGTTCATGTTGATGTGTCTTTTTTCATTACTTCATTTTAACATACCTAGGGACGTGTCCAGTTTCGGAGTAATCAGTTTAAATCAAATCCATTATTAATAACCTTTACGGACATTGTGGGCAGGAGAACACAAGTGACTGGAAGTGACTCAGACAAGTGAGCTCAGAGGCTGTGGTGTTTTGTGGTAGGACACGAACTGCGCAGGGTTTCTCATGGTGCTAGGTTACTGACTGATGGATCCCGCGGCACAGGCAGCATGTCACAGCCAAAACTCAAGCTTGTGACAGGTTTCTGGTAAACAGACGTGTGCCAGATTGAAGGAAAAACATATTCCTTCCAATAATCATGTTGTATCGCCTCCGTAATAATTGTGTATTTTTCCTTTGGACAGCAAGTGTACATGTTGTGCTGCCCAATAAGCCAAATTTTCCTGTTAGTCACAGCTTCAGCAGAGGAATCTCATAATGTTGAATTCATGGCATCCCAGTAATCTGCATAGCAACACACTGATACTAGCCATAGGGATTTCAAACCCATGCATCATCTACTGAATTGAATCAAAGACTTACTAGTAAATCCCCTGCACTGCTCTGTAAAGCTCTACCAGGATTATATTATCATTGCAGGGACAAATAGAAAGAATAGCAGGGACTAAGAGAGAAGAGCTTTACTCTGATGATATAGCAGGAAGCTACATTGCATTTGAGATCTAATCACTTACTTGTGCATTTATTGATTAAGATAAAACCTGCTGCCTGCTCCCCGTTTTTTGAACATCTTTATATTTCTTTAATTGCCATAGAACTATGGAAGATTCTGATTTTTTTCTTAAGAAAACAAAGAATATTGGAGCTTATAAGTAGGTTAGCACAGTGCATAGTTAAAATAAGGGATTTTAGGATTAAAATAAATAACGTGTGTGTAAATTGCCTGCTCTGCTGAGCTGCCCTGCATTTCTTGTTGGTGCGGAGCAATGGGGGCAGAGTTGTGCACATGAGCAGATCTCTTGTGGTAGAAGGGATGTACTGATATGGAGAAGAACTGTATCCATCACATCTGATGTATCAGCTGTGTATAAGTAAAAGCTGACAGCAAAATGGGAAAGAAATGTGCTCATTGGAAAAGGCAGTCTTTTACTTGCATTGCTATTTATCATTAGGCCAGTGGTAAAAGGAAGGGAGACCTCTAAAGCTTTATTAATTATAGCCAAATCCAGGAAGATCTCCTACATAAAATGAATAAATCGTAGTAACATCACATGCCTCACCATTAGCAAATTGCAGTATTTTCCTCTAATATAATCAAATCAACCATGTACCTAACAAAATCAGAAAGTATAAATTCTAAAATTTTTTAATCCTTTAAAAAAACAATTTAACATCATCTAGATCTTTCCTTAACTGCTCCAGAGTTTCACATTACAAATAACATTTTGCTACACTCAGTAGGTCTGTTGCTCTTGCTTTATTGTTTTTAAGCCTAAACATTTGTTGGTTACTGAAGCTAAGTTAAACAAGAACTTTTTGTTTCAGGTTTAAAATCCGAGGGCCTCTACAGAGTCTCAGGCTTCACTGAGCACATTGAAGATGTGAAAATGGCCTTTGATCGAGGTACACCATTTTTTAATCTTGTACAATTTTAATCTAAGCTTTCAGTTCTAGGATTTTTAAGTTCTTTTGGGGTTTATATAGGTACCATGGTAATGAAACTGACATATAAGCAGAAGTACAGAAAGTAACCTGTATTTTCTGAGTTTAAATTGATCTGTAGTCCTTTTCATAAGCAGAAATCATGTTTCATGGTTGGAAGGAATAATTAAACACTAAGAATTGGTGGGTAGGAGGCTGAGTGGGCGACTGGATGATTGCTCAACCTAGCAGCACAGCCTAGGCTCCTATAGTTCAAGTATGAGCCTAGATGTTGGTACCAGGGGAAAGTTGTTAGTCCTGTCTTTACTAGACTCAGTGCTCTACGATACGATAATCTATTTATGAGTTTAAGGACCAGGAAATCCAACTGGGAAGTCGTTCTGCGTTAGCCTTGTCGAAAGCACTGCACTACTGTGCACGTGATTGCATCTGCACAACAGATGAGAGGAGCATTGAGGAGATTGGTAGTACAGCATATTGAAAAACTAATTAAAACACTGCCTGATTACCATCCTTGTAGCCCTTCTGAATTGATTGAGCTGATTGTGTTGGTTCTGGTTGTGCACACAGTCTTTGCACACAGGACTAACTTCAAGTGTGTATGTGGGTGAGTGCAGGGTAGGGCCTTCATCAATAGAAAAAACCTTTTCAAGTACATTTGAGAAGTTACATGAATATTCTTCTCCTTTCCCATAAAGAGTGTTTTCCTTCCTACTTAATTTTGTCAGCTATTGTCTCTGCCATGTTAGGGAATAGGGCCAGACACAGCCCAGTGGCCATAAGCCCATTGGAGCGAGGCAGGTCCAGGTCAAGCCAGAAAGTCAGTCTGTGGGTCAGGGTGGCAACAGAAGGGTGCATGGCCCTGCACCAGCATGGCCATGGTGCAGCTGGAGACAGCTGTGATGTCTCTCGGGCAGGGACTGAGGGCCCTGGGGGCCCATGGGCAGGACAGGGAGGCTGTGCAGGCCAGCAAGGTCAGTGGGTTGCCATCTTACTGTGCCCAAACACTTCTTGCTTGGAGGCAGTTTGTCATGCAGGCATCTCCGTAAAGGACGTCCAGCAAGGAATTTCCAAACTGACTGTTTTCATAATGAAATATCCTCTAAAAAATAATACATATTTTAAAGTTTGTTGGGTGCTGCAGTTGTGCACATATGCATATACACACATAGGTCAGCCATTATTTGGGCCAGAGAGATGCACAGTGATGTGACTGCTATCATGGCAAGATAGTGTTGCAGACGTGCCACATGAAGCAGTGTTACTGAGAGGGTCACAGTCCTCACAGGTCCCATTCTGCTCCCTGAAGTTGGATCTGGCCTGGCAAACCCTTTTGTTCTGTGTGTCAGTTCTCCCTTAAATGTACCTACCTGAATCAAGCCCAGAAGGAGAGGCACAGGTTGTAGAGGGAAGAGTTGGAAGAAAGCAGATTTAAATTCATGTGTGAGCATGACTTCAACACTGCTGCAGCTGTGGTTCCTTTGCAAGTGCTTTGAACCACTGGAGCCACTTCAGTTTATTGCCTATTTATTAACTATGCTCCTGGCATAATTGATGGCAATACACACTTGAATTACACCCACAGCAAGGAAGAAAGTGTGATTTACTGGCAGAGGCAGCATCACCTAGAAACAAGAAGAGTAAGGTGACTGGCAGTATTGTATTTCCAAAGGGAAAAAAGCATGGATAAACATGGAAGCAGAGATAGAATAGTTTGATACAAAGGCTGTGGGGAAGATCATTGGGCAAAAATTGATAAGAATCTGTATCTTCACTTTTTTTAACAGTTTCAGTAGGGGAAACAGTTAAGAAAGGAGAGTGTTGCCATGAATAAAAAAGCATGAATAAATGCAGGAGAACAATGAACTTAACTTTGTTATGGACTAGAGGACCAGAGTGTTGCAGAGACCAGAAGCTGAGAACTTTCAAAACTTTCCAGTTTTGGAAATGTTTACTCCTTGAAGTGAGGAGGAAAAAGCAGGAAGAGTTGAGGTTTTTTGCAGGAAAGGATTTAAAGGAAAACAAAGTGGAGGTTTTTTGTTCTGACTTGTGGGCTGTGCAGCTTGAAGGTTGTTGTCAGCTGGCAGAAGTTTGAATTGGCAAGACACTTCCAACCTGACAGCTCAGGGCTTGCTTCCCTGTCAGATGGAAGTTTACTGAGGCAGGGACACCTCTTTTCCATTCCAGCCCCATAGGTAGGAACTTTGCTTTTCTGTTGCCCTATTAACTCTTCTTAATACTAGAAGTCAGAACAGCATGGAGTGAACTATCCCAGGAATTTCCCAGTTCTCTGTCCCAAGTGACAGAGCTAGGAGGGAAAGGAGCTGAGAGCCAAGTGCCAGGTCTTGTCTCCAACATCACCTGGAAGTTTTCTGTTCAAATTTAATTTTCTGCCCAGAAAGTGAAGTTTGTGAGAGTTTTACAGAATTTGTATTTCCACATTCACTACAGAAAATTAACTGGTTTTTTTGAGGTGGGGGGCGGGGTAGTCAAAGGAGATGCTGAGAGCAGGAGCATGAACCAGAGAAGAGAACTCTTTAATCTAATGGATAGTCTTGGCACACTACTAAAGGATGTACACTGGCCAGGAATAAATTTCGTTCAATAATTTAAAGACCATTTTTTAACCATCTGAAAGCAGGGCTTTGAAAAAACCTTCTAATAACTGCAGAGATAAAAAACATTAGCTAGTTTTAAAAATGGAAGTTGCAGGGTTTACGAGAAGGTGCCTACAGTAAGCAGAACACTGCACTTTGGCATTCCAGAGGTCTCTCTTTGCCCATCATTTCTGAGTCAGTCCCCAGGCACCTGGCTAAAATGCCAGTACACTTTTGCAGCGTTTAATAAAAGGGTTTGAAAATAGACAGGCAAGGAATCTTAATTTTAATGCACAGGATGCATCCTTCAAATAATGCCATGAAGTTTTCTGGTTCCAAAGCTCTTCGTCAAGCCACAGGGGCCAGAAGACAGCATGATACAGGGATGAGGCGTGGGAACTGACTTGGCAGCAGGGTACCCCTCCTGCTGATCTCATGTGCAGCTGAAGAGGTGTGATGAAGAGAAGCCAGTCCTCCCTCTGACTAATTCTGCATTGACAAAGAGACACTCACTTGTTGCTTCCAAAGAACAGCAGCAAGAAGAGAAAGGCAAAGGCAGATTTGAAAGTGAAAATCTCAGGAAGAGAACAGCATCCCATATAGTGTTACTTGGGCCCAATGAAGCTGTGATAGTTGGTTTTAAAATAGGGCAAAGTTGGTCCTCATCTGATTCAAACTAAGACTGCCTTCCAAAGCCAAAGCAGTGTAAATACTCCTACTGTAAATTAGCATTAAGCTCTCTGAGGCACTGACAATGTTCCATTTTAGTGATTTTTGTAATGAGAAGGAGGGGAATAATGTGGATTTATTTAATCTGGTGAATGTTGGTGCTGTAGAATGACAGTTGCTCTCTGTCAGCATTGTTGAGCTGTGGCGTTGTGGCATCCAGAGAGCACCCATTGTGCGTTTTATCCACAGAGCTGCCATTGTCACCACTGCATTCTGTCCCCCCACGTGTTTGTGCAACTGGCTGGTACAATACACTTGCTAAAAATATTATGCTGTTAAATATTACATGAGTACTTAGAAGCATCCTAATTCATACTCAGCATTTTGCCAGTGTAGCTGAAAATCCATCAAATGCCAGAGCAAAGAAAAAGCACAAAGAAGCATGTTAGAATGGTAAAGGTTGTGCAATAAAAACAAAGCATTTAGGAAAAAGGAACTTAAGTAAAATCTAATTCAGTATTCAGAGGGCATGGGTGAGGCTTTAAGAATTTAATACTTACTCTATTTCATTCTGTAATAAACTATTGATATATTTCTATGGCATCCAGAGTCGGCTGAAACCTGTAAGGAAAATAATAAAGACTTTATTTGTCTTGAGATATTCAAACTTCAACATAATGCAACAAAATACATTGAGAGTCAAAGTAACAAAGAAAGAGAAATTAGGGGTTTGGGTAGGATGAGGTTTGTAAAGCTGAAATTAACTATGTGTTTGTAATCCAAATTTTTTTTTAAAATACTATGTTAACATATGGCCCTTGCAATGATACTGAAAATACCAACTACAATCTGACAAAAGTTCCTATATTGAAGAGTGGAAAAAATGATTATGGTAGTGCAGAAGATACCATACAAACCACATATAGCTCATATGTGCACACATGCACCTCCCCCTACATAACTGCTGCAGAAATGTGTAGGGTATATTACAACAAATGTATTGTTGGGCTCACTTGAAAACAAACTTCAGTGCATCTCCAATGGATGTGTATTTGTCTCTCAAGAGAAGAGTAAAATCTTTGACTGAGGAATTCATGCATTCTTTCTACAGTAAGCGAGTATGTAAATAAGAGTTACGTTTGAAGTACACGGTGGTTTGAAGTACCTCGAGCTAAAGTGCCCCTTTAAGGAAGCTTGCTGGGCTGCTTTGTAAAAGTACTAAATAAATAACACTTTCATTTAGTGTACTGGTGACCTGGATAATAGATGTAAGCTTCTGCTTTGCTGTATCTGTTCTGATGCAGCTGCTGGCTGCTTGGAGGTATCTGTTTTCAGTGAAGCGTTTTGAGTGCTCAGTGTCCATCAATTAAATAGAGCTCTCCACACAAAGCTTTACAAGACTAATGCTACCGTGCCTGGAATGTGTGGATTAAATGAAAGATTGGGGCAGTGCAAACATCCTCCTAGGGCTTATTGATGCTGTATTAAATTAAATGCTGATGGATGTATTCAGACTGCTCAGCTGCATCAAGAAAGGCTGTTTGTTTTAAACACTTAAGCATATAATCTCCTCTTGATGAGAACATGTAGTGCTATTAGTCTTAATGAGAATTACGTGCATACATTGGACAGGACGTATTCCCGCAAGATTAATGCCATAGGTTTGTATAAAATGTCTACAATCGATATAAACTCTTTTACTGTGCTATGAAAGCCTTTATCTCCATCTCAGATGCCGTGTATCAAGCACCCCCACTCATCTGTCTGTATCAGGGCATGTCCACAAGCACCTGTTATTGTGAGGCAAGCAAGGCAATGGCTTTACAGCGTGTCAGCGCCTTGGGGTAACAGCCAGGCTTGTGCTTGCACCTCGTGGCAGACACAGCAAGCCCCCCGCTGCTGTTCAGGCAGGCACGACCTTGCATCGCCCCGCTCACCGCACGCTCCTCTCCTGCACCACCTGCTCTGAGGGAAGCGTAGTGTCCTTAGTTCATTGGTGGGAAATAAGGACTACGGGTTTTTACTGATCTCAAAGAAGCCTGAGGTAAAGCTGAGGGTTAAATCCAGGCAGCCACACCCCCTACTAGACCAGTGTCCTACACATCTTTCCACTGGAAGACCACCAAGCACAGAGAGGCAGATCCCAGGAAGGGAGGACAGCAGAATTTCTCGATCTGGAGGAAAACGTGGGTATGAGGGTACTAGGAGTGCAGAACAGATGTAGTCATTTGAACTTGAAAAGTAATAGTGATCCTGCCTTGCTGCTAATTCTTGTAATTTCACTCATTGAAATTACATGTAATCCAAATACTTAGTCAAGGACTTCCCAGCAACATGTAAACTTTAAGTTCATGTGTTTAAGAAAAGTGCTCTGTAATAGAGTTCTGACTAAATGTGTAATAATGTGAAAAACATAATGTATGCCTTTTTAGTTGCATAATTCATCTGTTTAGCTGTTCATCCATTACAAGTATCCATATTAATTTAACGAATTATGATCCACATTTCAGAATAAATTGTATAGCTAAATGCCTTAGCACGCCTATTTTAAATCAGATCTTTGGTAAAAATAAATAAGTTAAATGTTAAGGCATTAGAGGATATCAGAAAATAAGGTAGCTTTCTTACTAGATGATCACTATAGATATGTTGGTACAAGACATACAAGATTTGGATGCTTACTCTGATTTTTCCTACTGGTCTCCTGAGGTTATTGGAAATTTATGTTATTTCTCTATGCCTCTATTCCCCCAAGTGCAGATGAAAAAATGGTTCATACTCCTGTGCACTGATCTGCAGATGGAAAATACATCAGAACAAGTTATGAATAGCTTTGTTTCAGTGAATAAATGGGCTGAATGCAAGAAATATATTATTAACATGGTTTTTCATCCAACATTAACACAGTATGTTTGAGATGGTACATTGCAGATATGATGATGTAATCACCAGCCCCTCCAAAAGATGTAAACAAATAAATTGTTTACTAAAACATGAAGAAACTGCCATTCCTCATTCATGTACTGTAAAGTTGGTGGCAATATATTCTCATTTAAGTCTTCCAAAGGCTTTCAGGTTCTTTTTTCATGTCAGGTTGCACACAATAAATCTGACTAAGAAGTCTAGCCTTGCTTCAGTCAAAATTAGTGTGGGTTTTAAATAGATTCCTTCCTCCTTTTCTAGATGGTGACAAGGCTGATATTTCTGCCAGTATTTATCCAGACATAAACATCATTGCTGGAGCACTGAAGCTATACTTCAGAGACTTACCAATTCCCGTGATCACCTACGACACCTATTCCAAGTTCATAGAGGCAGCAAGTAAGTATTGCATAGTCATTTCTACTGATCTTTAATTATATTTCCCATCCATAAAGCTGTCCATGTTAAAGACAGAAAAAAATTGGAAACATAGGCACTGTGTTGTTCATGCCTTCTCTGCCATGTCCTTCTTTCACCTGAAACTTTTGCCTGATTGTTAATCAGATGGGATATCATGCAGGTTAAAAAAATAAAAGTAAATGTATGGTATCAAAATAACTGACTAGTATCAGAAAGTGTGGTTTCAGTGTCCTTTTGTACGTAAAGATTAAAAAAACACGTGTAAATCCTGCTCAGAGAGATTGTCAAACAGTCTTAAATGAGCACTGGTAGGTATCACTGATACCTACGTATTTAAAAATATTCAGAAATCTTGAAGTAATTCCATGCCATTTCAATCTCTAGCTAAACTTACATATGCAAGCATAGTCTCTTAAAGGCCTATGTCCACATTTCCATCTGGTTTTGAAGGCTTATGGGAGTAATCTTTTGTTAGATTTTAAAGAGACAGTTCTTGGCAGAGTAATATTATGAAGCACTTAACAAAGCTTGGGTACTGTACCTATACAGACCTGTAGGTAGAGCTACAGACCATGGAGATAACTCCTGGGTGGTCTTTGTTGCTGATTTTTTTGTAAAGCCTTTTTTTTTGAGGATGCAGAAGTTGCTGGTGTCACATTTATGAATTTAATATTTATCCCTTCAAGCACAGTCAGTGGCTTGTAAATGATTGCATAATAATAAGTTATCTTCCTGATTTATTGCTGTGTACACATGGAAAGCCCTATCAACATTAATCTTGTTTGGTGTTTTTACAGAAATCTCCAATCCTGACGAACGACTAGAAGCAATACATGAAGTGTTGATGTTACTCCCTGCTGCTCACTACGAGACACTTAGATACCTAATGATTCATCTCAAAAAGTGAGTTAATTGACATGCAGGATTAATTCTTGAAGAGCTTAACAATTTTCTGCTTTGAAAGTGAAATATTACAGAAAGTACTAATAAAGCTTCCATTAGGGCACTGCCACTAAACCAGTAATGTTACAGATAAGCAGACAAGCTGTTTGTATGAGTGCATATAAGCTGTGCACTTCTATAGCATAGATCCTTTTGCTGGCATATTATTGCAAACCTTTCAAGACTTAATTGAAAATTGTCATGCTTCTCTGAAGCAGATAATATCTGAAAAATACCGAATGGTAGGTACTGCAGAGATGTGCTAGATGTGCTGCTGTGAAGCACTTGACCATGCTTTGCTTCTGCCTCCCCTTACCTCCTGTTTTGTATTGTTGAACAATAACCCTAAAAGAAAAGAGCTGTCTCTTCTGAGTTGTTTGCTCACATCACAGTAAGCCAAGAATCAAGCAGGGCCTATTTTTATATGACTAGTAAAAGCAGTACAGGTCCCAGTTTACACCTCTTTTGGTTTTAAACATGCTCTGCCTCATTTGCTTTCCAAAACTTCTTTAGGAATACATAAGACATGCATGAGGGGCTTCGTAAAGCATACATAAAGCTTCATAAGACATACAGGATTTTCAAAAGTGCCTAAATTTAATTTTTCTAAGTTACTTAGGAGTGTACTGCCAAGTTTTCCAAGTTCTCAGCTGGGTACCTAGGAAAATTAAGGACTGCTCCAAAGAGGGTATCTCACTTCCACAATTTCAAGCAACACTGTTTCTCAAAACCATACTGACTCTACTTTGCTGCTTTGGGTATTTACATGCCTCAGGAGGTCTTCTTTGTAAGTATTTAAAAACTGAAGCTGAGTACAGACTGGCACTGTCATCTCATGCCTTCATTTATGGATATATTGTCCAAGATATTCCTTGTCTCTGGTTAAAGTTTCGTACTTGGAAACAACAGAAAAAGGGATAAGGGAGGAATAAAGCTACTGACCTTTTATTTAGCAAATCCTTGATCTCTTCTTAGTTGTCCCACTACCTGCTACACAGATGTAAATGTGGAGGATTTTCTGGGTTTCATCTGCACTATTCTGCACTATTAATGCCAGCCTAAAAAGAAAAAGACCTCAACTCACATAAAACTACATCAGAGAACTTGTGTGAAGTGCATTTCATGCTCAATCAGGTTCTCATTATGCAGAGACTTTTCCTCATTTTGAATTAGCCCAGATCATTACAACTGAGTAATTTTTCCCCTTGATGAGACATTACCTGGGTGTGCAGGAGCTTCTTTGGACTCTGCAGAAATGAGATGTGCAAATATCCACCTTTGTCAGCAGATATGCATGGACAACCCATGGTGACTCACGCTGGCTTTTAAGAAGGCCTGTGGAGGCTGTAGACAAGTGAGCTGCACACAGAATCAGTGCTTTCACGTTCTGGCAGCAAATTTTTCATAGACATGTTTGACTTGCCTTCCTTCTTCTCATGAACTGCAGTCCAGGCTTTGCTTCAGCTGTTGAGCTGAGCTACTGATGAGACAAAAATAGTCCTAAGTGCTGATTAAGCTTTCTCTCTCAAATACCTGCAAGTCAGGCAATTAATTTCCTCTCCTTTCCCAAAACATAGCTTTTGGAATCTGCATGGAAATCATGTGCATGTCAGTCCCTATGGAGAATCTCTTGGAGAGATCTGAATGTGAAAGACAGAAGAATCATTAAGGTTCAGACTATGCTGTTTTGTAGAATAAACACAGTGTTCCAACTTCAACCCCCTAGGACTCTTCCTGCATGGACAAAACATGCACCACTATAAGGGACTCTGTTTAAAGCCTGCAGGGTCACAACCTCTACACCACTGCTGCTTCTCAACACAAAAGAAACTGCGTTGAGTTTTATTAAAAGCACAGGAAAATCCAGCAGAGGATGTCAGCAACAAAAAATGAGTTTGTAGGTCAATTAATTACCTTTCTGATAACTTTTTGCTCAAAATTGGAGGAAATGCAATAGCATGGGCAGCCCCCCCGTGGTTAAATACATACAATTCCATCCACCCTGGTGTTACAGTGAATCTGTGAATCTTCTCTGTGTTCACCCCAGCTGTGCAGCAAGCCCCACACTCCTGAACAGCGGTGCTAGTAACACCTAATTAGCTTTGCACAGCTGTTGAACATCTGTGCTGCATACACCCACAGAGGGAAAGCAGTGCTAGACATACACCTGCACAGAGGTGGCCTGGGCCACGCAGCCTTGGTTTGTCTTTGCTCCTTGCAAAGCGCAGCTAATATATCTGTGCTGGAAGATGAGGATATCTGTGAGTAGGGCCACTAAAGGACTTCTGTCCTGAAAGCAAAGAGGAAAAGCATTTTCCCGTGACAGAGCCATTCTTTGCAGAGAGACAACAGCAGAAGCAAAGCTGAGTCATATGAGTACTTTGCAAACAAGGGAAGACCAAACTACTTCTGGTTTCAGCCACTTTGTGCTCCCCTGATGGCATGAGTGAGTCCACTCATGATGCCCAGCTGGGAAGTGCCATGGCTAGGGAACGTCTCAGCTGTTGCCAGGAGAGCTGTCTCCAAAACCAGATGTGCTTCATCCTGGCAGAGCAGTTGTGTGAAGGAGATGTGAAAGTTCATGCAGGCTGTACTTATCACAGCAAATGTCTGGTCCACGAGGACCCACGACTGAACAAGGGAGTGTGGCTGTTCTACACTGTGGTGCAAGAGCACTCTCAGGACTGAACTCAATATGCCACTCCAGTGGGACAACACTGATGTGATCCAGCACTATTATCCAGAGGGAAACCTTGAGCACATCTGGAGTTTTCCAGTCAGGGCTGACTTCTCTCCTGCTTGGCCAATCCTTGGTGGTCTTTATTTGCTTCAGCCACAAATAGTCCGTCTATTCTTGTATTTACATTATATGACTTACATAAGCAAACAAAACAGGCTGGGCTCCTCCCTAGAAGTGCCTCTATTCTCTGTCAAGGATGGATGGCATTTATAGCAGCCCGATTTTAGCAAGCTGCCTCTCCAGGCAGGTCCAGGATCCAGCCTGCTCCTAAAGTGTAACAAGTCATCAGAATCACTCAGCTGCTGGTCGGCCTGAGGCAGCCAGCAAGGCAGATATGTGTGAAGGGGTGGTTTCCTGCAGGCTGGAAGCATGTCTGGGAGCATTGGTAGTCTAAAAAAGACCTGGGTTTGTATTTGTGGAGCACACCCACACTGCTGGTGGGATGCACCCAAAGCACAGTGCACCAGAGAACTGTAGTTACTGTAGCGTAGAGGAGTGCTCCATATATAATCACTTAAATCATTATTATGCTTTTGAAAAGGCAATTGCCGCTAATTCTTATACCCTAATAGACAGTCACAGGGAAAAATCACTGAAGAGTCATGAGAGGTGTTTAAATGCACTAAAAGTCACAGCCTCAGCATAGTTGCAATGTACTTACTGTGGAAATAGTTATTATATTGAGTGAAGTAAAAATTGTTACTGAAGAATGTCATTACCTAACAATGCTTGATGTGAAGCAAGACTATAGATAAAGATGCAGATATTCTTTTCTTCTGAGAAGTAAGCAACTAATTTTTTTTTTCTTCTATTTTAGGGTTACCTTGCATGAAAAGGAGAATTTTATGAATGCTGAAAACCTGGGAATAGTGTTTGGACCTACTTTAATGAGACCTCCAGAGGACAGTACCCTTGCTACACTGAATGACATGCGGTACCAGAAGTTAATTGTGCAGATTTTAATAGAAAATGAAGATGTTCTCTTCTAGTCAGAGAGGCATATCTTCAAAGCCATTTAAGATAATTAAGATAAGGATGAAGGAAAAACAACATTTCTTTACATTTTTTTAAACAGAAAGGAAGAGTTCCTTGACTGTACTTCAATTTCTGCAAAGTTGCAGATGGATGCCAAAATGTTTAGGGAAAGCCTATGTCTCATAGACATATGCCTCTTTGTAGAAGAGAAAAAGAAGGTCAGAAAAAATCCTCTTACCTTGTATCTTTTGCCTTGCCTCAGATGTATATTTGTTTTGAGAAGTTTCAAACAATTTTATTGTTAACTTATTAAGAAACACAAAATGTATTTTAATATGGCTAGAGAAGCAAAAAGGTACTTAATCAGTGTTACTTGTACACACCTATACATTTCCTTCTCCATGAGACATAATTATATATGTCAATTGTGAAACAGAACCTATATTATAAAGATATTTTTACTTTACCTAGCTGAAAGAATGGCATTTTATTTTAGCAAACTATAAATCAATGCGGTGCATTGATTATTTTCACGTAATTCTTTCCTGCATTTTTGCTATGATATATTGAAAACAATTGCCATTAATGCAGTATTATCCTGACATACCTCTTCCATTGCAAGTGTTTTAAAGGAGAACACCTTTCTTGTGCATATTTCAGCTTTCCTTAGGTTTCCTTGCATCTAGGCACTAGTATCCTAGGATTGTACACTTTTAGGCATTTGCTATTTCCCAAAACGTACAGTATTTTCTCTTTTTTTTTTTTTTTTCCCTTCTCCCATGTAAAATACGGTCATGAGAATTCTTCAAAAGTCCTGGTGGTAGTTTCAGATTCACATGCCAGATTTTTCTTGGATTACAGTAATATATAAGTTAAGTGATGCTGGGACACTGGATATTTTCTGGCCTTGTTGAGAGTCAGCACTTTTTTGGGTGAATGATGAAGGATTTGGTTTTTCTGTAAAAATTGAGTTATGTTTTGTCATGTTTCTCTATTTATAAATGTACAGTAAATCTGCTAAAAATGTAGGTATTTATCTTGAGTGTGTTTCCTGATGGTTTGTTAAAAAAAAAAAAGAAAGAATGTGTAGGGCATGTGGGAGCTGGTAAATTTAATTATTACCAAATTTTAATACTTTTCTCCCCTCACAAACATNTGTAGGTATTTATCTTTAGTGTGTTTCCTGATGGTTTTTTAAAAAAAAAAAAAGAAAGAATGTGTAGGGCATGTGGGAGCTGGTAAATTTAATTATTACCAAATTTTAATACTTTTCTCCCCTCACAAACATTGACCTACAGAGTTCATAGTCTAACTGCAACTTATGCCTAATGTTAAAACTGTTTCTCAGCATGAGATGTTTCTGCAAGCATAGAAAACCAACATACTTTACTACCACACTCAATTTTCAATACAAAAAAAATTTCTAATACTCCCTTATCTTGATCATTTGTATCATATGCGTGGTAACTCAGTGATGCAGTTTCCTGAATTATTTCAGGGAGCACGTTTCTATTCAAATTGAAAAATATGTGTAACTATGATAATGAAGGGAGGTAGAGAGTATGACTGTAAATTTGTTGTCTTCTAGAGGAATAACTAAGGGCTAGATAGATTAACCCAGATTGCAGAGCAAGTGCTAAATTGTCTGAGTTCCCAATACTTCCATAGATCCTCCTGCCTTGTACAGGACTATTTGTTGTAGGTTATGTACTACTTAATACTGTCATAAAAATGATCTGGAAATGGTTTTATTTTGTGAAGTGAAATATGCTTTGTAATTTATGATAGTGTAAATGGAAGGAAAAATCCCATTAAATGTGTTTAAAAAGTTTTGGTGTCTGTCACTGACTACATGGCAAGCTGCCAAATGAAAATCAACCACTAATTACCATTCTGACATCGCTGGAAACTTTCCTACTCAAAAATGTAGAATGGTTTTACTGAATGTCACAGTTTCAGGTTGGCACTTGGTTGTCCATACTACCACAGCCAAGCCCATGCACACATTTATTTTCTGAGACCACCCTGAACCACCTCTATGCAAAACTTCAAGCAAGCGATGAATTGCAGTATCAATCTAATCCATATCTGAGAATCAATGCCATCAGAGCACTTTTCCACACTCTTGAACAGACATTTGACTAACAATTTTTTTCTTTGGTTTTTTTCTGGTCAGTTCAGCTATAAGTTATTTTTTTAAGGCAGCACACTGGTAGCTTTAGCACACCTCAGCATCTGGAGCCCTCAACACGTCCCATCTTAGGGATTTGATGTCGGTACAAGGCAGTGTGCTTAGAAACATCCATGCTTAGTGTCTGGAGAGCAGAAGTTTCTAAGCTGGTGGACAGAGGGGTAGGTATGATTCTGCCTCTTAAAACACAAGTATCTAATAAATTGTTCATGTTTCACTTGGCTAACTGATCAACCAATGTCCAGCTACCTCGGGGCATACTGAGCACGGAGGTGAAGGAACCCTGTCCCCTCCACACCTCATTAGTGCCACCTTGTGCTGCTCCTGCTTCATCTCTTATGTCAGACTTGCCGTGGCCATCACTGCTGCACCTGAGGCTGAGCTGCCCCGCTGAGGTCAGACCATCGCTGTTTCACATTCACCATCTGAGGAAGTAAAAAGGCAGCAGATTTCCCTCTGCAAAACTGACTGCTGAGACAGTAGAAAAATCATATTTACCTTTAATGGAAACTTATACTCCAGTACACAGGAAAAAATGGGTCTGACTGGATTGCACCAAATCCTTCCCTTTGTTTCAAAGCATTCAGCAAGAGCATGATGATTTATCTCACGTGAGGCTCTACTAGAGAGTAGTAAGAGTCATTTGAAAGATGCTCCAGGAGGCTGTGTGTGAACTCATGTAATTTCCCTGCGAGGTCAATTCATCTCAAGTGGAACACAGTTCTGCACCTCCGGGAGCAGGTGAGATACCAGTGTCTGATTGCAGTGGATCCTGCCTGCGGCCAGGTGTTCAGCAGAAACCTTGTTCCCCTCCAGCTATTGAGAAGGCCTTTGGTGAAGCAGCAGTCCCCTCCTGCGGCCACCCGCCCCCGATTCCCGTCTGCCATTGAGCTATCCCCACATTCTGGTGTCGGGGGTGCCACTCTGGACCCCCTCGCGGCTGCTGGGGTGAGACAACTTGCCTTCCATAAAGCAGAAGTGTCTTAGCCATGATCAGTAAAACATGACATCGAGTTATGTTAACGCTTCGTAAGGGGGTGGCGTTCCAAAGTGCCGTGGAACGGTTGAAATCTCTCCTTTACACTCATCTTTGTGAGATTCACTGCTGTCAGGTTTAAATATTTGGAACCTGCCAGTGCAGCTGAGCAAAGGAGTTGTTTTCTGATAACATCACACTGGAGACAAGGCAGCATGCTCTGTGTCTGATCCATGTGCCCTGAAAGGGCACCAGACAGGGAACTTCCAAAGGGTTTCCTCAACTGAGACACCGATTTGGGGCTCCTCTACTGAGAGACGAGTTGCTGGGAAACTTAATTATCTCTCTCCTGCTGTCAAACACTATTGGAATTGGACAAAGGACATAGAAGTTACTGAAGAAGGGGAAGAATTTGCAGGGGAAAAAAGAGAAATAAACTGCCTAATTAGGAAAACTTCTTTAAAAATGAAGTTACAAAGGAGACAGAGTTTTGTTCTCAACTCTCTGCTCTGCAAGCTGAGGTCAGTTTAAGCTACCAAACAGAGTCTAACAGAGCACAAAGCTGGGTGAATTGGTACCACATTCATTTTATTTCTAAAGAAGAGGTAAAATTATACATTTCCCCACATTTAACATTCTCAAAGCTCACACATATTTGAGCTTAATTGACGGAGACAATGCTGCAGGGGCATTGCAACTTGGCCTAAGACTCTGGGAAGGAATGTATCAGATTTGGGGTCTCTTCTGAAACGAGGTTTTTGACAGACCTGAGCTGTGTATTACTGTCAAATTCAATACACAGGAGGGAGAAGGGATCACAAGTGTGGTACTGGGCTAAACTCTGGTCTTATTGAGACTTTGGAGAGGTGCAGGGAATACCTGGGGTAATAAATAGCTGGACTGAATCACAGTATTACAGAATCCTAGAACATTTTGGGTTGGAAGGGCTGGACTGAATCACAGAATTACAGAATCCTAGAACATTTTGGGTTGGAAGGGCCCTTTAAAGGTTATGTAGTCCAACCCCTCTGCAACTTCCCTGCAGGAGACTGTCTGGCCATCCTAGTTCTTTACTGACAAGTAGAATCAAGGTCTGCAGAAAAGGAAGGAAGAATATTCCAGTGCCAACAGACCCCTTATCCATAACCATGGACTGAAACCACGAAAACTCTTTGAGTAGGAAGGTAATTCACAAGCAAGCAAGAAGAATGCCATCTAACTGGATCTTCAAAGCAATTACATTGCTATGTCCCCTACAGCTATCTGAAGGGAATGAAGAGACTATAGGGCTCATGGAGATAAGAGTGAGAGCATCAATACACTTCATGTTCTTTAGCTGTAGAGATTAATTCCTTGATTAAAGATAATGGTTAACATTCAGAAATCTGAACCTTAGGGAGCTAAGATTATTGCTGAATGCTCTAGGGCTTGCAGATTCAGGATATCAGTGGTTCTTGTATGGGACCATACTTTACATTATCTTTCTCTGAAGGCATTGTATTCTGAATATAATTATGCTGATGCAACAAGTAGTGCCAGGACTGGGAGTTCAAAGCCTGAAGGACATGGATTATTGCAGGATGTTTTAAGGACTGCAGTTAGGAAGAAAACTTGTGTCAGTTGGAGCAAGTGCTTTGTCAGCTACAGTAGAAATGAACAGCTGGTTATAAGGAGAGAAACTGTCAGGGTTCAGTTTACAACAAACTTGGGGATGGCACAAAACAAGGTTGCCACTGGAAGCTGCCTTCATTGCAGGGCCTGAAAAGGTGCAGGTCATAATATTCTCTCTTTTCTTGAAAGTATGAGCCATTTGTTACTACTAAAATGAAGGTCAGAATGAGGAGTAGGGTTAGATGTAGGGTTTGGAACTGTAGATCTTGATGAACATAAATTGCTGCCAGCTATATTTGAAGATACCTTAATTTCTGTTCTGTCAATAGTCACCATATATATCCATATTCTTCTGTTCTGCTATAGGAACAGGACCTTAGTTTCATCTTCAGATACTAGAAAGGTGAAAGAGAAGACAAGTTTTAGAGTTTGGGATTCAACGAATTGGACTGAGTTTGCTGATGGATATACAAATGCAAGAAAAGGGCTGGTGTCAGAGGCCTATACGCTTCTGTTTGTTTCTGCTGTGAGGATTAATTCATGGGATATAAAGAAGGGCTGGCAGCTGGCTGGGAACTGAAAATTGGAGGATCAGTGCTTATGGTCTGTTTTGAAGAAGTTTTGAGCTTTTCTTACACTTAGGGGTGTTTTAGGTAAAATTTCAGAATCTGTTGTGTTCTGAGACAGATTTGTTCATGCAGCTGAACTTTCCATTGAATGAGGATGAGCACCAGCACCAAGACAGTGCCTTGTATTCCTCTTCAGCACTAGTTCCCTTCACAGAGCTACTTCAGGGCCCATGTAAGTAAGGATACTGTCCGCACCGGCATCGGAGGTAAGACCAGAAGATGTAAGACTACATCTGTGTCAGCCAATAAAATGGAGTCAAGGCAGTCATGCCCCGTTCATATTACACTGTACCTAACTGAGGTCCTCTCAGGGGCCCACAGTGTCACCTGAGGCCTTTGAGAGCCATTTTTTCCTAGAGGCACTGATTCAAAAATTGGGCAAGGGCCGTGTTCAGCCCATCAAACTGCTGTTTTCGTACTCAGAGGCTGCGATGGTGTAATGCATATCCTATACTGTAACATGAGGAGTGGTTATGTACTGCAGAGTTGGAGGGTGCAAAGCCTTTTGCAGTAAAGCTATGGAGGGGGACAAACTTGTGTAGTTTCATCTGTTCTGCCTAAAGGGAAAAATCCTTTGCTTTCACTGCCTTGAAACCATGCCTGACCAGTGCACATGCATTGAGGGAGGCTAAAACTTGAATTTGTGCCAGGGAGTCACCACTAATAGGCTAAATTCACCAAGTGCAAGGTTCAAACCCATGCCCTGGCTCTGATTTTTTTTTTCAGCAGGGCAGACGTAGCCTAGGAATGAATACTGCAGTCCCACAGTCTTGACCAGCAGTCTGGTGTCAACAGGGAAAATGTTCTTCCCCATTATAAAATGGTTGGAGTCCTTTCTGTGGTTATCACAGTAAAAGCTAAGATTTGAGATGCTGCTAGCACTTGGAAATCTAAATCTACAATAAATGAAGTTACTGCTGGCTTCTTCTGAATAGACAGCCTGCTGCAGATGGGAGACAGTTCTTTGTGTGGTCTTTTCGTGCACACAGAGGTCCCTTGGTTTAAATTAATGTGACATTCAGACTCTGAGATTTAGGCATTCCAGGAACTTCTTTTAATGCTGAAAGCTAAAGGGCCAACTTGTGCCAGCAGGTATCAGCGCTGCAATTTTCTATGAGCCAGTTGCTCAGTTGTATGTCAGGGCAGGGTTAAGAGTTTAAGAATTGAAGAACCAAGTACGTTGAATATTGTGGACCTAAGCAGAGCTCTGCTACTTTACAGGTACCAGTGCCGTTTGCTCTTTTCAGCTGGCTTGAACATGTCCTTGGCCGGAAGGTTGGCGTTTCAGAAACCCAAGTTTTAAACATCCAGTATATTTGCTGGATGTTCTGGAGTTTCGGAGTAAATAAGAGATCTGATAGCAATATTCACTAGTGCATTTTGCACTTCTGGGGGCACCATTGGGTTCCCTTGGTATAATTGTAACTGTACTTAGTATCAGAGTTTGGGAAATCAAAACATTCCATGGTTTTGGGAAGGCTGATGTGGATGGTGCCTCTCTTGTCCTGCCGGTAGAGATGGGTCTCCTCAACACAATAAGGTAAGGGTGTGGTTTGGCAATCTAAGGTGTCCAGAGCCCAGTTTCAATTTGAAGACATGTAGGGTCTTCTACAAAGTTTGGAAAAAGGACAGTGGGAACTGCAACAAGCACTATTTTTTTTTTCCTTCTCTGCAGTAACAGTTAGGGATTGTAAATTAGATTAGTTTGAGAACTGACATTAAAGTCAGTCTTTGAGAATCTGAATCTTGAAAATACCAGGATATTTCTGAATTTTGGAGAGCCTGCAGAATTATGAAGAAATGTATGTCAATATGGTCCAATTGTACACAAAAGGAGCATGTTATAATGTGAAGAAAATGCCCTACAGTTTTATTTTGCAGTGTATTGGGGCATCTGCAAGAATCCTGCACACCCACCCTAGCTGGGACTACAAAACCCCACTATTTTTTATCCCAGCCTCTTGCAAAGACAGGACAGAATTTAACTGCAGCAATCTTATTAAATGAATGTACTATCCAACTTCCATGCATTGAAACAGACAATATGTTATTTACTTTCCTTTTTAAATAAATGCTGTAAATATGTGCATACTGAAGGAATGCAACAAGTGCTGTTGCAGCAAGAGAGGGAGAGAGCATACATTTTCACTGTCAGAGTTGTTTTATATAAACACTAACCTCAGTGGCAATCTTGTGGAACAGCATGTTGTGACTTCAAAAGCAGAGCAGGTTTTGCTGTCCTCCTGCACCACCACATACACATGCAAGAAGCATCCTCCCACTCCCATGTCTCCAACAAAGCTTTCCAGCCTGCTTCTCTCTCATCAGTAGACTCTGCTTTCAGTACACTGTCAAAAAGGACAAATCTCTTTCATTCTAGGATTCTCTGAAACAAATTTAACTGAAAAAACACACTGATTTGATGTAAGCTTGGCATTTTGCAAACTAAGAGGTCAGAAGTCAGGTGTATAGTAATCAAAAATAAATAAATAAATAAATAATGTTTTGTATAAGCCTATTTGCAGAGAGGGAGCTATAAATGACAACCAGTAATGTTTTTGTGAAAAGGGCTTTTAAAAATAAAAATTATATTTATTTCTCCATAAATTACCTTTTCCCCAGGCACTTCCCCAGGACACAGGATGGGGAGAGATGCTGGTGTTCTCTTTCTCTACAGACACAAGTGAGTAGCAAAGCAGTAGGTCACAGTCACACGGAGAAACTTGACACTGTGATCTGTTGCTGTCCTTGGCCCAAGGGAGCCTGATGCCCTGGTGCTTTGTATCGTAGAAAATGTTAGTTGCTTACTTATTAGGAGGCAATGTAAAGGCTATCTTTTTTATCACTGGAAGTTACCATTTTATTCCATAGGAGAAATTTTTTGCTGTTGATGTTAATTAGTTTGATAGACAGTTTGGAGTACTTTCAAGTGTGCGTGCTTTCCCATCCAAAAGCCTTTGCCTTTGAAGAGGGCAATCTACAGAGTAACATAAGTGCATGCCCCAGGCTCCTCTCCCTCAGTAACCTGCATACACCAATCTCCATACCTCTTATCTTTATGGGCTATTCAGGGAAGCTGCAAGTAGCAAAAGTTGATCTGCAAAAGAAGATGAGGCTGAAATATGATGCTTTCACAAACTCCTCCACACCTTCA
Source organism: Atrichornis clamosus (assembly GCA_013400975.1). Taxonomy (NCBI): domain Eukaryota; kingdom Metazoa; phylum Chordata; class Aves; order Passeriformes; family Menuridae; genus Atrichornis; species Atrichornis clamosus. The sequence continues at coordinate 609 of WBMZ01009121.1, read as the reverse complement.
TAGGCATCCTTGAGCAGCCAACTCTGTAGCTGATGGGAAGGGTGTTAGGAACCAAATGCATATTACATGGCATAGTTCTCCAAAGAACAAATCATCACTTTTAACGCATCATGTGGCACAAGCAAATCTTTTTTCTCCTTTCTGGATTAATAAAAAAAGGTAAGGTCGCTTGTATGGCCGTATATCCATCACCACTCAGAAATTCAAAGTCCCAATACTAAGGCAGTTTGAATACAAATATCAGACTGCATGGTGTGACCTACAGCTCCACTCGTTTTTTAAAGATGGGCAGTTAAAGACAATTGAAATTTCTTCAAGACTACAAAATACCCACCCACGCACACCCATCACGTGCACAAACCTAAAGCTGTGATATTGTGTTACAGCCGTGCACTTTGGCAACACCGCATCCATCCACCCTCGGCAGCCCCGGATTTCATCAGGCGCTCACGGTGCTGCCTCACCTGAGCTAAGGCTCCTTCCCCAGCCCGTCTCTCCACCGCCGGGGCTCCCTGCAGGGGACACCGGCCCTCCCTCGCCCCACGGCCCGCTCCTTGCAGCCCGGCGGCCCCGGGGCCGGCCCTCCTGCCCCGCCCCGCGGGAGCCGCG
>WBMZ01009120.1:117996-247218 GCA_013400975.1 Atrichornis clamosus | reverse complement strand
GAGGCCAAGGTTGCTATTTTTGCACCACTGTTTTGTTTCTCAAACTGTTCTGGTCCTATATTCCCCCCCCCATACATACACAAGTGAACACTGAGCTGTGGGAATTTGTTTAGAGCCAGAAGAGTGTCTTAATTTTTGCAACATCCCTAAAGACCTTTCCCCAGGCTACTACTATCTGCCTTCCTGTGTGATTAAGACTGCTCCCTTATACCAGCAAAGACAGCTTTCCTAGATCTAAGATGAACCTCCCTGGAAATTAATGTACTGAATTTGATTTTATCAGAAAAATATTAGCCTCCCCAAACTCAGAAGCCACTGAGCTGAAATGAGTTGATGACTATTTGACTGTTCTAAGCACAGAACTCTCCCCCTACAACTATGGTCACAGCAGATTTATGTATTTATGTGGCTGTGTGAAATGTGGTTGGGAGGGCTTCAGTTTTGTGGTAAGATGTGGCAAGACATCTGTGAGTGGAGAGAATTACTGGCAGGTAGGCAACCATGACTTCTCTCACCCCATCCTTCATACAAATAGTGGGTGCTGTGTAACTGAGGAGAAACATAGCATCCATAAAAGACTCCGAGAAAAAGCTGTGTGAGTTCAAAAAGAAAACTGGGCAACCTCTGTTTACACTTCTTATGAGAAGACAACAGCAGCAATATAATTAAATCCTTATCTCTGCTGGCTGTTGCTGCTTCAGTTATACTTTCCAAAAAGTCACTTTGTCAAACAATTTCAGACAGCAACCTGCACCTTGATCAATGCAGCTTCTGCTTCAGCACTGTGTGGTTTGGCAGTGAAGTGCAACAATCATTTCTCACGTTTCGAGGCAGGTCCAAGATGCAAAGATCACATTTAGATCTCTGTGGTGTGACACACCACAGTTTCAGCCATATAGTCTGTGAGTAATGTAACTCAGCATCAACTGGCAGAGGCAGGAAGAAATAATGGTCCAAGTCATGAAAATCGGAAGATTTCACAGTCCCAATCACTGGGGGTTTAATCAGGAGCAACACAATCAAGGACCTGGAGAATGTAGGGTCATTTTAGAAACTAAAGCAGGAAAACTCCTGATAAACAGGGAGAATTCCTTACAATATGGGATGCAACCTAGTCCAGTTATTTTGAGGTAAGGTCTAAGGGTTTTGAGTCTGGGTTTTTTTTGCTAAAGATTCTGCCTCATCTCCGATATTCAAAGTGATGGCTGGAAAGTCATGTTCATACTTATTTAATTAGCCTTTTGGAGTGTAAGTCTTGGATTACAGTCTGGCTACAGCACAGCAACTTACTGCACGACTGTGAAGAGTAAAAAGGTTTTTCATGGGCGATTTGGCAGGGGGAGGATTGATGGGTGTTTTTTGGTTTCGGAAGCCCAAACTCTCAGTCTGCCACTAGATCTGGAGCCAGACAGCATGGCAGTATTGTGTCAAGAGGACCACTGCTGTGCCCCAGGCAGCAGATCGAAACAGCTGTGCTGCTGACCTGGTTGTTCTCCATCCACCTCCAGCACAGCCCTGGAGCTGGTTTTAAGTGTCCTTCACCATTAGATTGTTTCCACGTCAGCTCAGAAAGCTTCTGTGTTCTGAGACCCTGTTTTACTTGAATTCATAGATCATGATCACCGATCGACTGCATGACATCCTGTTTCCTTTATGTTGTTTCTTGCTTGCTGTCTTACCTTTTTATAGCCATCCTGCAGGAGCCCTATAAAGGGCTCTATATGGACATCACACCTCTGCAGAGGGACTTGCCTCCCCCTCCTCCCCCTGTTTCTGCCTTAGCAAATGCTGGTTTTAGCTGGATGTTTCAGAGCAAGCTGCTCAATGGTTATTAGTGGTTCTACCCTGGATGAGAAGAGTTTTGTAAAGATTGGCTTCATGCTGCTGCAGCTGCTGCTGCTGCTGTTGCTGCTGCTGTGCAGTCCCTCTCCAAGGGCTTTTGGCAGGACCCATGCTCTAGCTGTGCCTTCCTCTCCATCTCCTGCTCAAAGCAAGCAACAACACACCTTGAAAAGGTCTTTTTTTTTTTTTTTTTTTTAATAGTCAAAAACCCCAAAACATCTTACTTTCAGGGTTGTTCACTGATTTTTTTTCCTAGTATTGAAGTGGTAAGTTTGGGTCCAGGAGAAAACAAAAAAATCAAATTTAACACAAATATTGAAAAGATAATTTCAGTTCTGTAAAACCAGTGGAAACTACTCTTCAGCTGGGACTAGCAGTGTTGGCTGCCACATGAACAATAATGCCTCTCGCTTCCATTACTTTACACCAGAACCTTTTAAAAAATCTTTCTCACTAATGTGCATTATAAGTATTTTAAATTTTTTTAGCGTTTTTTGTGAATGTCTCAGAATATCTAGTCCTTGAGAAATCTGTGGCCTTGAATTCCTTCTTGGGAATAGAGACTATTTTCTTCCTCCCATCCCCAATTGCATAGTTTGCATAAAGGAAAATGCAGAGCTTCTTAGTATTTTATACAAATAATTTAGCCTTTAAAACTCCATTTCCTAGTAACTCTACTTCCTAAACCATCTTCCAAGTGAAAAGAGCATAAGATGTATTTTAAGGGCAAGCACAGATTCAAACAGAGTCAGTAGTGCTCTTAATGTCACAAAAAAAGCAGGCAGGCTGGTGCATTCGCTCTGTCCCTTCCAGCATGCTTCCTCGTGACAGTATTTGGTCTTAGTTTCTCTTTCTGGAAATGAAACTCAAGAGCCCAGCTGGCTTTGGTTCACAGGACCCAAACTGACTATCCCAAATGCACAACAGGAGGCCCTCAGTGCTCTCCCAGAACTCCATTTCCAGCTGGTCTCACAGCTACTCTTCTCAAGGGATATCTGAAATGAATGATGGTTTGACCTGTCTCACGATGCTGGGATAGACAAGATCAGACCAGACAAGACAACTGGAGTTGCCACTTCCTTCCAGCTCCACGCTCTTGACTATTGTTTGATATTTAGGTCAGTGTCAATGGTTATAGATCCCTCTTTCAAACTCCAGAGGAATGATTGTCAGAGTTTTTAATGTGGACTAAATTACTTTTGTAGTCATTCCCTAACATTTGAACTACATAACCAGCAACTGAAAAGAGACATCTGCTGCCACAGACATGAGCCATAGGCAATGTCAGTCTGAATGCCTGATGTTTGGCAAGAACATACACAATAGAAAGTAGAGTCTTTCATGGGAGTTACAAAGCAGGCTTAAATGTTGGTAATTTACCAGCTCTGCACAGTAACCTGCCATTTTCTGTCTCCATAGAGTCTGCCCGCAGAGAATATAGACTGCAGTTTGGTCATGGAAAAAAACCCCACCTTCCACTGAAATGCACAGTTCCAATCTTCAGGTTTTAGATGTGGGTTTACTGGATACTCTTGCTTATCCCACCCTTTGCTGTAATTAGAAGTATTCAGAAGGTCCTATATCACCTTAATCTCTTCCTGTCACCTATGTAGTCACATTAAAAAGGGAGACTTAGTGGCTGGGACACTAGCCTGTAAACTGGACACCTCTGTTCCCATCATCACACCTGCAGATGTAGTGTTAAATGGGTCAATTGTTTTCTCTGCTGCCCTCCCTCCTATCTCTGACCAGCCGTTCTGAGCACAATGTGCTGAAGAACGTATGCCTGGTGGGGGTAAGTCTTGCAGGGTGATTTGAAGCAGGCAAGTCTGCTGCCTGCAGCTGGGAGCTGTGTGGGACTCCGAGGCAGAAGTAGCTAAAAGCACTTGTTCTGTTTCACGAGTCACAATTTGGCATAGAAATGGGGAAATCTTTCTACTGGTGTGGTTACGGATGTCCCTCTGGCCAGTGTGGTTTTTCTGTTAATAGATTCACCACAGATATCAATTCAATTAGGTTGCTACTTTAATATCCCCAGAAAAGGATCAGCAGTGTTCCTGAAGTAATTATTGAAAGGTTTTGCTTTTTTTCCTCTGCACTCACCTCTGGTTATTTGCACCATTGAGGGGGACAGGACAGAGACCTACTCTCTAAGTTCCAAACTGGTTTGTAGCCAGATAAAAGTCATCTGTAGATTTATTTGGGAGCATTCTTCTAAGTATGCATGTAGCAGCCAGTGATTGTGGCTGTCCTGAGCTACACACCTTTGAGCTCTGTTTTGCTGTGAAAAAAAGCAGATTCAAGGAGGACTTAATTTACAGGACTTAAGTAGAATACAGATTTTTTTCCTCCATGTTTACTCTCTTAGCCTAACTGACTGTTAACTGCTTGCACTGATCATAAATTTGAGAAGCAGCTTATGCATTTCCATAGAAGTTTGTCTTACTACAAAACATTCAAAGCTATCTCTGAGAAACATGTATGTTGTTGGTTAGCATCTTGTTACGGGATCAAAGTTCTCTCCTCATAGCTTTGTAACTGAATTCAATACAAAGAAAGTAGGATACAGCCTCTGTTATCTTCTAACAGTCCTTCCTGGCCTTAAATCTATTCATTGTAATAATTAAACCATCCAGGCTTACAGGGCTTTAAACAGAGGGCTGTGACTGCAGAAGAAAAAGGGGTCTCTGTCTCAAAGAAAAGGCAGCGTTCCCCAGGGCCTCCATGCTGGCCTGGGTGTAAGATCAAATATCAGGATAATTTTATGCATTACTTTTATAAAGACACTGATGAAGCTTACTTTCATTTGATGGTGTTAAAACTGCGGTACTTCTTTGAAAATGAAATGTTTCAAAGGCATACATTTATTTCTGTGGTTTTGTTGCCCTATGAACTGTAGTCATGGAGGAAAACAATGTAAAAAGCTTTGTGTGGTTTTTTAAGTGAAAACAGCACTGATACATATCGATTAAGTAGTAAAACTTCAGGGTTTTCTACTACAGCATGGACACAGATGCCAGCAGCTTTGCAGTTAGTTTGGGTTTGTTTATTTTATGCAAAATAGAACTGACCTCTACATAGTTCTTTCTACTTGAAGAAACTGGTAAATTTTTTTTCTTAAATTACTTAATTTTTAAAATTATCAGACTAGTGCTTGGAAAACTGATGGCTGCAGCCGGGAGCTGGATGGTGCAGCTTTGCTCCACTCCATGGCCAAATGGGGAGTTAGCGTACGGAGTCCTCAGCAGCTCCACAGTGTGGCTGGGCTTGGCCTGAGTCTGTAAGAACACACATGAGAAGACCCACACTGAACAGATGACACAAAACTGGGAGAAGCTGTTGACTCCTTTGAAGGCAGGGAGGCTCTACAGAGGGACTTTGATAAATTAGAGGACTGGGCAATCAGCAAGTGTATGCATTCAACAAGGGAAAGTGCCAGATTCTGCTCCTGGGATGGGGCAACTCTGTATGTACAGACTGGGGAATGAGGCTGGAAAGGAGCGCCATGGACAGGGACCTGGGGGTCCTGGTCGATGGCAAGTCGTGCATGAGCCAGCAGTGCCCTGGCAGCCATGACCTGGGGGGCAGCAGGCCCAGCATCGCCAGCCGGGCAAGGGGGGGGATTGTCCTGCTCTGCTCTGCTCTGGGGCAGCCTCAGCTCCAGTCCTGGGGGCAGTCTTGGCACCACCATGTAAGAAGGGTATAAAGTTATAGAGAGCATCCAAAGGAGGGTAACAAAGAAGGAGAAGTGCCTTGAGGGGAAGCCGTGTGAGGAGTGGCTGAGGTCCCTTGGTCTGTTCAGCCTGGAGGAGACTGAGGTGAGACCTCCTTGCAGTTACAACTTCCTCATGAGGGAAGAGGGGTAGGCACCGATCTCTTTGTGGTGACAAGTGACAGGATCCGAGGGAACGGCCTGAAGTTGTGTCAGGGAAGGTTAGGTTGGATATTAGAAAAGGTTTTTCACCCAGAGGGTGGTTGGGCATTGGAACAGCTCCCCAGGGAAGTGCTCACAGCACCAGACTGACAGAGCTCAAGAAGCGTTTGGACAAAGCTCTCAGGCACATGGTGTGACTCTTGGGGATGGTGCTGTGCAGGGCCAGGAGTTGGACTCGATGATCCTTGTGGTCCCTTCCAAGTCAGCTTATTCTGTGATTCTGTCATTCTACAAAAAGCTGGGCTTGGGCAGCGCCTGCCGCTCTCGGGGCCGGATGCGGACGGCGGCCGCACAGCGCGGAGTCCGGCCGCCGCCGTGCCGGGCCCTGACAGCACCGGGCCGGGCGGGGGCACCCGGGGCACCGTTCCTGCTCCGCCGTCCCGCCCCGCTGTCCCTCCCCGTCGCTCCGCCCGCCGCCTTCCGGAGCCGGCCGGGTCCCGCCTCTGGCCGCCGGGATGCTGCTGCCCAGGGCGGGCGGTATTTCGGGCCGGGCCCCGCCGCCCCTGGCCGCCCTGTCCCAGGTGCTGCGGCTGGAGCGGAGCCGCCGCACCGGTATCGTGTTCCCGCTGCAGAAGCTGGAGCGGTACCTGGCGCCCGGCACCGACACGGCGCGGTTCCGCCTCTTCCAGCCCGGGCTGGCCGCCCTGCAGCGCGCCGAGGCGCTCTTCAGGTCCGACCGCGGGCACCCCATCGACTACGTGAGCTCCGCCGTCCGCATGGACCATGCCCCGCCGCCGGCCCTGCCCGAGGTCAGGCGAGCGCTGCCCCCGCGCCCTTCGGCTGGGACCGTGCTAGGACAGCGGCTTCCCACGGCCCGGGCCACCCCGGGCTGGGCTGGGCTGCTGGCGTAAAGGGGTGGTGGCAGCGGTTGTGCAGCTCTGGGGCGGCAGTGTCAGAGCGCTGCACAATGTGTGAGGCACTTAATGCTGCTTTTTAAAAAATCGTTTATTTGTTGTTGCTCCCCGCTGTACAAGCTCGGCAGCCTGGCATGTCCGTGGCACAGGACAGCGCTGTCCCCGGCCACTGGCAGCAAGGGCTGGGAAATGATCAGAACTGGCTGCAGCGGGAGGGGTACCCTCTGCCCCAACACAGGAGGTGAGGCGAGGTGGACAGGTGTAGATGTGCCCTCTCTGCCTCTCCTCTTGCAGGTATGCTTCATCGGCCGAAGCAATGTGGGGAAATCGTCTTTAATCCGGGCCTTGTTTTCACTGTCTCCAGAAGTAGAGGTCAGAGTGTCAAAAACTCCTGTGAGTGATGTTTTTAACTTCCTTCCCTTTGGGTCAGAATCTGGTACCAGCCCAGAGGATAGGGCTGAGAAGGGCAGGAGGGGGAACAAGCTCTTGAGTAGCCTAAAATGGCAGAAGGCGCCACCTCTGGTGGCCACCAGTTTATGGCTGGCACTGGCCTTGCTGTAGCCCAGTAAGAGGCCGAAAGAGCCCAGTTTAGCTCTTCAGGCAAGAGCCACATAACCTCAGCAGGTGTGCCATAAAGCCCTTTGAGAAGAACCAAGTTCAGATACCGATTAAGGTATTTTTAGTCTGTTTTATGGATAGAGCCATGTAGGATTGCTACAAGGGTAGAAGACTGGGAAGTTTAAAGCATTCTGGGGGAAGCAGAGGTATAGAGATGTTTTGTGGAGCATCTCCCAGTACACTGCTTAAAGCAGCTTTTTTTGAAACCACCCTCTTTCTTCAGCTTGCCTAAATCCCCTCTTCAGGGCCACACCAAGAAGATGAATTTCTTCAAAGTAGGGAAGTATTTTACTCTGGTGGATATGCCAGGATATGGCTACCGTTCCCCGCAAGACTTTGTGGAGATGGTGGAGGCCTATCTGCAGGAACGGCGCAAGTAAGGGACCTACCTGTACCTCACAGCATGGTGACAGCCACACCCCTGTATACAGTGTCTGTAATTAGGTGACAAAGTGCAGAGGGGTCGCTGCTTCCAGTGGCTGTATTAATCAATTAATTGACATAATTTCTCTGGAAGCCTGTGCAATGTCACTCATTCATGCTCAGACATATCAAAACAGCAGAAAAGATTGAGGTGCTGTTCCATGCTGACCCTCAGCTTCCATGCCTGGCTTTTCTTGGCTCTTCCTATCCCCACATCCCATGTTACTTGTTTTTGCTTATGAATTTGGAAGTAGCAGAACAGGCATTAATAATGGTGCCAATTACTGTTGCTTATATTTCTGGCAGCTTGAAGAGGACTTTCCTATTAGTTGATGGTGTAGTTGGACTCCAGAAAACGGATCACACTGCAGTAGAGATGCTGGAAGAGTTTGGGATTCCTTATGTGGTAGGTAATGTTTCATTCTTGGGTTGGTTATAAGGTACAGGTAATCTATAGAGGTGTGTACCCTCTCCCTGAGCTTATGCAAGTTAACTACCTAAGCAGTACCCTACCACCCTTTATTGCTAATAAAATAGGTCTAAAATGTGTTGAGGGAGACAAGTGGGGTTTAAGAGGGTTTTTGCATGGTTTATTAAATAGATACTCCTTTTTTATAGAGTTCAGCTTGAAGAGCTTGAAAAGGCCTGTTTCTTATGGAGGCACATAGAAGTGTTTTGGTGAACTGTATTAGACCATTTTTTGTCCTAGATGACCCAGAGCTTTCAGCCTACCTTGTAAGATGGTCCAGGACTCTTACAGATGTTCCAGGTTAACAGCAAAATAATCTTACTTTCCTCTTTTAATCCTCCTTTGCTGGATCCATGCAGATGGTGTTAACAAAAATTGACCGAGCTTCCAGGGGACTGTTGTTAAAAAATGTACTGGAGATCCAAGAGTTTGTAAAGGAGAATACTCAGGGATGCTTTCCTCAGCTGTTCCTGGTCAGGTAAAGCTCCTCTACACTGCTGCTGTTTCTTTTCAGGTGATGAATTCAGTAGGGCAAGCTGAAATGCATCTGAAATGAGTCTGTCTGCTCTAGAGGCCTCACCTCTCTGTGCCCCAAAGATGGAGGGTGGGCTGCTGATGGGGAAGCGTCCCTTTCCTTCTTATTTTCTGCGAGAGTGGAGTTCTGTTTCCAAGGCTGCTTCTTCCTCTGGCCTTTCTCTGAGGGGGGCAGCAGTCCCTGTGCTGCATGTTAGCAGGCTTTGCCCTTTATTTGGAGTTCTGGTAACAGTAGCAGCTGTAATTGTTGGGTTACACAGCCGAAGGGCAGGCTCTTACCAAGGTGTACTGTACTGTGGGACGTGTAATTGAACACAGCCGGTGACTGTTTGCTTGTATTACTCCAAGACACAGCAATATCTGGCACTGAATATCCATGCCTCTCTTTCCACAGTTCTGTGGAGTTCTCAGGAGTTCACTTGCTCAGGTGTTTAGTAGCCCATGTTACTGGAAACCTGCCTACTGTAGAGACCAGCTGAAAAGACCAATTCCTGATCTGCTTGGCTCATCTGGAACAAAAGGTACCAAACCCAGAGGTCTGGGGTTTTTTTTGTAAATAACCTAAGATACTAAAAGGTATTTTTGAATAAATTTTTATAAAGCTAACCTTTTTCTTTATTAAGTTCTTTATTAAGTTCATCAGTTGAGGAAGTTTGCAGTGTGAATTAATCCAGGTTATTATAAAACCATTTCATAAGACCTACATGATTGTGCTAGGGAGAAAAAAAGCAGAGAACCTCCAAAGAGAAGGGAAGTTTTAATACAGCATTTCCCCTCCCTCCAATGAAATGTTCAAAAAGCTACTACTGCATGCCTAACTTCTGCTATATTTAGGATACTAGAGATAATCTAGTAATATCATTAAAAAGGAGGCATTTAGTTTAGGAAAGAAAAACTACAGCTCTAACATTAAGCACACTGTACTTGTTGAGCTGAATGATAAACAGAAGTTACTTCTCTCAGCTAGGGTTAGGGTTAGGACAGCAGGGGCTAAAAATTACCACCTGTGCAACCTACCTGCTCTAAGGCCATGTAGCATGGAAATAGCAACATGTCTGTGAAGGTGTGCTTGAATTCTTGTGTATTTTACTTTCGTAACTCTTGTGTGTCCTGTGTTCAATAGGTGCAGCGGGATAGCACGCCTTGCTTGCATACATCGAGTTGTCCCTGCTTCAGATGGATGAAGGAAAGGACACGTCTTTAATGGGGTCTACTTTCCCATCACTGTTGGCTTGAAACAGAGTGGAACAAAAGACTGACATCTCAAGGAGCCCTCTCCTGCACATTGTCATCAATCAGTGCTGCATCTGCCTTCTGTTCTGGATCCACCATGAAGTTCTGCAGCTGCACTTGATGAATTGCCAGATGTGAGGCACATTGTCCATTGTCTGTATCTGTTCTACCCTGGCAGCTGAAGCACAACACTGATGTGTCCTATACTCTTTAGGGGAACTGTGTCCCTCAGCAGCTGTGTCTGGCTAGGAGCACCTGAAACTGTTCAGTTACAAGGCACAGATTGGACAAATGGACAGCCATCAATAGCAGCAGTTGTACCGGAGAACTTACACTGAAACTATGAAGTGCCTGTGGCAAACTCTGGCACTCAGTCTTTGTCATGTCTTAACATGGCCAGATGTGGGCATGCAGTTGTCAAAATTACTTACATTCAGTGTTTCAACTTCAAGAAAGGCCAGGTCTTTTCTAAACCACTCTTGAGGGGGAGAAAGGACTAGAAATACCACTTTATTTCACTATGCAATTTCTTGTAACTCTCAGATTAGACATGAGGTGAGGTCTGTTTTCAGCATAGATTTATGAAGTGTGGAATGTGAGGAATGCAGCAGAAAGATGTGGCTTTCTAGCTTCTGCGTGTTAGCAGTGATCAAACTTGTAATTCTCTTAGTGTTTTATCTCTAATCCCAAAATGCTACAGCACAGAGCAGCCGGGGGGTTGCATGATCCTGGAAGTGCAGTAGTCTCTAGACAGATGGAACAGGTGAAAGTGAACACTTGAGGAAGAATCTTTTCTTAGTATCTTAAAACCAGGATCTTCCAAAAGCATCAATCTTGTCAAAGTTGTCATTTTCAAGGCCTCAGCTTTGATTGAAAGCCTCTGAAAACAACCCTGAATATGTAAAAAAGTGCAGTTCTGGTTTTAGTCACTCTTCAGAACAAAACCCCTTACATTACATTACATTACAACCTTTACAGTGCTAGGAAGTCTTTTACTAACCACTTAAATACATTAAATATGTTCAGTTAATCCATTTGTATTAAAGAATTGGACATGTGAGAGTGGAACATTAGGTATCATCTTCTCCAGACGAACCAGCTTCACCTCTGGACACATCTTGGTTGTCTGCTGTGCTGGTCAAAAGGTCTTTATTCACAACTGCTTCAAATACTGGAATAACTCTTGCATTTTGCTCAGCTATTTGCAGGAGAGAACACCACAGTTTGATTCTTGAGTGTGACTGCCCCTGTGACAAGACAGTAAATAAAATCAAGTCCTCTTCTTAAATGGTACACGTTATATTTTAATGGGAATATGTTTTGGGTAGCAGGTGTTTTGACACACTACTGGACTTTTTTGCCAGGTTCTTTAGGAACCTGCTGTGTTGCCGTGCGAGGAGCTGCACTTCCTCAGGCCAGGGACACAAAAGCTCTCCCTTTCTTTCCCCTTCACTGATGAGTGGTGTGTGGGCTTGGCAGCGTACTGAAGCAGTCAATTCCGTTTTAAAATCAGTTTTAAATTCAAATGTCTTGAGTTGTTTGCAGTGCCTAAGTTTCACTGCAGGCACTCAGCATGACCTTGTAAAGCTTCTGTTATTTATGGAGATGATGAGTACTAGCTTCTGTGGAAAAGGATTTCACCTTGTGCATCTTGCCTGGTTTTCCAGCAATACTTTCTCCTTTTTCTTCCTCTGCTGTGTCTGGTCTGGCACTACAAAGGCAGCATTTTTGCAACAGTGTCCAAAATCGAAACACTGCAGTCTGGATGGGTGCACTACTAGATCAGTAAAAACTGGTTGAATAATTTGGCTCAGAATGTAGAAGTCAGTGGGTCATGCTCCAGTTGCATGGCAGTTACAAGTGGAACACTGCAAGGATCCATTCTGGAATGTGTCCAGTTTAACATCTTCACAAGTAATCTGAAGGAGGTGCATAGGGGACCACACTGGGGGGAATAGTTGACATGCTCAAGGGCAGGGCTGCCATTTAGAGGGACTTGGGAGAGCTGGAGGAAAGGACTGACAGCAGCTTTATGAAGTTCAACAGGACTGGAGCACCCACCCTACAAAGACAGACAGGAAAAGCTGGGGTTGTGCAGAAGGTAGAAACCTAGAAACTTTCCAGTATCTGAAGGGGCCAGAGAGGGACTCTTCGTCAGTAACTGTAGTGACAGGACAAGGGGGAATGGGTACACTCTGAAAGAGGGAGCTTGCTTTGGGCAGTCTGGTCTAGTGGGAGGTGACTGCGTCCGTGGCATGGGGTTGGCATTATATGATCTTTAAAGTCCGTTCCAACCCCTTAACGTTCTGATTCTGTGAACATGGGCAAGCGTGTCCTACTGAAGAAAAAACCCCTGCCAACAACAGACTGACTGAGAAGACAGCCTTTCTGACCTCGTGGCTGACCCTCTTTCGAGCAGGGGAATGGACCAGACACCGCCCGAGACCTGACAATCCAATAATGAGCGTCATACACAGATGTGCGGAGGGGCACCGTATCTATGCCAGAGCAATTCCCTGGTGCCCCCATGCCGGGGCCGCGGGGCGGGGCCGGGCTGGCGGAAGCTGTTCCGGGTCGCCCGGCAGCGATGGCGGACGAGGAGGAGGATGCTCCGGTGAGTGGCGGAGAGGCTGCGCTTGCCGCTGATCCACAGCCCAGCCGCGGGCCGGGGCGCAGCGGGAAGGGGCCGGGGCAGCCGGGCGCTGACCGCGGCCTCTCCCCCGCTGTGCCCGTCTAGTTCGAAGAGGACGCGGAGGACGCCGGCGGGGGCCTGGACGGCGGGCAGGGCAGGAGGAAGAGGCTGTTCTCCAAAGAGCGTGAGTGGAGCCGGGCTAGAGAGCCCTGCCCGGCGCGGACGGGTCACAGCTCAAAACGCTGAGCAGCCAGCTACGGGGTCCCAAAACTCACAGTTTTCCTTAGCAAAACAGCGGCTTTCGTTCTGTGCCCTGGCTGCAAGTGCAGAAAGCTGCCATGTAGATCCCCCAAAAATATCGCTAGTGCATCCTCTGAACGTAGCTGTGCCCAAAGTCAGCCGCGCTGTCCGTGTGCAGTGCTTTGCAGCCTAAATGAATATTCAGAGCCTATATTCAGACATGCTTTTCTGTAGGTACTGCACCTGGCTTTTGTTGGCTTCTGCTTAATTCCTGTATGTTTCCTCAAGAATTGTGCTGCCTAACAGGAGTGCCGTCCTGGTGCAGGAATGTACAGTCTGGTGATGTGTGCAGCACTGAATGGATGAAAGAAGCCTCACACTGAGTGTTTCTTTGTGCAGTAAGGTGCATGATGTATGGATTCGGGGATGACCAGAACCCTTACACAGAATCAGTGGACATTCTTGAGGACCTGGTAATAGAGTTTATCACAGAAATGGTAAGTCAGCTCTAGACACCATGGTCAAAATATCCTCACCAAGACTTTACCCTTCTGAAGGTTAATACCTTTGACTCAAATACTGCTTTATCACAGGTCTCAAACTCATGGCAGTAGTAGGAGAAAGATAAACTTAGGTTTTACTTTTCCAAGATTAAGGCAAAATTCACGCATCTTGCTCCATGTGGATTTAGAACACTGAAGAAGTCGTCAAGTAGCAGTTAATTAGCATTGTAGGAGGGGAAATACCCATCTGACTTTGGCATCACTGTATGTGCAGCTGACACAAGACAAGGCTCAGCTTTGAAGATCTGTCAACTTTTTGTGTTTGCCCAGTCTTTACATGGATGGGAACTTAGCTCTGCACTACAAAAGAAAGGCATTTTGGGGCCTGAAGCTATTACTCTTCCAGATATCTGAGTACTGTTTGAAAGTATTCAAACATTCTACTTTCTTTTGAAAGAGTGCTCTTGCCTGTCCTTACCAAAATGCCCTACACTGTTCCCTGAAATGGTTACCTCACACTGCTTCCATGTTGTGCTTTATCTTCAGGCATTCTGCAGGCTGGGTGTCCTACATGTGATCTGGCCTTAGTTTTGATACCATAATGTGATGTATGTATAGTGGTATGTATAGTGGGTGTAGGTGACAGGCAGCTCGGGAGAGCAGAGTAAATCCATGGTTTACTGGGAAGTTCTCTTGTGACTACGATGATGATGCCCAGATCCTGCAATTGCTTACTTACTTGTTATAAAATTACAAGAAATAAAGTGGAATTGAGATCTTAAAAAAAACCCCAGGGCAAAGGAACCTTGCTGACTTTCCTTTTTTCCCCTGTAACAGACACACAAGGCCATGTCGATCGGGCGGCAGGGTCGTGTACAGGTTGAGGACATTGTCTTTCTAATACGCAAGGACCCCCGGAAGTTTGCCAGAGTTAAAGACCTCCTAACTATGAATGAAGAACTGAAACGAGCCAGAAAGGCCTTTGATGAAGCAAACTATGGATCTTAATTCTGTGCACACACTGCACTCAGGCATTACTTGGACACCTGCTGCCCAGTAAGAAGGAAGGTGGTGTGCGTTGTTTGGATGGGTTATTTAGGACAGAGGTCACTGCTGGCATGTCTGCCCTCAGTCCTAGCCTTTTCTGAAAAATATTCAAGCAGCTGAAATGTTACCTGGTTGTATGTATTTTTATACTGTTTTATGAAATGAGAAAAGAGCTGTAAAAATTCCTGCAATGGCAGGAAGTCTGAAGTAGGCCTGTGTTGAATCAGATGGCTCGAGGGCTGATGACTCAAGATTCTCTACAACTGTTTCAGCTGTTGCTGGGTATTCCTGTGACAGGAAACCCAGAAAATGGATCTTGGTTATCTGGACAAAGACCTTAAGCCCAAACTACTACAGAAGTTCTGCTCTTTGCTCTGTATATGCTCTTTCAATAAAACGTTTTAAGTTTGAGCCCACTTCTCATAACTAAATGTACACTGATCATTTCACACAAGGTGCATTATACAGGATTTTTAGCACTTCATGGGCTATGAAGGTTATTTTTGTTCCTGGGCTGTGGGCACAGTTCTTTTATTTTCTACCACTATTAAGCGTAAGAAACTGAACTTAGCCCATTCCTGATTTACTTGCACTTACAGCGTTTCCTTATGCCTGTTAAGCAGGTGTTCTGTATTAAACCAGATTTCCTATTCTTAGTTTTGAAAATTTTTTGAAAATTTCCTAGCAATCCCATTCGTGGGAATTAGGTACAAGCAAGAGCCTGGCAGACACCACGAAACCCATTGCTTGTTGTAACACTATAGAGTACCTGTGCCTTACACTGCCAACCAGGCAGAAATTGAACTCGGATTAAAAAGATTCGGGAATGGTGAGAAGCATGTTCAGCAGTCAGGAGTTTACTGTTGCAGGCCACAGGTGTGCTTTCCCCTATTTCTGGAATGGCTCAGGGGCAGTAGGTTCAGATAACTCCTCATTTCAGAACAAGGATCACAAACGCTGAAACAGCAATAATACTGCACATCAAGGCTGTCCCCTTACAAGCAGCACAGAAGATGCTGGCAAGTCTTTTGTCCAAAACAGCAGTAAGTGATCAGCTGCAGTGGATGGTAACTATTTGCACTTTGGATTTGACAGCAGCACTTAACATGGGGTCAAGCAATAGAGAGGAGACACTGAATAAGGGTAACAAAGTCACTGTTCCTGGACAAGGCTAGGTAAAAGGATGGCAACTATTCAGCTGTTCGGAACCCCCGTAAAAATATAAAAAAGACCTTTAAAAAAAAGCTGGTTTCCAAAAACATAATAAAATGGTTTCTGCTTTCATAGCAGAATTCAGGATGTGAGTTACTGAGATACCATTAGGGTTCAGAGCATTTTACTTAAAAACAAACAAAAAATGGAATTATTTGACCCCTTTCCTCCTTCAAGTCCAGGATCAGACACCTATTGCAGCAAAAATAGAATCAATATCTGTGTTCTCAGCAGCTTCTTTCCACACAGGGCCAGGGCCTCCTTCCAGCAGCAGCTGCTTAGGAGTCCCCGTTGTGCTCAGTCGGATACAGTCTGTATCAGTATGACGATCCTGACTCAGAGGCCCATCCTGGTAATCTGGGAGGATGAGAGATGCACTGGTCCTACAGACCCCAAAAAGCTCAGAAGGCTTTTGCCCACCAGTCTTCAGAGCTGTCTTCAAGTGTGCAGATGGTTTGATCCTCCTTCGCCAGACCCGTGCCCCGAGGTACTGCTTTGGCCAGCGTGCGTGGTGTGACCCATACAGGAGGTATTTACGGACAGATGTTTTCACACAGTGCAGCTTCTTCTTCAAGCTAAAGGGGAGGAAGGTGCACAAAACATGAATTTATCAGCTACTAACGTGTTACTTCATTTGGAGTTTGGGGAGATTTGGTTATTAGCCCTATCATTTTCCTTGTCATACCAAGGAAATAGAACCGCACCTTGTACAATAGTAGCCAGGATAGTCTGAAGAAAGACAACCCTTGCCTCATAAATCGTTACCCTTAAACATGCAGATGATTTAAGTTGCATTTTCATCCTCCCTCTTAACTATTTGTGCGTTTGTTAGCCTTTTAAATCCTTTAACAAGTGACTGAAGCTAAGGAGAATGCTCATATCAGAGTGCCCAGTAACCTAAACTAGTGATCCAGTTTGCGTTTTAGAAGAATGGCTTAGAGCACTGTGTTTCAGTATACTGTAACAAAATACATAATATTAAAATGTAAAGTGTTAGACTCAGAAATCCCACACCCATGCAAAACTACCTGCATCCTTGAGCCTCCACATGGTGAAGCCGGTTGCTTTTCAACAACTTGTTACGCAGAAAATAAGCTTCTGATTTGAACTTGTTGTTTTTGCACCACAAAATAGCTTTTCTGAGTGCCTCTGACAGCTCCCCAAATGATGCAGCTGTTTGGACCATCTGTACAAGAGATGCAGTATGCTGTGCTACTCGAGAATAAGGTGGTGCCGACTTTGCTTTAAAAGGTGTTGGTGTAATGCTTGTATCCTGAAACAAACAGTAACAGAAATAGTCTTTTAAAAAGATGATGTGTCTGATCTTTTCTGCTGGGAGAAAGCAGAACATTGGGGTTTTTGTGAGAACATTCCTTATTTCCTAAGGAGAAAGGGGAAGAGCAGTGTTGTTTTGTGGAATACAAAAAGAAGAGGCAGATAATTAGAATTTGTATTCCTGTCTACTACTGACTTGCTCTCTGCTCGTTTCACTTGACAAACCAACAAATGCTCAAATTCCTGAACAGAAATAAATAGTGATTTTCTGTGCAAAGTTTCCACACTAACTTGTGTTGTTAGACAAGCAAAAACAAGGCAGGGAAAGGGGACATTTTTAATCAGGAATGTTGTGTTTCAAGCGTTAGGGTCTTTAAAATTAAAAAAACCGCTAACGTGTAACACAATACCATACAAACCTCTTGCGTTGGATGTCTGGAGGGTCTAAGCAAGCTCTTCACATCAAACCCTGGGTTCTTCCCTGCAGAAAGAGAGGGGAGTTCCCATTACAACGCTGAGATAGTTTAATGTCTTTGCACAGACATGCCAGAGTGCTCTCAGCAGGCTCACACCTGTACTCAGCATTTCCAGGCAAACTCAAGAGGACTACACTCATCGTGCACGGCAGCTGGCAAGGAATGAAGAGGATGCAGAGATTTACACATGGCTGCCAAGGAGAATTTAATGGGTAAAAGCTTCACACAAACACCTGGATGTCTGGTCACTGGCCATAGCCCTGACTGCAGAGGAAAAATTTGGGCACAGTGCAGAACCAGCAAGCACAGGGTACTTGCATCCTGTACTTACAGCCTTACCTACTCTTGTATGGACTGCAGACAGAACCCTTAGCTTCTCACTATGCTCACTATCTCACTATCTATGCAGAAGCAGGAAAGTACAAATAACTATTTTCACGACCTGTACACTGCATTCATTACCTGCTTCTCTCCAGGCTGTATCCTGTTTAAAAGAAACCCCCTAAAAAATCGTGATACTGATATTATCCACAGCTTTATAAAGGTAAAGGTACATGCAGCATTCTCTTCTTCCAAGGACAGAAGAGGGGAGTTTGTACTAGAACCACAGTGTGGGTAGTAGAAGTGCTTGACTGTGTTGGACAGAAATTGCATTCAGTCTCTGAGATGTCAGAAACCATTAGCACTGTGGCACAAGGCTTTACCTCTCCTGGCTGTGGGCACCAGAACCGTCTCTCCAATGTCCACAGGGCATGGGATGCTATGGTTTTTCATGGCACTTGTACAGGTCTCAGAACTTCTCTTTTTCCCAACCTTTGATACTGCCTCTGGCATTGCTGGGAAGAGCTTCTTCAGCCAGCTGGTAGATTTTTTTGTAGTAAGCATTTTAGCCTTTTGCTTCTTTGCCTCAGAAGATACATTAACTCCAAGGAAGTCACTGATATCAGAAGGGAAGGTAAACCCCTTGATGTAAGGTGTCTGTTGGGTCTCAGATACCAGATGAAGTGTTGTCGACAAGACGTCGTACAAGGACATGAGGGTCTGCAATACACACCTGTACTGAACCCTGAAGAGAGAAAACAAAAAGGTATGGAGTCTACTCAACTAAAACACTATGCTCACTGAACAACTACCTTCAGCCAAGCAAGAGATTCCAAGCTTGGCCTTTCCTGATTTTCTCTCAGTACAAACTTTCCTTTTTACACTCCATCACCCCGCTTTCCTCAAGTCTGAGCTTTAAGGAACTGTTCAAGGTCAGAATTTAGGAGTGACTTAACTAGTAAATTCCTGAGCCCCTCTGCTTCCACAGAGTTTTGCTGAGAGCCACACTTGGGACTCGTCAGGTTCTTGGGTCACATCCAAATTGATTGCCATGAGGTCTCCCCCCAAAAGCACCCTGTACCAACTCAGGCCTGATGCCACATAATTGCCTGCTCTACATTTCCTGGAGAGACAGATTTCTTGTGTTTCACTGAATTCTTCTACATAAGGCTGTTAACTCCTTCAGCCACAGCCAGCAGTTATTTTCCCATACTGAGAGAGACCAGAACACTGATTTCCCTGGAAAACTCAGCAGTATTCTAGAACATGTTTATCCTAGCCCTTCCATTACAGCATGAGGCAGGACCTACTGCTTGCTGCACAGAGTACCAGGTGTCAGTGTTTGGGGAAGGCTGGCACTAACACTGTGATTTCATTAGTGCTACATAAAGTTTGCTGAGATCCAAGAACAAAGCCTTCCATACGAGCACGTAAGAAGTCTCTCTCCACCTGTACAACTCTTCAGGTGCTAGAGTCAAGTCCAAAAGAATGGAGGGATCCTCCCTTCTCCTCCTCCCATGAATAATGCTCACTTAGCAGCAAGGCCTAATTACAAGCCCTCGTCCCTGACAGGCACATCAAACAGACAGACAACAAACAAGACACACAAACCAGAGCCGGCTCAAGAGCCCCGAAGCCACAGTGTTCAGAAGTATGAATTCCTTCGAGCAGAGATGTTTAACGGACAAGCTGAAGATTACAGCAGTTAAGGATAAAAAAATAAACAGCATGTAATGAGACTTGCTGAACACACCAACCAGAGGCAATTCGCAAGGCAATACCCTGGAATAATTTGGGAGATGAGTATCCAAATTTTGGATTGCTCAAGGCTGAAACAGCAGCCAGCAGCCTAAGGTTCCTACATAATAACTTGAAAATAAGGTGTTTGGCTATCAAAGAAATTTCAAGTTGCACACATTAATTGTACAGTCGAGTCCATCAGCAATACAGGGCCTACAGCAGACCTAGTTTTGGTCTCAGGAAGTGCTACTGGTGAACTCTAAGAATGTTTTTTGGGGAAAAAAAAGGATACAGAAAAGCTTTACAGCAACAATCCAGTAGACGTAATATGAGCTTGCAGCCTCCCAATACCTTCAAAGCCACTGTTTCTAGCATAGGCTGGCTGGGAACCAAGCACTCTGCATGGGCTTCAGATGTTTTTTTCCTGTGTTGATACAGGGACGAGGAGTTGATTATGATCTAGCATCCTTTTCCCTTAGCTCTGCAGACTGAGGTAATAGGTAATATATGATATGGGATCATGACACTTACTTGGGAATCAGTTCTACCAGAGTTTCCAGACAGCCCACCAAATTCATTTTCCATAGGCGCTTCAAACATTGTTCTACCTAGAAAAAGAGAAAACTCCTTTGACTGGTATTTTGAGAGACTGAGTGCCTTGGTCTAAGAACTGTCACTATATTAAATGACACCTTCTCTTTATCAGTTTAACAGCCCAAACTGAAGGTTTGCGTGATGGAATTTTCTGGGATGCTTCTATATCTGCACTATGATGAAAAACACCCCTTCATCACTCTTCTGTAAATATGGAAGTAAGTGAAGGACTGGAGTAGGCCACGTTTAATTGGTGCTGCATGGTTTCCCCTGCTGTATACGATGGCCTTTAGGATTGGCCCTTAAGAAGGAAAATACATAAACAAATCAAGAAGGTGAGCACCATTTCTGCTCTATCAAAACAAGTATTTGAAGATGCTGACCATCTCTTTCCTGGAAAAATGGCAAGGTGTTCACTTATCATCTTAAACAGAAAGTACGTAATAAAGCAGCCTAGGATTATTCTTCCCCCCTCACATTATTACAATTAGTTGTGAATGAAGTCCCTGTATTACTCAGGTGTTCAAAGATATGGAATTGTATCTACTTCAGGTTTCAGCATGAGGAGACCAGGGTTGGAAAGGGGAAATTGCACTGGCTGCACAGAGGCAAGAAACCCACTGTGCTAAACTGTGAGGGGCAAAAATGCACATCCTCCAAAACACTTTTTGCTCGATGCTCTCGGCGCCAAGTGCTACTCTAAAGGCTATTCAGGGACTGGTGACTGGGAACCGAGAGTACCCAGATGCCGGGTCCCTGCGGACCAGCCAGTGTTGGTGCTCACCTGCTGCAGGGCCAGGTAGGGCCGGTGCCGGAGCAGCCTGCTGTGGTACACGTAGAGCACGGCGTGCAGAACACGTCCCTCGGCGGCCAGGCCGGGCCCTGACAGCCGCTTCCCGGCGATATCGCACCGCCGCCGCAGCACCGACAGCAGCCTCACTGCGGGCGGGACGCGGACACCGCCTCAGCGCCGAGCACCAGCACCGGGCAGCGTCTCCGCGCCCGCCGCCGCCCCAGACGCGCCTCCGCCTCCCACCGACCGACCACCCGCCGCAAACGCCCGGGAGCGGCTTCAAACGCCCCCCAGACCCCCTGGGCACCGCGTCGGAACCTGCGGGGTGTTGGGACGCAAGAGGCACCGCGGCACTGCCCGAAGGCCAGAACACGTCCAGCCGGTTCCACGGCGCATCCCCCCAGTCCCACGCCGCCCTGGGCGCCGCCATCTTCCCGCTGCGCACGGCGGGAGCGAGCCCCAGCGTGGGCGGGACCATCCGGGCGGGCCCGAGGGGAGAGTCGCGGGCTGGACCAAGTCGCCCCACGGGGGTGCGTAAGGGCACAGGGCCTGGCGCTGATGCACTGCATTCCCAAATGTCATAAGCGAGAAGGAAGATAAGTATAAATTAAGAGTTTTATTCACACTTTCCAAATCTCGCAATTCTCCAGTGTTTGCCTCGGGAGCTGCGGCCGCTGGGAGCCAGCGCAGCAGCAGCTGAGCTGCTCCGTGAGGCAGTGCAAAGATGTCCTTGGAGGTGACCCCAGCCCCCAGCCCTGCAGCTGTGCCCTCCCACGTCACACACGCGCCCCTTAAAGTGCTAAAAAAGCTGCGTGATCGGCTTCACACCAGGAGCAATTCATACCCGGACTAGAGAACACAGTCTTAAGATGCACCAGGGAAGGTTTAAGTTGGACATTAGGAAGAATTTCTTCACAGAAGGGGTGATTAGACATTGGATTGGGCTGCCGAGGGAGGTGGAGTCACAATCCTTGCCCTTAAGTCATCCTTAAGGACAGCCTGAACGTGGCACTCAGGTCCGTGATCTGGTTGACGCGGTGGTGTTCAATCACAGGTCGGACTCGATGATCTCGGAGGTCTTTTCCCACCCAGTTGATCCTGTGATTCTGTGATATTGGCATTCTAAGAAAGGAAGGGCCTCGCTGCCCATACCACGGGTACCTGCTTGGCCAGCTCAGTCTCTTCCCGTCCCAGGTGTTGGGATTTGAATACGGCAGGGACAAAGGGACAAGCCTGTGGTGGATGCAGGTGCCCAATGGGGAGTTGATTGCTGTAATTTATTAGTGTTAGAATAGTTTCCTATCAACAGGATTTTTGTGGTGTTCTGTGAGTTCTCTTCCCCTAAGTACAAGACGTTTCTTTCCTCTTTCCCTCCCTCTTTCCCTCCCTCCCTGAAGCTGAATGTACTCTTTTCCTGCTTGCAAACATTGGTATTTCAATTAATATATTTGTTAGAAGCAAGAGAGTTAAATTGAGCACGACTTTAGTAAGTCTTATCCTCTCTTAATTCCATTTTGCTGTACACTTACTCTGTCCTTTTAAGAAATCTCATAGAAATACAGATAAAGTCATATCCCTTTAAAAAGATAGAGCAAAAATTGGCATTAATGGTTGCACCTGTAAGGAAGAGAGGCAAGAGGCAGAGCTGATAAAAGGCTGCTGTGAGCACGTACTTGTTCTGGGAAGGGGAGTGTTAAGCTCCCTAGACTAAGAGTGGAAGTTAGAGGTGAAAGGGAAAATGGAGCATGCCTGGTCTGAGCAGAAGATCACAAAGGTCTCTCTAGCTGAGGTTCTGAGGTGTTTTGAACATCCTATAAGTGAGGAGCAAGCCTGGGCTATCTGCTTTCAGTGTTGCAGAAAAATAGAGCAGTTGGCTCAGGGGCTGTGCCCACCGCTCCATTCTGTATTCATAAAAAGTTCTGGGAGCATCCTTATCCATGCTGATGGTACTGCTTCCTTCAAGGTCTATCACAAGTCTGGTAAGAGCATAGATAGTTGTGGATACTAGGTTGCTCCTATAACAGGTTGAAATGCTGGGACAAAGTCGGGAAAATTTCTTTTCCCTTGCTTTTTTTGTTTTTCTTTTCCCCTCTCTTTTCTCTGTATGTTGTCTTGAAGCTATTCTCCTGCCTCTACATCATTTCAGAGGACTGTAGATGACTGGTAGTACAGAGGTATGACCTACTAATTTCTCCAGTAGTGCTCTATTGAGTCATTTGGTTTCAGGGAATAGCCAGGATGAAGGCCTTTTACCACTTACATTACCTGAGATAAGTAGTCTGAGGATTTCTTATATGTACTGCTCTGTTCACCTTCCAATGTATGGTTCCTCTGTTATGGTAACTCTCATAGCAGATTTATGATTGGCCGTTTCCCTTTTTTTTTTTTTTTTTTTGTCACTATGTGTAGCCAGCAAGTGGCAACAAGTCTGTGTTATGTAGGGCTTGCTTGGGTTGCTGCAGAGGCTAACTCTTCAGGGACTAGAATGGGTAATAAAGAATAAAGACAAAGATCTAGTGCCTTCCCTGTGGTTGCATGTCAATTAGCAAACAACAAAATGCAGCAGCTGTTACTTTGGGGCTGATGCTCACAATAAGAAGGGTCTCCTATGTTGCTTTCCAGGAGTCCCAAAATACAGGCCTACTTTCTCCAGGTGGGAGGTGGTCAGAGGTGTTACCTTATTAAAAAGAATGCTTCCCATTCCTCTCTCTTGAAAAGGGTTCTAAAAGCTTCTGTTTTTCTTCCCCAATCATCTTTTTTCCCTTTCAGATGTTGGCAGCATTCAGCAGTCAGAGGACAAGGTAAGTCTGTGACTTTACCTGTGTTATGTGTTCAGATAGAATCTTGTTGTAGTAGAAGGCCAGCTCAGGAGGTGCAGATGCCTTTGGAAACTAACAAGGTGCTTAAATTTGCTGTGCCCTGTGAGAGTGACTCTTTCCCCTGAAACCTGGGAAAGGAAACAAAATGCTTCGACTCAACTCAAGTAAGACAATGGGAGTGGGATTCAACGCGCACAGATGCTGTCTGCTGTGGAATAGGCCAGAGTCTTGTTGTCTTAATGACAGATATGTTAGGGGTGCCAGTTAAGGCCATTTAAAAATCTTAAAGCAGCTTAAATGAGGAGCATCTCTCATCCTGGGAGATGTGCTCAGTCCTCAGGAGCAGAGGAGAGACATGCATGGCTGGAAAGTGAGAGCTGTTATGGTCCCCCCAATGCTTGGTGCTGCATTGCTTCCTTGGTCTCTGTCTGCAGCTGTTGGAGTACTTGGGAGTGGTGATCTATGAAGCCCTGGACTGGGGAATCGACAGCCAAGTGGAGCGAGAACTGAGTGATCCTCTGGAGAAACTGCTGTGCTTCATGTTGAAACTGGATGATGAGGCTGTGAAACCACCAGTCACCCTGCAGGCTGTTATCAAGGTTTCCTTCTTCCCACTTAGTAAATATAGCAACTTTAGAGGAGTTGATGGAACAGTACTGTTAGCCAAGAGACAAGATCATTTCTGAGAAAAAGCTGGGTGGATTGTTGGAGGACATAGAGGGAGCATTGGCTTTCCCATCAGAGGGAAAAGGCAAAACCATTTTAAATGCTTGCAAGTGCCCATGGAAAAGAATTAAGGAGGAACGCTGAGCGTGGCTCTCACACAGCCGTGTTTACAAAGTCCTTCTGTACACAGCCTCCAAATACAATACCTAGAACACTATGGATATCGAAAAATTCACTTTTTGTAGTATTTAGCTTCTGCAAAGGCTGGGATTTGGATGTCTCAACTCAAACAGATATTTTCCTCTCAGCCATAATTTAAAGGTATGAGAAACTTCCCATCCCTCTGTCTGACCAGGGCAGGGGTAAAGAAGAGGGCAAGTGACTCCACCTGCTGTGGGTTGTTGTGCTTTGTCTGAACTGGAGGCTTCCCCTTTCAGGTGCTTATTTCAAAGCACACCGTATGTGTGCACACACAAGATATGCAAATTACACAGCTAGTTAGATGATTGTACATATAAGATTGGACATCTTACTTTGTTCCTCTCTATCTGCAATAGAAAAAAAAGCAGGGGGGCGGACTGTGAAGAAGATTATTTTTAACCATGGATTGAGGAAACTGGATCTTGCTTTATTCCATCCTACCATGTTGGGCTTCTTTAATTTCAAGATCTTTTTTAAAAAGCTGCACTTCTTTCAGGTCTGTGAGGAGCACTTGTCCAGGCCTTCTGAGGCTACCAGCCATTATGAAATGATCTGTAGGAGTCTGTTTACTGAATATATGGAACTTCAGAAGCTTGTGACCATAATCCAGACCTCCAAAGAGGTACATTTAGGATTACCCATTAGCTGCTATTTCTTCTACCTTCACACACTCAGCAGGTTCTAAAGTAACCTTCCCATTGCACTAGAAATGGAGCACATAGATGGAAGTCTGTTTTAACAATGTAAATAGCTGCTGTATCTGCACCATTTTTATTTATTGTAGCATTTGAAAATTTAGGTGTTTGGGGATTGTAGGCTTTTCAGATAAATATTAGTAATTTATACTGGAGAGTGTAAGGTAATGACCTCATGTGCTTGCTTCTCAGAGACTGAGAAAAATGGATGTGGAAGATTTGGTGGAAAATCCCATTCCAAAGAAGAAAAAACATGGCGTAAGGGATTTATTTTCTTCATTATGGGAGGCTGGGTTTTTTTGGTCAGCCTTGGCTCTCTAAGGCTTTCCATTGGTTTTCTATGAAAAGTGGAGCTTGAACACAAACTGCTTAGGTTGTTCAGGAGCTTAAGTGAGTAAAGACTTGTCTGCAAAACAAGCTGAGGAGTGAAACTTGAAGTTAAACTGTTTATTTCATATGTCAACCTCACGTGGACTTCTGTTCTACACAAAGATTGTCTTAACCACTTAACCACTTCTAAAAATGAAGTTGGAGGCAGTCTTTGGAGTAAGTGTCCACAAGTAGTTACTCAGGCTGTTTCTTCCCACAAATGAGCCCCAAATTCCAGCTCTTGGCAGGAGCTGACACCTGCCAAAAGCAATCTGTTCCTTTCTCACAGCTGGACTGAAAACTCACAGAAAACTGTTCTGTTGTTGGTAGTGCTGGGGTGGACTAGTTCATTGCTATTATGTGGGGTCTATGTTGGTCAGGACTGGCAGGGACTGAAGGCCAGTATTGCTGTCAATTTTTGTGGTTCTGCAGCTCCAGCAGCTCAAAGGGGTGAAGGAGAGTGAGGTTGGAGATGTCACTCCTTCTGTTTGTACCTTTCTTGTCTTTGCCTTCTGCCCTTCCATTGATCTTGGGCTGCGTGTTTGGGGCAGAGAAAGCAACTTACTGTGCTCTTTTCAAGCCCTACACAGTCAGGGCTGAATCAGAAACAAACAGCTCTTCAGGCTGGAGCTCTGCCCAACATAAACAAATGCACTGTAGTCTGGAGTCTGTGGAGGCAAACAGCAAGCCCCAAGAGACTTGTGGACTCGCTCCCTTTGTCTAAATAGCAGTTGCTTTGAAGCATGCTCAAACTATTCGTATGAAAATGTTTGTGAAATGTGTGTTTGGGCATATTCTCAATTTTGTGATCTATTAAAATAAACTGGCAAGCCATCTCAAACCACAAACTCATCAACTGCTATAGCTCTTTTCTGCAGGGAATACATGAATAAATACATGGGCTTTGCCGTGTGGCCTGGAGGCCAGTGTATTTGGCCTCTGCTTCTTCAGGAGACATGAATTCCAAAAGCAGGATGTCTGTTGCAAATCCTCTGCCTCTAGTTTCCAAGTCCCTAAAGCACTAGTTGATTGCATTGCTCTGACAAACTCTGGAGTTTAAAATAACCAGGATGCCAACTCCTCTGGGATCCCAGAGATTAGAGCTGATGCCTTGAGCAGTGTGAAGCAGGTAGTGTGCTCTAGGGACCACACTTTTTCGTGTTGACTGATGCAAAACGGATCTTCTGAAATGCAGACCACAGCCTGATAGCATTCAGGGTTGTAGAGTTTCAGCTGAGCTTATCTGTACATGTCACAAGGCTGTATTCACCTTGAAATCTAAGCAGTGAGACCTGTTAGAAACACAGCTGTCTTGCCACTCATCTGTTGAACTCAATGCAATGGTTTTAGAGTGTTGTATCATTTTTTGTTGTACTGCATGGGTGTGGAAAGTTTAGGTGGCTTTTGACAATATGTGGGATGGCCCAAGTAGAATAATAGCAGTGATCCGGTCAGTAGGGAAATAAAAGCATGAGTGATAATGATATTACCAACATCTGAAAAATGTTTTGGGTGTGCAAGTTGCTCTGAAATGGCCAGCTGAAGGCAATTTTTGTCTCCAAACTAATGTGGCAATATTATAGTACAGAAGTCTCTCTTCAGGTCATGTCTTTCAGTCAAGTTCTGTCACCATGTGAAATGCAACTCGAAAGTGCAAATGTCTTGGAATAAGCTATTTCAAAAGTCTCTTGTACTGATGAGCTTGCCCAGAGACTTTTGTGTGTTCTCCCATACAATATTAAATATAGCCTAGGAGATATGGCTAGTGTTTGGTCACTCTTTGGTAGTTCTAGTTCTTGGGAGTTGAGGTATAACTGTACCAAAGCCAGGCTAAGACAATCCAACAACAACAAAAAAAATCTGTCTCCTTGAAGGCAGCCATCAGTCAGAGCTTGCGTAAGCCTCTTCTGGTGTTATACCAAGATATCTGAAGAGATAAGTTGAGAGAAGATGCTTCATGCTGTAAGTAGAATAGGGAGAGAAGTCTAAGTCAGAAACTTTGTTCTGAGGCAGTTTTAAAAAATATTTTGCTTCCCTTTCACTGTTTATAATACAATGACTTGTTCTTACTCAATTTGCCACTGAGATCCAGATAAGATGTTGATTTAGCACTTCCATTGCAATGTTGTCTAAACATGCTCTTGAGTTGATTATATTTTTTTTTCCTTGTCTTTAACTTTTGTTGGGTTATACTGCATGCCTGAGTATCCTCAGATACTAATACAGGAACAGGATGAGCAAATGTTAGAGTTTTTAGCTTGTGTGACTGGGCTTAGACTGCTGTGAAGTATGAGATCCCTTCCCACTTGTCTTCCTCTTTTGTTTTTGAGTGCTTCAACCCTTGGTTTCTGAAAATTTAGATGATTTTAATGGTAAGATTTGGGATTTCATTCCCAGTGTTTTCTAGGATCCAGTAATATGAAAACACTCTGGCACCTGGAGCACTTGCAGAAAGAGAATGGGTCTAGCTACCTGGCAGCAAAAGCTGTGTTTTGCTGAAGTACATTCATAAAGTTAAGGACAAACTTTGGGAATGAGCCTGGTGAACCAGCTACCAGTTTCCTTGTTGTAAATTAACTTCTGCAAAGAAAAGCAATTCTCTGCTTTGGTACTGCACCCTATTCTGGAATTGAGTAGAAGGGCACGTTAAGGACACGATTCTGTGTTTCTGAATGACTTCAGCTGCTAAGTGTGCCCTGTTACATGGAAGGGGAGGGAGTGCTGCTCTGTGCATTCCAGCCAGCTACTGACTTGGCCCTTACTGGTTTCTCCAAGGCATCCCCATGGCCCAGTGTCATCTGTGAGCTGCAGGCTGGTGTGAGGCTGCGCAAGGCCGCTGAGCGGCCACAGCGTTGTCTGTCTCCAAAGGAATGTATTCGCTCTCCCTATGAATTACTTTTGGATGACATTCAGCACAAGAGGTACAGCCTTCGAAAGGTGAGTGACTAGAGTCAACAGACAACTTAGAAAACATCTGCTCTACTTCATTTCTGAGCAGTATGTGTTGAGACCTCTTCTCCAAAAGCCTGTCTTTCTCAAAGGTACATCCAAGTCTGTAAGTGTCTGGGTCTCCCCCTCTCAGCTGCAACTCAACATTAGATCATCCTATTTGTCCACCCAAGAGCTTCATTTAAGTCAGGAGGAGCCGTGGCTGCATGAAGCCGGATAGTAAACCTCTTCTCCTTCCTGGGTCAGCCATGCCTTTCCCTGGGGCAGTCATTCTGCCCTGCACACAACAATTTCGTGGAGCAGACTCTTGCTTGCTTGTGCTTTCCACCTTGGACACTTGTGTCCTAGGCTCCTTGAGCTGAGCTGTGCCTAGCATCTCTTCCTAGTTGCCTTGTCTTCCCAGATGTTGTGGTGTGTATGCAAGTGCAAAAGCACTTTTGAGACAGTCCTGTACTCAGCCTCAAGCACAGGCCTCTCGGCAATTACTCAGCTACTACAGGAGTTTAGTCAGGGTAAAAAATGTTGAACCCCTCTCAGGGTTAGGGTCTTCCAACTTCACCACTTGGTTGGCGAAGATGACCAAATACAAAAATGTCTGGGGTGTCTAAAGGCTTGTGATGCTCTTTGCTTGCTGCAGCTTGAGCTGGGAATGATGAGCAGATCTAAAATATTGGCATAAGGCTTTGTGGCATTGGCGTGCTTTGCAAACAGATGCCTTGGCAGAAGATGAGACACAACTCTTCTTGTAATAAAGAGCGGTATTACAAACAGTGAAAACTCTGCATGCTACACTAGACATCAGCTTTTTTTTTTCTCTTTGTTGGTGCTGCTAGAGTGCAGCAGGTTTAAAAGCTTCAGCTAAACCATGCACCTCTATAAAACCCCAGCTCTTGCTCAGCGTGACTGTGGCTTCAGCCTCCAGGTAAGACTGTGTCATGTCTTTGGAGATGACATCTTGATGGAGTTATAAATTAATAGTATTGGAAAGGAGACTGTGTCATAACTAACTTGTATTCCTTGCAATGTACTGTGTATCAATGCACTGTGCAGTACAGAACTGTAACTCAAGGTGGCAGAATGATCTGGGTCTTGATTTTCTTTTCTTTCTTTTTTTATTCTTTCCTTTTTTTTTTTTCCTTTGGTCCATGAGAAGCACAAACGTGTTTGAAGAGTAGTAGAAATACTGAAAGAAAGCAGAGTGCTACTGCTCAGGTCTTTGTGAAGGCTCTTAAACTAGGATTTCCCCATCTGGAAAGCTATTTTAAAGCTTCTCTAGCAAACAGTGGTCTAATTTGCAAATGAATGAAGGCACAGCTAGTGTGGGAAGCTGCAGTGTTGTTCTACCTGCACTCCACGTGTTCTGAAGTTGTACGCACAAGTGAAAGTAAATGGCATAGCCTCAAAATAAGAATAAGTGAACAAGGCAACTAAATACATGCATGTGCAATTGACTTTTTTGTCAGTTCTCCCCTATGCACCAAGCACAGGGCTTGATGCCTCACACGAATATCTGCCCTGCAATTCTATCTTGCTATTGTTCCTAGTTTATATAGGGCTGTAAGCCAGTCTCTGGGACTCTGGCTTATGCATACAGCTGCCTGCTGCTACAGTTCTTGTTACACTCTTGTTAACCCGTTCAATTACTCTCCTCCCTGGAGTTGAGATTTTACTGATGAATATGATGGGACCATAGTGCTTGTCAGGATCACTGCTGACATTAATATCTGAGTACAGTGGTTTTTAGCATCTTTTCAGAGCAGTTCCTGAGCTTCTGGGCCTGAAAGGCTTTGTGTTTCTTGTGCAAGTCTTTAAGGGCTTTGCAGCACTTATTGCCTCTGGTTTGCCAAGGGCAAATCTTTCCCTACCAAAATCCCATGTAAGGAAACGTCATCATTCTACACTTCTCAACTCTTTTTTTTTTTATTTAATGCCTTCCCCACTTCCCCCATTCCTAAATCCTGACTTGCATCATTCACTGTGCCACTGAATGGCAGGGTGTTCAAGGAGTAGAGAAAGAACTATTTCTTAAGCATCACTTCTGCTCTTTCAGGTGATCATTGAGCAAAAACACAGGGCCCCCAAAGCTGATGTAGCTGCTTCCAAGCCTTATCTAAAGCCGGTAGGTGACCTGGTGCTGCTGCATTTGATGATAGCAAAACAAGGTAATTCTGGAGTTGATAGCACAGTTTTAAGGAATATAAAGCTAATGCCTTAGCTACTGGTTTGTATTTGGGAGGGGGTTATATTAACCCCTACTTAACTTTTGAGTAGACCCTCCTGCCAAAACATGGGACTAGGAAGATGAGAGTTGGCATCTTCATGATCAATCTTCCTACTTCCTCCACTGCTTCTTTAATTTGGAACATGTTGTGGTCCTGAAATAACTCCTGGAGTTTTTGATTTCAGACGTGAGAGTCACCAAAGAATTTTACTATGCATGGTGCTGAAGGATATCTCATGTGCAGGGCCCAGTGCCCTCTTGAGTGACATGCACTCGTAAAAAGTGCCATTGCTGATGGAGTTGTTCTGTCACCAGTGGTCTCCTTGCTCTGTCCAATGGCTCTTTGTGGTGCTATGCTTTGCCTGCAGGTGTTGAAGGTGAAGCTGAAAGAGTATTTGCCATGTGAGCCCAGCTGGCATGAACAGCTCATGGCAGAAATAAAACAACCACCGAAGCTTCGCTCAGCAGCTGCACAGGAAAAAGGGAGCAGGCCCAAAGGTACCTGCTATAAAGTGACCTAGCAAGCAAGTGAAGTCAGCGTTGGCTAAAAATAATAGATGGCTTTTGAAATGAAAGCCCACTTACCTTTCCAATAACATTTGTAATGTAAGGGGGGTGGGAATGCAAATTTTGTGTAATACAGGTGGTATGGCATAAGAATAGTTATTTCTAGAAAATCTGTTTGTTGCTTATTAAGACTCAAAAGATATTTCAAGTTGCCCTTTTTTTAATGGATGTTCAAATTTATCTGTTCACTAAGTGAGATTACAGGATTTTGATCATCATTTAAGACTAGAAGATTATGTAACTACCAGGACAAAGTCTGGCCAAATCTCAAATTCCAATGTGTGGATATCAAATCTGTCATTTTCTTGTCCCTGTTCAATATCTCATTTAGTCTCTGTGTATGGGGTTTTTTGTTCTCCCTCTCCCCTGAAGAAATGCTTGTGGCATCAAATACTGCCTTGAAATCTCCAAGCAACAGTTTCTTAACTCCCCGAGATGCCAGTACTGAATTTAAAACTGCCAACACTAAAACACAGCAGCTGGGACCAGGAGTTCAGGTAAGGCTTGAAGTGCAAGGATTATGGAGAGGCATACATACTTCAGGAATTAGGTCTGCAAACATACACATAGCATGGAAGGTCAGCAACAAATCTTAATATAGGAAATCTTGTCTCAAATGTGAACAAATGTGGTGCTACTGGGTTCACTGAAGTCCTTTCCTCTAGAGAGCTCCTATCATATTTAAACACTTCTGTTTATGGCATGACTGCAGCCCATAGCTACTGATCTCTTCTCTCTGACTGCTGACAGGAATGGCTGAGGGAATGGCTGAAGCTGAGTCGGGGAGGTTTAGGTTGGATATCAGGAAAAGGTTCTTCACCCAGGGGGTGGTTGGGCACTGGAACAGCTCCCCAGGGAAGTGGTCACAGCACCAAGCCTGACAGTGCTCAAGAAGCATTTGGACAATGTTCTCAGACACATGGTGTAATTCTTGAGATGGTCCTGTGCAGGGCCGGAAATCGGACTTTGATCCTTTGATGATCATGATATTCTATGATTCCACAGAACCAAGGTCTGCTCTGGTCTCTTAAAACTGATTCTGCAGAAGTTTTAATGGGATTCTGGCCAATATGGGCCAGAATATTCTCACTTTTACTTCACAGTGACCCATTGGATGCTAGATGTATGATATATTTTGATTTCATGTGGTATGTGCACTCATGGAAGGAAAACTTAATTTATTTTCAGGAAGCACCTTGACTTCTGAATTCCCACTCGTCTGTCTGTGGAGTTATTTTGGGAGCACCATTTCTCAGTAAACCATGATACGTAGTCTTTGGGTTCCTTAGCTCCTGGCTCAATCATGAAAAGCTTGACTGCTTGGTTCTGGGATTCAGTCTGTGCATATTCCGAAATTCTGTGGAACAGAACTTAAGCCCTAACACATCATGTCTAGCACAGATGCTCTGGCATACCAACAGGAATCTGTTTTCTGTAAATACTTCTGTCTGAAATGCAGTTGCTTAACTGAGGAAAATGGATATGAATTAATAAAAGCAGAAAATCTTAGCTATATTTGCCCCAGTCTGTGCTACTTGTAGGAATGTTCAGCATTTGAGAACCCATCTGTGGTTGATGTACTACTGCTAAACCAAAAGGACCTTCACATGGAGACTAGTATAATAAAATTTGTTTTCTGCTTTTCTAGACAACGTAAAAACAATGCCGTTGGGATAAAGCATTAGGTTTGAGTTGGGTTAGTCACAATCTCTTGAACTGTTCTCCAGTGTTGCTACATGTGAGCTGGAGCCAAGAATGTATTCCATGGGTTGCACAGGGAGGATTTTGTAAAGTTGGTTCCTGAGCAGACGAAACTTTGGTACTGGTATCCACATTGGACTTAGGCAAGAAAGAGTTGGGCTTGGGCAGATTAATTGGAAATTTCACTAACTTGGCTGGAGCTTCCTGGCTGTGGAGTGCAGGGGGGGATTAAGTTTATATTCTAAGAGATAATATAAAGTTCCTAAATGTACTCCATTGATTTCTCTATCTGCTCCACTTTTGACTGAGCCTTGAACATTTCTGGTCAGTCGTGGGTACCCTGAGTTTTGTTAGGCAGCAGTACTTCTCATGAAGTGGGCTTGCTGACTCTTACATGCAGCTTATGAGCATCCTGTCCTTTGGTCTACAGGAACCCACTCCCAAGCTGCCTGCCAGCACCTGCCTTCCCTCCACCAGGTCATCAGCAGTATCCTGGAACAGCACAGGTCAGTGTACTTCGGGGTGCACGTCTACACCGCGTGACAAAGTACAGCCAGTGGCCTGCTGGGTTCCCAAAGCCTTGGGCTGGGCTCAGTGGGCACTTCTCTGATCATCTGAAGATACTTTACAGGAGAAGTTCCAGCACTAAATAATGATTCTGGGGAGGTGCCCTTAGAAAATAATTTCTCTGCAGTTGACTGAAGCTTGTGTAGCTTCTGCAGCTTCAAAACAATGATTGCATGTCCCCAAAGGCCTGACTGGAATTTGCAGTAAAAGTTAAATGAGGATTTTCAATATTCAAGTAGAAAGTGCACCACTTGATTTTATTAAACTAAATGGTGCAAATGAAGCCTCATCACTGTGTACTGACAGGCATAATTACTGTAACCTCTGCTTTTTGTGATCTGAGCAGATGGAATGGAGGGGGAGAGATGTAAGCCCTGCTACGTTCAGAAGGCAGTGTAGTGCTCTTGAGTGTTCAGCTTTTGGGGTGAATACTTAAAAGTTGACAGTTGGTTTTCTGCATCCTAAAACTCTTTCTTCCTATCCAGGTCTTGCTGCAAATTGCATGTGTCCTCCCATGAGTGCACCCACACTAGGAGATACTAAACCTAAGTGTTTCCTGAATACTGGCCAACAGCAGCTGCCTCCTTACAGAGGAAGGTCCAAATCTTTAGAGAGTGGCCTTCAAAGCAAGGAACTTGTAAGTCCAACATTGTCAGCAAGCAACCCTGGTCTGACACATCTGGTAATGACTTGCACTTTGGTCCTCATGCAAGCAGTAAGCATGCTCTGTGGTTTTTATCTTGGGACATATTGTATACCCATCTGAAGTTGGTATATTATTGTCTCCTTGGAAACAGCTTAAGAGAAGACTGGATTCTGTAGTGTCCTTGTAGTGACTTCCCACTTTGAACAATATGAAATAAAGTTGTTTCTCATACAGGAAGAGAGAAATATCTCAGGATTACTTGAAAATGTCTGTCAAGGCTTCCTGTAATTAACAGTGGGACTGTCCTGCTTTCTCCATCTCTCCTCGTTCTCTCTAGATTCTGATATGTTCACAAGTATCTTTTAAGCTGCAGTAAAAAGGAATAAATAGTTGAACAAAATGTGGCTATCACAGCATCAGTTACTTTTAAATGTATGGTGTATGAAGAACTGAAGTCGTCAGGTGCTGGGGAGAAATTTTTGGGAGAAATGCTGGGTTTGTGTGCTTCTGTGCAACCTTCTGAATTATGGCCTCACCCTGTTCTGTCCTGACAAGGTGTGCTGTGCCCTTGACTTCTTTCCTTCTGCATCCCTCCTTGCCCCACCTTGGCAAGCGCCTAAACAGACCTCTCTGAGACCTCTTTGCTCAGCAGTGTGCTGGGGGATGCAGGTGGATTGGGTTCCCCACCTGGGGATAAAAGCACGGTTGTCTCTCCTGGCTGACCACCAGGCCACAGCTTCCATTGGTGTGAGGCCCGTGGGTCTTGTGAAAGAGAAGGCAAGAGCGTGTTGTGCTGTGGAAAGGAACCTTGTACCCGGCGTGGCTTCTGTTCTGTGGCCTGTTCCAAAGGGTAAAATTCCTCAAAGGAATCTGCTTGAAAACTGTAGCAACCACTAACCTCCCTGTAGCAGTTTCTCTGCTAGTATTGTCAGAGTCAACTGATACTCCCCATCACAAGCAAAACTGGCTTTTGGAGATGTTCCTGAACCTTTGCAACCCAGTTTTGAGGATGACCTCCCCAAATATCTACTTTCTTCAACTTTATGTGATGCTTAACTTCTGTCTTGCAATAGGACCATCCCTTTCCTACCAAGTGGCCGTCACCAACCATTGCTGAGCTGATTGGAACCAGATATGCAGTGATGGTCCTGGAACAGCAAGGATTCTTCCAAGGAGGTGGTGATGGTGTCTTTCCAAGAGCAAAGGTATGTTTCTTCTCCTTCCCTTTGTGCAGTCTTTGTGCTTTCAAAAGCTGGCTGGTTTCACGGCCCTCAGTGCTGAACTGCGGAGGTGCCTCAGCTTATCCTGTCCATAACAGCTGATCCGAGTTTGACACTAGGCTGGAAAATTTTTTTAGTATTTGTGCAGTGACGGCTTCTAATCCATCTTAAGCTGTGTAAATTGCCTAGAAAGTAGCCCAGCCTTTGCTTGTTACTTCTTGTCTGATTTTCATGCAAGGAGAACTGATTGCCATGACTGTTGGTCAGCTCTGAAATCCCAAAGTAAATAGTTGGGATTTGGTACTGCTAAACAGTGAAACAAAGGCTCTTGACTCATGTTCCCACACCTGAGTTGTGCTGACTCAAACCTTGTCAAGGGGACATGAAGGCTGGGGAGATGAGTGGGACAGGGAATGACCTGTAGCTCGGGACCACAGGCTGTTCACATTTCTTGACTTCTGACTTATTATCCAAGCATCCTTTAGAGGGAGTGTTGCAGCCAGCCCCTCCAGAGCAGATGTCCTGAGTACAGGCCCTTTGCAACACAGATGTGAGGAAGTCTGTGCTACTTGGCTTATGGGTCATTTTCTTGCCCTCATTTATTTAGCAGAATGGTCAGAGTCAAAGGTTCTACTAGCAGAGCTATGCTACTTCCACAATCTGTCTGATGTTCCTGAGACTGAATCCTTGTTTTCTTCTCACCTTACCAACCCTGCTTTAACTTCGTGCTCTGTGACTGCTCTAAAATGCCTTTCTTACCCCCTTTGTGTTCTTGCTGCTGAAGTTTTTTTAGCTTTCTCAAGTTCTACTTCTCAAGATAATATCACTTCTGACTGCCAGCTGTGTATGAATGTGCTCTTTTTTTATAAAGTTCAAGCGACTCATCAACTTCCTTATGACTCATTTTTTGCTTCAGGATTGAATTCAAACTTGCCCTGATTTAATCTCTTTGGGACTGCTGCAGTCTACCTCAAAGAATGTCTCTCTTCTTCCCTCTCTCTTAAGTAGCTACTGTTACGCTCTTGCACAATACAGCTATTGTTTGCTCAAGAGCCTTTTTTTAAACTCCTCTTGTCTGGCAGCTGCCCCAAACCTCTGCATCACTAAAACACTGGCCTACAAGTAAGAAAATTTTTTTGCCTTTTTAGCTTTTAATTCCTGTGTCTTTGCTATTCTTTATTGGACCTCTGTTATTGTATATGAATCCAAAGCCTTTAGAAGGTTGGTTCACATGCTTGCTCTTTGGCAGGCAGTGGGTACTGTTGGTACAAAGATATTTCCCATTTGCATTCACAAATAACTTTCCTTTCCACAGATCTGTTTCAGCTGCCATAGGCAGATGTTTCTTAAGTGGCCTTACAACTGTTACCTCTGCAGCAGGTGAGCTGGTACAAAAGGACTGAATGAGGAGGGAGAAAAGAGGGAAAGAACAGTGCTGAAAATAGTCAGTATTCATGCGTTGTACTACTGGATAGGAACAGGTTGCAGAGCCCTTCAGCTTTGCCTTACTGCACAGGCCAGGCTGAACTGTCTACAGCTGCAGAGGATGTGGAAAAACTTGCCTCTGAAGTAGCATCTCAGTTTTAATTCTTAGTATTAAGCCAGCAATAGCCAAATTTCCTGTGCCAGTATTGAATTAGTTTCTCTGAGATCACTCTCCACGTTTTGCTCTAAAAGTTGAATCTAACTTCAGCCAAGGGCTTGAGCAGGTTCTGGGAGAGGGCCTACACCAGAATCTTGTGCTGAGGA
The DNA here is from genome assembly GCA_013400975.1 of Atrichornis clamosus. NCBI lineage: Eukaryota > Metazoa > Chordata > Aves > Passeriformes > Menuridae > Atrichornis > Atrichornis clamosus. The sequence continues at coordinate 210,108 of WBMZ01009120.1, read as the reverse complement.
CTGAAAAATAAAAATTCCAGACCTTGTGACTGGAAAAGGAATTGGGCCTGCTTGTATCCACTTACTTGTCAGAGGCTTTCTGTTCATGGGAGAGCAAGAGAGGAACTTCAGGCTCATTAAGGCTCACTTAAATCTGTTTGAAACAGTAGAGAAGCACTGAATTGATGATAAGCAGCAAGTAAACAACCACTGAAAATTGAGCAACTGTCTGGTGGTAGTGCTGGGTGAAGTGTAATGAGCATTTGCAGATAAAGCCTTGAAGCTATGGATGCTGACACATTTCAGATTATTTAAACTACCAGAAATAGAAAGGCTGGCAAACTGAATAGGGGAGTTCTAAGCTTGCTCACTTTGCCATCATGTGATTCTGCCACAATCACAAATTGAGACTTGGGAATGTCACATGTAGCTGCAGTATTGGTGTCTGCTGAGCTTTACTCAAATGATAATGCTGGGAACTTTTTTTCTTTCAGTGTTGTCTGCTTTGATTGCTGCATCAAGGCAAGTCTAGTCTTTACAACAGCATACAGATTTTTGACATTTTCTGCTTTCCTACCTCCTCACCTAGTCATAAGAAGCTTTCCTTCATCCCACTGATACCTCAAATCTACCCTCTAGATTGTTTCTAAGAAAATAGAAGAGGGAATAGTATGAGGTGTAAAAGATCCAGGGTGACACAGATATCTCTTGTTATACTCAGCTAAAACAACTCTGGTTCCTCTTTCTTTCATCCTGTGTAAAGTGGTTGGGATTACACTGTGCTCTATTTATACAAGGGTCAGAAAGTTCACTGTTTTAATGTCTACCTTTTAAGTGCACCAATAAATCAATTGTATGCCATGCAAATTGTACTTCTAAGAAAGAGGATGCGTTTCCCTGAGAACTCAGGTGACTTGTGTTGTAATTCTAGATGTCTGTGCCCTTCAGAACATGCGTACACCTTCCACTTCACTTCCTCAAATTTTTGAGACTCTCCAGAGAGGAGAATCCAGCTACACAAGAGCAGAAGAGCTCCGAGTTGCTACATGAAATAGAGCACTGGCAGTATTTTGGGTAAGCTGGGACAGGGGTGTTTTATTTTTACCTCGAAAGATGTCACCAGTGACTTATGCAAATCTACCAACATTTAGACAGCAGTATATGAAGTATTAGGCTGGTAGGCTGAATGTTCTCTTGAATGACTGGTTTAGCCACTGGTCTAACTTGTCTACAGTTTTCTGGAAGTATTGTGGATTTTAGATGATCAAAAGGGAGGAGGTGTAGGTGCTCTGAAATCTGTTTTCCTTTTTAACTCTCAGGTTTCTGAAGTGGATTTAGAAGTGTCCATATTAGCCCAGATATAGAAGGTTCCTTGCAATAGCTGCATAGTATGAGAATTTCCAGATCCCATTACATTCTATTCCCCACAGCTGGAAGTCTGTCACTACAACCCAGGAGTAGCCCCTTTATACCTAGACATGAAATATCCTAATTGTGTCTCAGGTATAACTGAGTGAAGAGTCCACAAATGGTTTCTTGGTCCCTTCACACACATACAGACACCATTTCCTTTTTGTCCCCAGAAAGCAAATTATTCTAAAAAGGGCTTTGGACAGTTCTGGATGAAAAACACAGACTATGTGCATATAAGTGCAATATCCAGGACTGAAAATATACATCATCTCTTCTTTGTTCTCTTCTTTCCAAAGCAGTTAAATTTTCTACTGGGAGAACCGGTATATTTGGGTTGATTGGTTTGTTTGTTTGTTTGTGGTTGGTTTGTTTTGGTTTTGGGGGTTTTTTTTGGGGGGAGGGGAGGGGTTGTTGTTTTTTTTGTCCTCTGAAACCATTCTTTAATGTAGCCAAAATAAAATCACAGCACTTTCTGGTTCTAAGGCTTGTAACTCAGTTGCCAAAAATCAGGAGTAGTGTTCATTACTGAAGTTAACTGCATAGGGCAGGCAGTGTTTTGGTCTGTGGTGCAACGCAAGTGCTGCAGAAGAGGCCTGAGAGACTGCTTTACTTATCATAGTTCAGAATGGCATTAAAAAGTCCTACTGCATGAGGATGCAGCCATAACCTTGGACCAGACACAGATATCCATTAGCCTTTTGGCTGACATACTGTCAACAGAGAGAAGGTGTCAGTAAATGAAGTTATTTTGGTGCTTTTTAGCCTTCCTAAGTGGAGTGGATGGCTCTTTTGAACTTAAGCATTTAGCTAAATCAAGCAGCTTGAGAGAAGTGTGGAAAAGCACCACGCCCTCTAACAGAAACCTGGGTCAGCTTTCCTGCTTTTGTTTTTCCCTCTCTCCCTCCAGTGTACCCGTTGTTTTGGAGCCCCGTTCACTAGCACGGCCTCTGTGCAGTTACACGGGGACCATGGCAGACTGGCTGACTGCAGACATCTGTACACAGTGTGAGGAATATCTGTTGAACATGGCTTCCAGTCAACAGCAGAGCATCCCTCTCAGGAGAATTTCCTGGGCTTGAACCAAACTGTAACGACTACCATACATTTCTTCTGTCACTTATTCTGTACCTGAAATAAATGAAACAGCTTTATGCACCTACTGACATAAAGGCCTGAATAAGAGACCTCCCTGCTGGCTACCCTAAGCAGGAAGCACACTTAGTATTTCTCTATTGTGAAGTATTCTAAAGCTTTGTGGGTTTTAGAACTGTTTTAATTCTTTTTATGTGTCTTTGGGGAAAATAAACGTTGAAGCACTTATCACGCCTCCAGCATTTCTTTCTTTGCACCTGCAGTTGTCATTGTTCTGTGGCACTGTTTGCATTCATTGCTGAGCAGACTTCATCCAGTGTACTGAGTACAGGGAAACTTTTAACCAAAACCTCTGGTTTCTGAGAGACTTGGAAAGTGGAGCTCTCAGTTATGTGATCACATCACCATGGATTTTGCAAACACTCCTTTCTGATAACTCACAGCACTTAGAGCTCACTCCTTTGATGCCTGACCACTGTAGTGATGGCTGTCAGGCAGCCTGCTCAGTCTGCTTGCATTAGGAAGCACATTTTATTTAGGAAGCTTGTTTTGGTTTTTCTCTGTGCACTACCATGCTTTGGCAGCAGAGATTTCTGGTGCATCTCACAGAAGTACCTATTGTATCTCAGTGCCGTCATCACCTAAGGGCAGAGGGCTGTTCTTGAGAGATTCTTGCTCTTTGTCCTGGCCTTAAGCCTTTTCCTGGGAACAAACTGGACTATTGCAATGTTTCATAGATTTTGTGTGTGTTTTTAAAGCCAAAAATGAGGTATTTGATAGTATGTTTGTTTATGCCCAGGAATTGCCTGTATGAAAGGGATGTAGGGCCTGAGAGAGTTTGCTTTGGTGAGTTTTGCAAGGCCTGGATAGACAGTGTTGAAGGAAGCAATGGACTTGTAGCTGGAATGAGTCTTGCTGGAGAACATAATGGCTGGGATGGGCCAGTTTGAGATAGAGGAGAAGGGAAGAGAGACATGTTTAAGCTGAGCGCAAGGTCTGCATCCAAACTGCCAGGAGGGTCAATACGTCCAGCTGACTTGCACTGGCCTGATTGCTTTCCCTAAACTGCCTGTCTGTGAGCTGATGCCTACTTGCAGGTTTGGGCAAGCTCTGCAAGTAAATGAATGTGGGGAAGCTGGAGCTTGTGCTTCCCTTTGGAGCAAGTTCAAGTGTTCCTCTTCCTTCAGTCAATTAGGAGGGGTGCAGCCTGCCTGCCCAGGTCCTCTCCTGTATGTGCTAATTGCTGGTGCTGCTGGGAGGCACGTCCTTATCAGCCAGGTGGGCTCCTTGCAGGCTGCAGGGAATGGCAGCCAAGCCACAGGTGCGCTTGTTGGCAGGATGGGCACAACTGAGGCCAGGGGCATGAGGAGCTCTTGGACGCTTGTTGAGTGAGGTAGTTTAGGGAGAGCTAGAAATGAGCTGAGATCAGCCTGCTTTGATTCACGTGTAAGCCCAAAATGCTGCTCAGAGCCTGGGGTGAAGCACATGGAGAGCAGGTGTCTGTAGGGCACTGAGGTAGACTTCGTTTTACCTGTGGAGCAAAGGTAGTTCTAGGTTCCATCTCTTGCACATTTACTGTGGGGGTCACATGGGCTTGTTTTACTGCCTTTTGCTACCTTGTGACCATGACAGGGGCGATGAAATAAAACGCCCTCACTTGCTGAACAGACAGGCAAAGGCATGAGTGGATACCAAGGGACAGCCTGACCTTCCCTGTCTATCCCTGATCTAGCAGGCTGCTGGGATAACCCTTGTCCCCATCATTCCTCTCACAGACAGTGGTTGCACTGGCCACGGGGCGGTGGCGGTGACCCCTCTGTCCCTGTGCGGTGACACCTCTGTCCCTGTGCGGTGACACCTGGGCCTTCTTCAACGCGGGCTGAGCTGGGACACCCCCTGGCCGCCAGGGGGCAGCCGCGGGCCGCGCGCCCGGGGCCGGGGCGGCAAAACAGGGATACCTCAAAAATAATAGAGATTGACCTCAAAAATAACACAGATTTTACCGTCCTCATTTAATTTTATTTTGTCCGTCCCGTGGCACTGCCCCAAGCCCCTCTCCTGGGAAGGTCCCACTGGCAGACGGGGCCTAGGTGACGGCAGTGGGAAGGTGAGGGTGAGGGAGAAGGTGAGGGCGTGTGGGTCAAAGACAGCTGGGACAGAGCCACAGCAACACAAAAAGGAGGTTTTAGGTGGAGGGGAGAGCCAGGAGAGGCCTGGCTACAGTAATGTCGTGTGACTGTCACAGTACAGTGTTTGCTGCTTGAAACCAGCTGGGGACACATGCTCTGGTAAAAGAATGGCTTGGGTTAGAAAGCACCCTTAAAGATCATCTTGTTCCAACCCCTTGCCATGGGCAGGGATACCTTCCACTAGAACAGGTTCATCAAAGCCCCATCCAGCCTGGCCTTGAACACGTCCAAAGGAGGGCCATGACAATGGTGAAGGGTCTGGAGGGTAAGCCTTGTGAGAAGCAGCTGAGGGCACTTGGTACAAACTTGGTACAAACCTCACCCAGGGCACCATGGCCAGCACCTTCTTGTGCAGGTGAAATCTGGCTTTGAGCTGGGTTTTGTCCTACATCCAATTCAGTTTGGCTTAATTTTTTATTTGTTTTGTTACAAAAGATAAACATAAGGACTTTATATTTTACACATGAAATAAAACCACAGATGTAGTGTTGGGCAGGATTAGATTTTAAAACAGGATTAGATTTTAAAACTACGTGGGCAAATTGGGGAAATGGTCTGGAAGATACAGGAGACAGTTGAATAAGGAGAAGTAGAAGGTCATACACTTGAGCAACAATATGAACTCCCAGAGTACAGAGTAGGGAGTGATGGGTTAAGTAGCAATTCTTCAGGAAAAGGATCAAAAGCTGAATGCAAGTCAGCTATGTCATGGTGTTGAGGTGATGGAAAATAAGTTAAGGGGAGATGTAGCGTAATTGGATCCAGCCCAGCTGAGAGCAGGGAGAACAAGCGGAAATGGAGAAACCATTACCTACCAGGGAAGCCTGAAAGAACTGGAATTCTCTAACCCAAAGGAGGAGAGACTGAAGTCTTTAAGCGCATAAAAAGGCACAATCATTGCTCCTTGTCTGTGATGGAGGAGAGGGAAAAAAAAAAAAAAAGAAAAAAGAGGGCTTAAGTCACAGCAGGAAAGGCTCAATTTAGATGTTAGGAAAAACTTTCTAATGACAGGGATAATAAAGAATAGACTGCCTAGGGAGTGGAGAGCTTTAAGATCAAGTTAAGCAACATCTGTCAGGGATGTCCGAGGGTTAGGTGATCCTGCATGGGTTAGTGGAATGGACTGGTCTGACCTTTCAAGGTCCCTTTCAGCCCTAATTTTTCAGTGGTTCTGTGGGCTGACATTAATCTTCTTAATGGTATTTAAACAGTCAGCAGCTTCTCTTAAGTAACTGCTAGCAAGTCTCTTCTCTTGCCTGTGGTTAAAATTAACTTAATTTCCATGCATCACTTTCGCCCTCCAGCTCCCAAGTCCTGCATAGTCAACCAGCAGCTGAATTCCTTGACTGCTTGTCAGTACCTTCCTTGTGGCTCTGTAGCTATGCACAATAAAAAAGAAGGGATAGAAGTGCTGCATATTGGTGACTATGTCACCAATGTGAACGTGCCCCCCTTTTGTGCATTTATATGTAGGAGATATGGTCCCCCCTCTTGAGATAGCAGGATCTCATATGTGGTTACTTCATTTTGTGCACTCCAGGGACCTGCCTTTCCATGTTGCCTGCAGCCTTCTGAGGGAGCTTGTCTTGCCCTGCCTCTGGCAAAGGCTGGCCTGTTTCTGAAAGGAGTCGTGTCAGACCTTTGGGGCCTTCGCTGTTGGTTTGTCACAGGTCAAGGCGTGTCCAGAGCAGCAGGTGAGGGGTCTGGAGCACAATTCTTATGAGGAGCAGCTGAGGGAGCTGGGAGTGTTTAGCCTGGAGAAAAGGAGGCTTAGAGGGGACCTTATCACTCTCTACAACTGCCTGAAGGGAGGTTGTAGCCAGGGGGGAGTTGACCTCTTCTCCCAGGTAACAAGTAACAGGACAAGAGGAAATCACCAGGAGTGGTGTAGATTGGATATGAAGAAAAATTTCTTCACTGAAAGGGTTATCTAGCCCTGGAACAGACTGCCCAGGGAAGGGGCAGAGTCACCATCCTGGAAGTGTCCAAAAACTTTGTGGATGTGGCACTTGAGGACATGGTTTAGCGGTGAACACGGTGGTGCTGGGTTAATAGTTGGACTCAATGATCTTAGAGGTCTTTTCCAACCTTAACAATTCTATGATTCTGTGATAAAGTTTGAGTGTCCAAATCCAGGCACTGCCCAAGGTGTGTGGCACTTCTGTGTAATGATGTGTACAGCAACAGGTGCTGTAATTAATACATTATCCACAAGTTATCTCTCTTCAAATGGCTCAGACTCCAGACAGAAGTCTGAAGTTGCCCTTGGGCCTGGGGGCCCTTGAAGCTACTAATGAGGTAAAAATGAATTACATTTTTCTTCTGCCAGCAACAGAGTGAGAGGGAGAGAAAAAGCCAGGCCATGATGAGCAGTATCTGCAATCCTTGTCTAGAGCCACTGGAAAACAGGAGAGCTGGTGAGTGTGTCATGAAGGCAGGCTGTCTGCAAACTTCTTAGTTTTTCACTTAAAACAAAAAAGATGGCATTTCTATCGCAGGGAAAAACTGTCCTGAAGGACAGAGGGAACCACTGCCTGGAAGTTCTCACCTTTGGAAAATAACTCCCTCCAGGCACTGAGCTGCATGTATGGATTGTGAGGGGATGACAGTGCTTAGTGTGACCATGAAAACTGGGTGACTATGGCATCAAGAGGATCACTGACCCCGCACAGAGCTAGGATATCAGCAATAGAGGAGGTAGCCATGGACCAGAACAGGTTATTCAAAGTCAGGAAAACATGAGGCTTCCAAACCTTCCTTACACACTCCTTAGTTATTTACCTAAAACAGAAAAGGTGACATTTCTATGGCTGAAAAAATCATCCCTAATGAGAGACGGAACCACAAATATCTGCCCACAGAAAAGCAATGACAATTTCTCCCATTAATCTTATCCAGTGGTTTTAACCAGCCAAGATAATTGTGGGCCAGATACATCGGCCTTCACATTTGCTTTTGTTAACAGAGCAAGATCTGTCTTATCTCTGTGTGGCAAGCATCAAGAACGTTATTTCATATGTGTGAGTAACGTATAAAGAAACGGAGGGGCCACCACAGCAGCAGGTTGGAACACAGGGCCTTTCACTGTCAGCTTTGAGCTCCTTCTTCCAGGCCCTGCTGCTAGCAACCAGACGTGGAGGGGTTGTTATTTAAACACATAATAAAATGCCACCTGAATGCAGCTGGAGTCCTACCTTTGAGCTACATTAGCACGCTGGGGACTTTATTTACAGCTATTTCACTTTGCTTCTCTTGTTGCTGGGAATGAGAGTTTCAGGTGTGCTCCCCTTTAAAAAAAACACTGTGAAATATGCATATGTTAAAGTGGGTTGTGCTTTTGTGGAGCCTATATCCCAACTGTATAGTAGCCACTTTGTGCACAAATTTTACAGTTCCACTCCAGTAAAAATGTATTTTTCAGAACCACAACAGTATGAATCTGACTCATAAAGTAAGACCTCATTTTTTAATGGAATATTAGGAGTAATACAAATAGAGCAAGCTTGTAAGGCCCTTGGAAGGTAAGGCAAGCTTACTCTTTCATTGCTGCAATTTGGGAAAGGTTTTTTTGGAAGTGCTATAAAAATCATAACTTTCTTGAGATATTGTGAACACTGCTATATCCCACAGGATTTGGGGGAAGGATGAGATTAGCTGACCAAATGTAAGTTTGTTTGAACAAAGCAATTGATGTGAAGTGCAGCAGGGTTTTTCAAGATAAGGGAAAATCAGGACCTTTTTCATTTCTTGCCCAGACACCTGGGCTACTCAAGATGAGCTACACGTGAGCACCCTGCATTTTGGGCGTTGCAAACTCAAAAGTTTCCCATCTGAGGGGTACTTCCAGCTGCAGTGAGCTTGATTCCTGCTTAGCTCCAGAGCTGGAGCCAGACGGAATGCTGACGCAGTATGGCTGCAGGCCTTTTCTGGTGTTTTTACTCTGTGGAGTTTTTATGAGACCATATCTGTCAAACGTATGTGTGAAGATAAATCAAACAAGCACAGCCACGGCTATTAAATAAATGTGAAATCTGAGTGGCTTTCACCAGCCCCTCGGTCCCTCCCCCTCTGCTGCCGTGTGCACTGAGTGTTTTATAGACAGAGGATGGTGAAGGATGGCTGGTTATGAGAAAGGAAAAGCAGCAGGGAGGCAGCTCCAAAGGAACAGGGTGATCTTGCAGGGGGAAGCAGAGAGCTACAAGATGAGTTTGGGGCTCATGCTACTGAAATATTTGGGTCTGAAAAGAGCCTGTTTTGAATCTTGATGACTTTTGAAGAAGGAGAGACTCAACAAATTCCATCAGGGATGTGGTCTGACAGCTGTAATGGCATCCAAAGTGCAATGAAGATAGGAATTCAGTAGAGCAGACAAGAAGGCACTCCATGCAAAAGTGTAATGAGATAGACCATGTTTGAAGCTAATGCTGTGTGAGAACCACGAGATTCCTGCACCTTAAATACCAAAGCATGAGAAGGACATCAAGCTTCTGCATGCCTCACAACCTGTCTTCTCCTGGAAAATAAAATAATCTTGACCTGATCACCATTCACATTTTCCTGCTATTCCTAAACTGTTCTTCCCCCAGGAGAAGGGTGGTCCTTCCAAGGTCAGGGTTGAGGTTACTGGCAGGTCAGGGAGGGCAAGGTCAGGCTTGAATCTGACTGTCTGTACCAAAGCTGTCCCACATACTGAGAGGGCCTTGCAGTTTCCAAAGCCATCAATCTCCTCCCCACTTTCACCAGCTATTCACCTCTCCCAGTTTTAAGTGGAAGAAAATACAGCCAACCTCTTCAAGTCCTTGTGTCGCGCCTCGGGGAGCTGCATTCTTGCTCTCGAGTGCTCAGTCACTGAAGCAGAATAGCCAATATATCACTTCCCTTGTTTTATTTGGGGGTTGAAGCTGGATCAATGTATCTGAAGGCTACTGTAACCAGGAAATGATCCTTCTGATTTCTGGCAATGGGGCCGCATCCTTGCCAAGGAGGTGGGACTCCACAGGAGTCGAGGCTGAGGAACCACATGGTAGCAAAGTGTCCAGTGCTAGTGCCAGGGGTGAAGCAGGAGGGGCAGTGCTATGCCATGGGCTCTGGATATGGCCCATAGGGCAGAGTGTGGGACAAGGACTATTTGACAAGGCTTCTACATCTGCGATAACATTGTGCCTCCCTCTATTTTTAATGCTAATTGACACTAGGAGAGGATTTGATCCATAGGAATATAGTGTGCTGCACACAGCAGCTCTTATGGCAGCTCTTGGTCCTTTTGTGCATATCACCAATGTTCAGATGAATGAAAATAAATACTCAGAGATGGGTTTTGCCTCTAAAAACACAAAAGGAAAGAGAAGGCTAATGTACTATCAAGTGTATTTCCAATGAATTGCTAATGCAATGCAAAATGATTATTAGAAATAATTAGCAATGCACATGAGACTGACATTGAACAAATAATCTGCGAACACTCAAAAGGCCAGGAAAACACTTAAAACAAAACTTTCTTTGAAAGTAAATAATTTAGATTGGATTCTGTGAGCTCATAGGGCCAGGTTGCTTTGTTGATGTGCTGGCACTGTTACTTTCAATGAAAACTTAATCAGCCAGTTTACACGAGCTGAAAATCTTATCCCAAGTTTTCTATTGACCACCAGAGCTATTATTAAAGCTAAATATTTAAGGGACTAGCTTTTCATTCACTGTTGGAGTTGGGGGCTTTTAAGAGTGTGCTGTAGGTTCATGTGCAGTTCCAAGCTGCCACTTACCAGCTGAAATGCTGCGTCTATACCATCATGTCAGTGGGGAACAATTGTATTCTGATCCCAAATAACAGAAAGCACAATTCAGAGGTCCTGAAGTGCTTGGTTGTCAGGGCAGAGCACACGGCATAATTTGATTTTAGAGTGGGAACACAGAGGAAAATGTGTTTCTGAGGAATGGCAGCAATATGCCTGCAACTTATCTGTGCATATAAACACCTAACAGCCCCTACTCTGCCATCCAAGGATGCTACGTAGGTTTTGAATATATTTTACTCCTAAAACTGTGCAAATCCACTCACAAATGCAGGTTTTCATGGAATAGTGGTTACTTCCAGTTCTCTGGTCTTCAGTTTATCTTACCTCTCCCTCCTGTGGTCACGAGTCATCCTCAGTTGACACTGCTGCCCTGTAACCAGGGTAGGAACCCAGCTGAGACCAGGCTAGAGATGCAGGTTGGCTTTGACATCTGCAGTATTGGCTGTTGTATTCCTCCCTTCCTGTCCTAGTGAATACACCTAACAAGGCCCTCCATGTACAATAGACCCTTCCCAGCCCTCAATTAACCTTCTGGAGAAGAGGTGCAGGTTAACCCCAAATCTCTGCTCCCTCTCCAGACCCCTGAAGCAGGACACTGCTGTCATTCCTGACAGCTACCCAACATGTTCTTGAAGCTCTCCCCTTAGGGAGGCTTCATGCCTGGATGCTTTATGCATTGCCTCCATCTATTTGCCCTAACATTTTTATAACATCAAGTTTGAATCTTTCTTGCTGCAGTTTAAGCCTGTTATTATTTCTGAACCTCTCTGTTTTGGGCAGGTAGAAGTGACGGTGTCTTTCTCCCTTTGTTGCAATCTTTCATGAACTTAAAGACTTGCTGTGCCTATTATTGTTCTTCTTAAGGCTAGGTTTTACCAAGACTTTCAAATTTTCTTCCCAGATCATGTTCTCCAGACCTCTGATGATTCTTCTTGGTTTTGTTTGGATTGTATTTAATTAGCCCACAATTTCTTCTTTCTTTTTTCTTTTTTTTTCTTTTTCCAAGAGTATGGCACTGATGCCAAACACTTCGGGTTTTAATCTACACTAAACCTCAGCTCCAGTAGTTCCATGTTCATATTTGTTCAGTCAGTTATTCCTCAGTGTGGACTCTTGCATGGATTCCTACTATGACCTTTCTTTTTTTTTTCCCTGACAGTTTCTTTAATTTGTCAGACTGTTGTTTGCTTTTTAAAAAAATTCTAATCCTGTCTTTGATGTCCCTGCAGATTCTTCCAGCTTTGGGCATGCTGGAAATTTAATCATCTTTCTTCTAGTTTGCCGTGCAAGTCACCAACAGACTGGAGCTGGAGACAGAGAGAAACCTGCACATCTCTGTTCAACAGGTTCCTGTCTGTGGAGGGTGAAGTCCTGTTCACAACCTCCTGAGTACCAGGGCTGTGTCTGCTCTGCAGTAGATAGACCACACATTCCTTCCTGGTTTATGAGAATTTCATGCAAGACAGTGTCAAAGGACCTACTCGAGTCAAGATACTGACATCTGCTTCTCCTTACTGGCCTGTGAGGTCTGTCTGCTTGTTTTAAAAGGAAATTAGATCGGTTTGTCAAGACCAGACTATGAAGCTAATATTGGTTGTTACTCATCCCATTACATTCCAGTTTCTTACAAATAGCTTTTTTCATTACTAATTCCAGAATTTTTCCTGTAATTGAAATTGAATTAATTAGCCTCTAATTCCCCTTCTCTTTTTTGTTTCCTCAAAAACTTCTTGATTTTGACTTCCTTTGCTTTTCCTATGCTTTTATATTAATTGTTGCTAGTTGCTTCCCAGCTCAGTGGTTTGCAGGACACTTGTCATGATGATGAGGCCCACACCTGGTGACCTCTAGGCCACCCTATGCTGTTGATGCTCATGTTTTCTCCCTGAGCTGTATTAGCTACAGCATTTCACCTGGCAGAGCTTCTGGGCCACACACCTCAGCACTGGTGCCAGTTTCTTTCTTTCTTTCTTTTTTTTTCTTTTTTTTGTCTTGTCAGAAATTTTTGGCATGAATGAGATGACCACATCTCCTGCCATGCCCAGCAATTATCCATTCCAGCTGATCTGTAGGAGAGGGAAGGAATACTGGCAAACAAAAGCCTCCCCACTCAACTACTTTTCTTAGCCTTCGAAGTCAAGGTTAGGTCTGCATTACCATGCTGGCAGTGAAGTCCTAGTTGAAGCCAGCTTTGGATAATGTTTGCTCAGGTGTAGTATCTTGGAAGTGAAATCATTGCTGCTCCTTTCCCAGAAAATATAGTCATTGTTTGCCACATTTAATTAAGTTTTCTCCACTGTTCACACTGCCTCCCCCACACAGATCTGAAGTTAGTTTTACGGTTTCCTCTCAGCCTTCTGCTTTGATCCTAAAGTAGCTGTCACCTCAGTACCTACAGCCCTTCCTTTCTCACCTTGGCCAGCATAAAATGTGTTTGTGTGTTAATGGCTTTCTCCTCGAGGCAGCTGACTCTCTTTACTGTCAGCTGGATGCTGGATGAAATCATTCTCTCTGCTGCTTCAAGTCTGTCACATATATATTTCCCTGCCTGGGTTTTATGTTCCATCCCAGCTTCATTCATAGGAAATGATTCTGTTTTAGTTCATTTTGTTTTGGAAAGTGAATCCGTTGCCAGGGGAATGTGAGAGATTTCCAGAGACTGGGTCCAAGTTTAGTGCAGGAAGGTGCTACACAGACTTTGCCACCCACAGCCTGCTGCTGCTGTGCTGCAAGAAGCTGTTTCCTCCTTAAAGCCTCCTCAGCACCAGCCATACTCAAAACAACATGTCTTAAGTTGTGTAGAGTCTCTGCTTTGGTCAGCTGTGTCTGTGACCTGCTCTCTCCACCTTATCTGGCTTCTGTCAGCCAACTTGTCCTATACCTGGGTGAGAACTAACCCTCAGGTCTGCACACCAGGGGAAAACCTGCTTCAGGAAACAGAGCTGTATTACAGCAACTAAAGCAGGGCAGCAGCAAGCCTTCAGGTTACAGTGAAGAAAGCCTAATATAGCTTAAAATAGTAAAAAAAAAAAAAAAGAAGAAGAAGCCACTTGACTTAAATAAATGACAACCCCACACTACAAGATCTAAGTGCAATTATAAGCAGTACCATTTTTAGGCTGTTTGTTGGGATAAAGTTCTACAACAAAAGTTATTAATAAAATGCTTCTCCACGAGTGTGGCTTCAATAGCGTGACTCAGAAACCTCAATCCAACAACAGTGTATCTGCTGTAGAGCCTAATAGGGATGCTGCATTTGGCCATGCCGCACCAGGCTAGACTCAAAATGCTTCTCTGATTAACCCAAAGTATAAAGCAAACTGCTTTTTCTCTGGTGTGCTGTCAAGTCAATGCTGTTCAGCTCTGGTACTGGGATGAGATGGATCAACAGGATCCGTCTCACGGGCATGATGTATGAGGAGGGCTAATGGGGGAGAGGGCTGATTTGAGGAGGTCTGGAAGAGAAAATCTAGAAGGGAGGAGTGACGGCGTGTGGAGTGAAGTGCCAGAGCACAGTTGTGTGCAGTTACACAGAGGGACCCCAGTGTGCTCCCCCTCTGCTCCTCAGAGGTAAAGCCTTAAGCTGCTGTAATCGGTGACAGATGCTGGCTGCTGAACCAGAGCTCTGCTTCATCTCAACAGAGGGAAGAGGAGAAGAAGGCACAAAAGACGTGTGTTAGAGTGGTACGCAAAGAACTGTTACAGATTGCAGTCTCTGAAATGAATAAATGTTGTTCTCTAGTGTTTGCTATAGATTAACTTTCAATTTAAAAAGTACCCACATTTTCAAAGAAGGTCTAGAGAAAGTGTCTGTGATTTTTGCTTTTTTTTTTCTTTTTGGTGTATTACTATGTCAACAGGCTCATAAAAATCTTACTTCTACAAATCATTTTCAAATTCATGCTTACATTATGATACAAAAGAATGAAGGAAAAAAATACCTCCATCCAAAAAATGGCTGGCAGAGGATGAACAAAATGTCTGCTTTGGGAATGAGCACTGCCTTTCCCTCTCATACATATGCACACATATCCTTGGTGGGCAGATCACTACAAATCAGAATTACTGAGAAGCGCTAAGGCCAAATCTGAAACAAGGGAAAACTCTGTCAGTGGAAACAGCTCAGCAGATGCACATTTATTACATTCCTTGCAGCAGCACACAAAACAAAACAAAACAATACAAAACAATTTCTTGGTGCCTGTGTCTGATTTGCCTGCAATGACCTCTTTTTCCTTCAAGCCAAGTTCTTTCTTTCTGTAGATCTCCATGTATGGTTGGCATTCCACTTTTAGGGAAGCATCAATAAATCAGTGACAGACAAGCAAGGACTTCAGCCTTCCCTAGAGCTTGCAGTGCTAAAAGTTCATCTCCAAGTGCTCCCTCTTCATTCCAAGCAGCAGCCAGGGTGCTTAAGATTTGCAAATAGGAACAGCATGGGCTCAGTGCTGGCCAGGCTCTGAAACTGGAGTTGGAGGGAGTGGGGGTGCAGATAAAATTGGGTTGAACTGAACGCCGTTAGATATTGGGCTACACAGCGAGCCAAGAACTTGGGTGGTAGCTGTTGTTGTGAATCATGATCAAGAAATGTTGTTATTACATGGTGCTTTACATTGGGTTGAGGCCTGATGCAAACTGTGGGGATCCAGCTTTGCAGAACACAAAGACCAAAGAAAGGCTCATGGAGCAAAGGGGCAGAAATGCCTGTGTGAAGAGGGTCCAGTGTGGCAGACGGGATCCTGTATGAAGCATCAGTGGCAGGTTCAGTTGCATAGGTGGCTTCTGTGGTATTCACAGCATACCTGTCACAGAATATCTTAGGTGAGACAGGACCTTGGCAGGGCTCCATCCCTGGCCCCCACTCACAGCAAGGCTATTTTCAAAGTTAGGTTGTGTTGTCCAGGACTCTGTCCAGTTCGGTGTTGAAAATCTCCAAGGATAGGGCTTTCACAATCTCTCTGTGAAACCTGTTCCAATGCTGATATATCCTCCCAGACAAGATTTTTTTTCCTTAGCTCCAACGAACATTTCTCTAGTTGCAACCTGTGCCCATTTCTTCTTGTTCTCTCAGTGGCCTCTTCCAAGTGCAACCTGTCTCTGTCTTCTCTCTAACTTCTTTTAGCTAACAGAACACTGCAAGTAGCTTCCTCCACAGCCAGGGATTCCCCTCTTGCTCCAGATTAAACAAGTCCCTTTCTCTCAGTTTTTCCTGATACGCTCCTCTGTAGCCCCCATACCTATTACTGGGCAGTAATTTTCCTCTGTCCCCTCTATTTAGACATTAAGGCCTTTGGGATGGGTATTGTTTTTTGGTACATGCATGGCAGATTGAGTGGGGAGGCCAGTGACATGAACAATCATTTTATGGCTTTCTCCTCCTAGTAATCCTGTTCTCTTGCCTTGCTGGAGGTCAGAAAGGGGCTGTAATTAAAGCTGCAGGTTCCCTTGGAGAGCAGGACAGGGAAGGAGTACACCACTGAGTGCTTGGATATGCTCTTGCAGATGCCCTCATCTTCTGAAGCACGATTTGTTATAACTGAGCCATCCTTGACAAATGTGTATCTCCAGCCTCCACTTACATTGCACCCATGATGGAGAGTCTGCAGTGTCCCTCATCAGCTTCAAAGTTTCCCTATTATTGCTTTCTTGGCCTAAGTCTTTGCTGGGAACAAACCCCACTTCTCCTCATGCTCCTCCCTTGGACTCTGCAATCTTTAGGACAAGCCGTTATGTATTGAAAGGCTGTTAATACTCCCTCTTAATTTTCTCTTCTCCAGACTAAACAAACCCAATTCTTTCAATCTGCTCTCATAGATTATGCTTTCCAAAGCTTTTCTCGAGCTTGCTCCTGCACCTCGGAGGGCTCCCCAGTTTGTTTACCCAGTCAGAGAGTGCTGTGCCCGGCGTCCTCAGGGCCAACTGCAGCACAGTCATTTTCTCCCATGCCTGCCCTGTGAATCTCTCATTAATGGATCTCATCAAGAGACTCGCCTGTGTTGAAACAATATGACGGTGTTGACTAATTTTTTGTCTGCGATCCTGGGAGCCTTTCCTGCAGCAGTGCTCATTATCCAATTATTCCCCATTTTGCATTTGAGTTCCAACACCTCACTGTGGTATTTTGCACTCGCTCTTGTGTCATTTCCATCCTGCTGATTTGAGACCAATTCTCCAATTTATCTTGATTGTTTTGAAATCTGCTCCTGCTGCCTTCCCCTTTATGCAGACACCATGGCTGCAACTCCTGCCAGCTCAGTGGAGCACATGAATGTTATCCTGATTTCTCTGCAATATCCCTGACTTTGTGATCCCTATTATCTCCAGTTCTGTGGTCAGGCAAGCTGTTGAACTGCCTGGGGCCTGAGGCTGAACCCTGTCTGCAGCAAACACGATTGTTAACCTTTTGGGACAGTGTTACAGTGAGCTACACAGCTGCTTGAAGCATGATTTCAGCCACCACAGGTTCCTGGTGGTTTATGAAGCAATTTTTCAGCACACCAGACAGCACTGGGTATTGCTGGGCCGTGGTCTCTCCTGCCAGTCTTCTGAGAGCAGCACTGCTAAGCGCAAAGGATTGGGGACAAAAGCTACGTTGTGGTCCGCAGCTGTGAGGAACTGAACTTTGAAAATTATCCAGAGGGAAGTTTTAGGCAGAAAGATGCACAGAAGGATCAGGCAGACTTCCCTCTCTATAGCTCCATAAATGCCCAAAATGCCCTGCCAGCTAGGGAGAGGGGGGTTATCCCAAGGTGCATCCTCACGACCTGGGGGCTTGCACCAGCCCCCTTTTGGCCCCGTGAACTCTAAGCTGACCCCCGGGCCCCACAGAGCACCAGCTCATGCCTGGAACCACAGGCAGAGTCTGGAGCAGGACCCCTTCCCCGCGCTCCCTTCGGTGCCTGGCTGTCTCCAGGCCCTGGCTGCCAGGCTGGGATGTGGGTTAGCAGATTTTTTCCACGCTGTTTCTCCAGGATCCCTGACAGAGCCCATCAGAGCTGCCTTTTATCAGCGCTGCACGCCTTAGTGAGCCTGTCATGACTCACACACAATGTGCTCTGTGCCGGATTAATCCGGCTGGCTTTCATGCTCAGGATGTGGGCAACGGGCAAGGTGGGGGGCACAGGGACAGATGCAGGGCTAGCAGGGGCCCGGGCATGGGCAGACTTGAGGATCCCGAAGAACTGAGGAGGAGGACTTCATGGGGATGATCTGAAGGGATTTAGAGAGAACAAGCCCACAGGCACAAAAAAGAAAGGAGAACAACAGGTGTGCATGCTGCCTTCCACCTGCAGGTCCTTTTTGCTCTGACTTCTTAGCAGAAGCCATGCCAGGGAGTTGTGCAGAGGTGTTCAGCCCCATCAGTGAGTTTGTTTGCACTGCCACACCCTTAACTTCCCTCCCTTAGCTTTAACTTCCTAAGAGTATCAGGGTTTGGGCCTGATGAAGACAAGGGTGGGGAGGCAGCCCTTGCTACATAAAATCACAGAATATGCTGAGTTGGAAGGAACCCGTCAGGATGATTAAGTCCAACTCCTGGGCCTGTGCAGAACACCCCAAGAGTCACACCATGTGCCTGAGAGCATTGTCCGAACACTTCTTGAACTCAGGCTTGGTGCTGTGACCACTTCCCTGGGAATTCTGTTCCAGTGCCCAATCACCCTCTGGGTGAAGAACCTTTTCCTGATACCCAACTTAAACTCCCCCTGACTCAGCTTTATGTGGTTTCCTTGAGTCCTGTCACTGGTCTCGAGAGTAAAGAGGTCTGTACCTGCCCTTCTGTTTTTCCTTGTGAGGATGTTGAAAATCCCAGTGAGGTCTCCCCTAAGTCTCCTCCAGGCTGAACAAACCAAGTGACCTCATAACCAGCCACTCCTCATAAGGCTTCCCCTCCAGACCATTCACCATCCTCATGGCCTTCCTTTGGAGGTGTTCAAGGCCAGGTTGGATGGGGCTTGGAGCAATCTCATCTAGTGGGGGATGGAACTGAAGGAGCTTTAAAATCCCTTCCAACTCAAACCATTCCGTGACTTTATGAAGTACAGCAAATATAAAACATTGCATAGAGCTACTATTTATTTACACTGTATTTTATAGGTGGAATTGGTTAAGAGCATAGTTAACCTTTTGTCCCAAAGCCACAAGCATGCTGTCACTGTCCAGCTTTGATTATCTCCTGCTACCTCTTGAGTCCCTCCAGCTCCCTGCATACCCTATGTTATTTCTTCCAACAAATCATCCACTCAGTCAACAGTAACTTATCCCCAACTCGTGGGGTCACATAGTACTAAGCATGTTTTGCAAGATTTCCTGCAGCTCTGTTGCTCCAGAGACTCAACGTGATGGTGGTCCAGCTGGGATCATGCCTGTATGCTGCTGCAGGTACATGAGTATAGTTTGGTGTTCACCTCTGTTACACAGCTCTCTCTAAACCTAAGAGAGGGAGGGACAGATATTTGCTAATTCATGTGCAAAACCTTTCTTTGATGGTGCTAATACTTTTGATTTAGGTGTGACGTTTCTTTGATATATAAACACATCAGTTGAAGTGTATCACTCGAGGGCGTACATGCCTGTGAGACATGTGGATCAGAAGCCTTGATCCATGAACTGAGGGAGGACAGCATTTATAGCTCATCTTTCATATTTTCTGGACTGCAATTCCAAAGTAATTAACATTTCTCAAAAATGTATTGTTTATGAAATGGATGTCTTCAGAAAGGGCTGCCACAACAGTCCCCCCTGAAATGTGGGGCACGTTTGAGGCAAGCTGTTCACTTTCATCCCAGTTACCTGCGTGCCCTGCAAATCTGGGGTCTCTTTCTGCTTATTTGTGAAAAGTAATTGCCCCCGAAAATAAGAACAGTGAAGCTGAGCTGAGAGAAAGAGTTATTTATACTAAAGGTAAAAAATATTCAGTGATTTATGTTCTCTGCATGGTTAATTTCTGTGAGTCCATCATCGTGGGTGATTAGCACATCTCCTAAACCATGTCCAAACTATGGTAATTCAAGAGGAGTGCAGAAAAGTCATATTTGTGTCTTCTAGACTCTCTTTGGAGCAAATATTCCCATGACAAGGGCTGCAACCTGAATAGTGCCTTTTGGTGACAATCACAACAGCTCAGCCAGGTACAGAGCAGGAAGCTTAACCTACCTTCCTGGTGCTGATGCACCTTCTAGGACAGTGTTATGGGCACTGCTGCTGCCCTCACTGCTGGCACCTACCTAGTGGGGACACTGCAAGGGGCTGGGCAATTCCACCCTGCTGTGCCAAACATGGTGCTCAGGCTATTTTGGGAGTCTTCCTACAGTGCATCACATGAGGGTTTGGGGCTATCAGTCCAGAATCTGGTTAAATGGCCTGGTTGCTTTTTATTTTAAAAGGTATAAATTTGCTCAGTGGGCCCTGATCTGCACTGACAGCTTGGTTAATGGTTTTGAAGTATGCAGAATGGAAATCAAACATTAGCATGCCTTTCTGAACAAAGACATATGTTTCATATCCTAGTCAATAGAAAGAAAAACCAGGAAAACACAAGAAAGTTTACATATTTCTTGCCAGTTAAAGGTATTCAGTCATGTAATGCATCACCAAATAGCTCTTTCTCACTGGTTGTTCATTCCATCTTCAGTCACCAAGTAATGAGGATTTTCATTCATCTTTATTAAATGCAGAATTTGTTCATTGTTCCAAAAGTTGCTCTTCTGTTCTGCTTTGCCAGCTTTTCCCCTTCACTCTTCTCGCGCAAGGCCTTGATTTAGCAAGGTGTTTAAACATCTCTTTAAGTGTAAGCCTATAATTAAGTTTATTCCTACCCAGCAGTGCCTCTAAGAATGTTCTTAACCGTGTGCTCCAGTTGCTCCAGTCGCAGTGAAGTAAGGCAAGCAATTAAGCAGGTGCTTTGCTGAAGCAGAGCCTAAATGACTACTTAAGTCCTTTGTAAGAAGGAGTATAAATCCTCCTTCTGACAAGGGTGGGAGTGGGGAGGGATACATTTTATTATCATCCTCCTCTTAAAAGCTTGACTTGGTCTTGTGGACTGCCTGAGTCCTTCCTTGTGCTGGTAACCAGCTGGTAAGCGGCTGTCATCTCTCTGAGAGCTGCGACCATGTACAAAAAATTCAGATTTACAGCAACAATGACAAGATCGTCATCCCTTTTATGGAAATGCAAGCTGGTGGCAGAGATGTTGGGAGCTGGCTTGTGTTAGGCAGGGGGAAGACAGCAGGACTGCTCCAGTTTACACCTACTGAGGATGGGGCAGTGAGGGAGGGAAAGGTTTACTCTGGTTTTGTTTCACACCACCTTCCCACAGGGGCCACAAAGCCCTTCTGCGGTCACGGTGCCGCTTGGAAAATGAACACTGTCTCTGTTTAATTTTAATGCAGCCCATTAACTAAGCTGCCTCACTGCACTTTGTCCATCTGGGTCGTCCCATGCGCGCCAGAGTTTCCCTTTCATATTATTCCCTATCGATTCAGGAGGCCCTTTTGACTCACCCCCTCCCCTCCTCCTCGCCCCAGCCCATCAACATTGTGTTTCTCAGCCCTGGAGCACAAGCCACGGCCGTTCCTTGCATTCCACTGCCAACACAGAGGGGCACCAACCTCTGCAAAGATAAGTTGCACACATGTTCCCTCTGCCCCAAGAAAATAGCACTTGCTGCCATAAGAAAGGCAAAAAGCATGGTGGAGGGAGGGACCACAGCTAGAAAGAACACTGCACACTTGTTAGCCAAGAAAAAAATGGGTAAGGAGCAGGAAGAGGAGAAGGGGAAGGAGGATAGATGTAGCAACAGCAGGGGCTTAGGCAGTAAGGGGGCTGGGGGCAAGGGAGGCAGTCAGACAAGTAGGATGCCTCTGCTGATGCCATCAATTATAGGGCCCAGAGTCTGTTTGTTGTTGTTGGCAGCAGGAAGAGTTAGGGTTTGCTTTTTTACTTTCTTTTTTCTTTCTCTTTCCATTTTTTGGTTTGTTTGGGGTTTGGGGGTTGTTTTGGTTGGTTGGTTGGTTGGTTGGTTTTGGGGGGTATCGTGCTTTTTGGGGTTTTTTTTATGTGAACTCTGGGCTGCCACTCAGCCAAACAAGGCTGGGGGCGGGGAAGGAGGAGTGAATATGGGATTTTGCCCAATCCACTGATTCTCAATGGAGGCTCCAGGCAACACTCGAGGCGCTGTGAGGCAGCACTGGCCTGAAGAAAGGAACCCTCATGGGCTGTGGTGGGAAGGCAGGCAGTGGCAGGCACCCCTCCCACCAGGTGAACAGGAGTCCAGCTGCTCTCCCCTTCCCCCAGTACCACTGCCCAGTCAAATCTCCCAGTGAAGATTCTGGCCCCTGAGTTTGGGCCAGGCAGTTGTGCAGTGCTTTAAGATTGAAATGGGTAAATAAATAGAGTATACAGAGCAGACCTTTGGCTGGGGGAATGCTGGTCTATGCCAGCTGGGGCTGTACGTGTGAAGCTACACATATACATATGTAGAGATAGAGAGATCTATATATAGATATATGTATATATATATATGTATATATATATATATATCTAAAACCACATTCCTGCATGGAGTATGGGCTGTAAGGCCAGTGGCAGTGGCAGCAACTGTGACTTTCCAGCCTGGCCCCGCGGGGTCCCTTCCCTGAGCCTGCCGTCCCTGGCTAGGTGATATCATCTCTTCCAGGAAAACATCTGGTCCTGATTTCAGGCCTGCCACTGCTGGCCTTCTAGGCAATGTGCCCTACAGATTAATTACTTTCACAGTTGAAAACGTGCACCTTGATTTTCGGTCTGAATTCGTCTGGCCTCAACTGCTGGCAGCTGGTTCTCATAAATGCCCTTTTCTGCCAGATTAAAGAGCCCTTTGATATCAGGAATCTCTCTCTCCCCTGAAGTGCCTGTAGATCAAATCGCTCCTTGGAAGAACCAGGGAGATTGTGTTTTTAAATTGCACACCGTAGGGTGGGTTGTCCAGACTTCAAACCTTTCCAGATTAAGCCATGTGGCATTAAATATCCTTTGGTATCCACACCTGTTCCTGCATCCCTCCCCGGCACCACGAAGGGCTGCCTGCCAGCCCAGGATGCTTGATGCCTTCAAGATGCAGACACATCTGGGGGGGTGCAGGGACTGACGGAGGAGCAGAGATCTGGGGGAGACCTGACTTGCAACTGGCCATGGAGGGGCTGCTCCTTAGGTGTAAAAGAACTGATGAAATGAAATTTGCTGCTGTTTCTGCTGCTGAGGAAGTCATGGCATGCTGAATGGGTCAGCGCAATTGAGGCTGACCACTAGTGCGAGGGTGGGAGGGAGATTGCAAACTGGCCAGCACATTGTGTACCAGCAGCCTTGGAGAAAGATTCATCTCTTGGATCAAAGGATATTTAGCCATAACAGTTTATATATGGGGGGAAAAAAAGATTGTTGGTTTGCAACATTTATTTTTCAGGTTTTAACTTTTGATCGTAGTATGGCATAAAATGGGGAAAGGTTTTGAATGAAAACTCAAGCTCACGAAGTGCAAAAAATATCTTCCTGCCCAGCTTTGCAATAAAAAGACGTTTGTGTCAGAGAGAGGACCCCGCAGAAATTCATTTTGTCTAAAATTGAAATGAGAGCTTTTGTTTGTTTGTTTGTTTGTAAGCTCTGTAGCCCAGTATCGCTGCCGTGTTTATTAAGCCCGGAGCTCATGCAGAATGGCATTTCCAGTGTCCACATGCAGCTCCACTTCGTTGCTGAAGTGCCATAATCTGTAACATGCAGAGTCTCAGGAGCTTAGACACTGCTGCTCTACCACAGTTACAGCTGTCTGGGGCTATAACCAGCAGAGATTACAGTCAGTTGGGTATACCCAGCCCTGGCTACAACAGCTGGGGAACATGAAACACTGTCCTTGGCGAAGTATTTTGCAAAAGGTCACCCAGAGCATCTGTGGCATGGCAGGACCAGAACTCTGCTGTTTTAACTCTGCCTCCTCAGCACAGAACCATCTCCCAGGTGGGGCCACTCCTCAAGTGCTTTAGATCAGGCAGAGCTGTATGGGCAGACTTTCCCACTAAACTGCATTTCTTTAAAAAAAATTGGATTTATCTCTCACAGTTGTATATTTTAATTAGAGATACAAGTCTTAAACTGAGGGCAAAGGAGGCCCCTACTCCCCACCTGATGAGACTGGGAAGTAAGTCCATATGGTATCTCAGGAGGGAGCACCACAACAGACTAATCCAATGCAGACCACAAAACGTTTTACCAAAAGCTGGATTAAAATTCAACTTTCAGGAAGATTTAATTTCTTCACAGACTTGGTGCAGTCATCAGTTCTAGAAACTAAAGCAAATGGTAAAAGTCTCTTTCACCTGCCCAAGCAGGACCAGTGAAACATTCCATTCCACTAGGGTGTTGACTGGTAGGATATTTCCCCTAGGCCTGTATCTCCATCAGCAAAACTAGGAAGAGCACTTCATTGTTGTGACATCAAACTTATTTCTTCCTGTGTGGTGCTCAGTGCTAACGGGAATGTAAAGGAGAAGAAAGATCTTCTTTCTTGCCTCAAATCCTCCTACCCCCCATCCCAGTCCCAAGGGTCCTGTGTGATATGAGATGTGTTTTCCTTTCATCCCTGCCTGAGAAACTCACGTTTCAGTATTAGCATGCAAGATGGAAGAGAGACAGCATTTCTTTGAGCTACTCTGGGAGGACTTCATCCCAGGGATTGCTTTCACCTTTTCCTGACTGTTTCCCAATGTTGACTGCAGCAGGAAACCCTGTCAGTTTGTTACCTGCTCAGTCCCTGAGGTGGTGAGCTGGATCTCTTGCCTCTGTCAGTGATGCACTTAGACATGGTGACAAGCACCTCTCACCAGAGGCTGTTTTTGGCAGCTCAGGTACAAGGTGCTCTATAGGATGCCAAAGGAGGCGTGGGGAGGGGAGGTGGCTTCTTGTCTCACCCGGTGAAGAGATGTTAATTAAAGTGGCTATTTTAACTTTTTCATGCCCTGACATTCTTTGTCAGCCTGATGAGAACGCACGTGACCCAAGTGGCCTCCCAGCAAGCGCTGTGTGAGATCCACTCTCCTCGTTGGCCACTCTTCAGCATCCCCCCATCACCATCATCTCCCGCCCACCTCCCACCTCAGTGCTGCTAATGCATTTCCATTATTTATGAGACATCCCTTGGTGTTTCCAGTTCAGCCTTTCTCATTCTCTCTCTTACTGCTTTTTGCTTGGTATGTTGAGGTCCATGGCCCAGAAGTCAATATGGTTCAACACTCAGCTACCAACACTCAGATCTCTTGAACTTTTCCTCTTCTGCCTTGCTGTGCACAAGGAAACAATAAAAGTCATGATCAGTGCGTTTCCCATGTGCCATCATCTGACAAATCCTTGGCCATCACCAGTCCCCCACTCAGGACACAGAGCATTCTGATACTGAGTTCTCTTTATCTGAATAACCCTTTAAGCTGCAGGACAGGTAGGTTTGAACTCACTGTAGTGAGTTCACTCATTGCAGTGTTGCTCTGTAGGGAACTGGGGAATATATTATTCCTTTTTACAAGGCCTGAATTTGCTCGCTGACAGAGGAGGCCCAGAGGAATTCTTCCTCACCAGACATCAGCCAGACCTTAGCTGTATGACCTTATGGCTTGCAGACAGCAGTTTTACTAGCACATCCAAAATAAACCTATCCTTTGTCCTGATGCAGAAACTGCACGGAGGCTGTTTCATTTAGAAAACCATTCCTTGGACAGCTTATTCCTCCGGTGGCCTGGGAAGGCTGTCAGCCTCTCCTGTGAACTATTTACCACATCTGCCTTTTGTAACACCAAGTTTTCTTACTGCCTTGTTCCCTCTCCAGCACCCACAACATGAAAATAATAGTGCACACCCAGTTTAAGCCACGCACAACTCTCCCAACATCTTCTGCTGGCCTTCATGGATGTCCATGGGTTTTTCCACTCCAAGTGAAGGTTTCTTATTCCCACTGTAATAGCCCAGAGCTTGTTGTCTAAATCTGATTTTGAATTAGGCAAGGGTCCATGGTTCTATGTCAATGCCAAGATGTGGGTGGGAGCGGAGGGGAGGATTTTTTTCCTTGGGATTTGAAATCTCTCCTTACGCTGTTTCTGAAAGATTTCATCTCTCCAGGAAGTAGAAGTCTCTCGAGATGAGCTGTTTGTGCAAGACTCTGCCGTGTGGGCTTGAGCTGGAGCCTTCAGATGCAGCCAAACCAAAAGATTGCTTTTTTTCTGGGTTGGGGCCCATCAGGATCCAAACTTCAGGGGAGGATTTTGGTCCAAGAAATTGAATCTGAGCTGCTCTTATCTTCAAGTGTTTCAGATGAAAGGATCATTGGGCCCAAGAAGGCGTGTGAAATGCAGTCACCCTGACTCAGTCGTGCCTCCAGGCAGGAGATGTGATGGGACAGTAAGGGAAGCTGCTCGTGGCTGGGGTGGGCCCTTGATGAAGTGACTTGACAAGGGACACACAAACAGCCTGTAGCAGAGACAAGGGAAAAAATATCTAAATATTGTTTTGTTATCCCTCTTTGATCCACAGAGACTACTTTGGCTGGGCCAAATCCACAGCTGGCGTAAGAGCCTCCATATTATCCAAATACCTAGGAAAGATACAAACATAAAGATTGAGTTAGGAGTCAGTGATCCCCATTTCTAACTGGAATTTACAACAGGAGCCAAAGCTGGGGTTCACATGAAACACATCCCATTTCAGATCATGAAAGCCAATGCTTGGGTTGGATTTTCTTCTGTACCAAATATCAAGGCTGAAAGCGTGGGAATGCCTTCTCTTGAAATATATCTTATTTCCACGGTCTGGCTAAAGAGGTCCCTCACTCCCAAGCCATTACAGCCTTTGTTTCTTTCCTGAATCTCATAGCACCGAGGTTTGCCGTGAAATCACCGGGTCAGCATCCCCCTCCTGGCTTTACTCTCCCATTCTCTGTGAGCTTGCTGCCTTACACTCCAGGTTACACACAGAGAGATGAGCTGAGAATGCCCAGCAGCGACAGATTAAATGCTGCCGTGTGAAACCCACACTTGTGGCAGAGTCGTATTTTAACCTTGTCCCATCTCTCCCCTTCCAGAAAGCCAGGCTGGCTGGGAAAGTCGAGGAGAAATAAGATGTTACGTTCATCCCGGGAAGATGAGAGACGGGGGATTTGTAACTGGAGACCAGGATGGAGGCGGGGGAGAAAGAAACACACAGAGATATTGGTGACCCCCTATGTGGGCAGGTCGGCCGTCCCCGGCGCCCCTTTCACAGCACGTTTGGCATCTCTCGGCGCCACGCATCCCTGTCCGTGCATGTCCCTGCATGCAGGCGCGGGCGGTGGGACTGGGGGGGCGGCTTAAAAAGCCTCGCTGAGAAAGGTATTTCTTGTGGGGAGAAGGACGCGGGGGGGAAAGAAAGAGGGCAGGCCCCCTCGCTCCCCACTGAGTCCATTTCTCCTGCTTTGCCGGAGCTGTCAGCCTTGAATCCCGGTGGCGTCCCGTAACTAATTGACAGCAATGGGGGCCTTTGGGAGCCGAAGAATACGCATCCTTGCTGGGCGAGCGCTGGAGCAGGGGCTGCGCGGGCAGCTGTGGGGGGATATAAAGGGCGGCTTTGAAAGCCTTTGTGCCTGCCCGTGAGTGCGTGCGTGCGTGTGTGTGGCGGTTTTGTGGCCGAGGTGAGGGATGCTGAGCGGGGCGCCGGGGGGAGAGCTGGAGGGAGAAGCCGCCGAGGAGAAGTAAAGTTTCTCCCAGAGAAAAGGGGAGGGGGAGGGAATAAAAAGCCCTAAACGGCGCGAGGAGCGAGGTCCCCGCACTCTCAGAGCCCATCGGCGCTGCGAGGAGGGAGCCGGCTGGGGTTCGGTGTAAAGCCAGGGCCATCGAGAAACTAGATGTTTCTCTGTTTTTCATCCCGCCCTGGCCCAGAGTGTAAAATATGACCTGCCGGCACGGCCGCCAAGCTGCAGCTTCAAGAAACAAAACCCCTGCTGTGTTTTTTCTGGGCTTGGGGAA
Source organism: Atrichornis clamosus (assembly GCA_013400975.1). NCBI lineage: Eukaryota > Metazoa > Chordata > Aves > Passeriformes > Menuridae > Atrichornis > Atrichornis clamosus. Next base: position 182,631 of record WBMZ01009120.1, on the reverse strand, counting down.
CGGGCAAAGAAATCTCCTCTCCCAGGTGTAACCTGGCAGCTTTGTCCCTGTGGTGATCTTACTCCTTCCTGAGGATACTTAGATATCCACCAGAGGAAGGGCTGAAATTTTTTTGTCCTGAAGCCAGTTGCACAAACATGTACCAACATCACAGACAAAATATTGAGACATTTTTATGCTTTTGGCTTGACTCATGCAAAAAGGCGTCATCGTTTGGGACATTTTAAGAAACAACCTCTGATAAAAGTATTTGCACATTTACAGCTGGAAAGAAATAAATTAACTGCTTGCATTTCTCTGGGGTCTGTCACTGTGGCATTTAATAACAGAAGCAACCAAAGAGGGACAAGTGTAGAAGAAACAGCTCCCAAGGCAGCTGGGCAAGGGTGCAACTACCAAACAAGTCCAGCACACTTGTAGTAGCAACACAGGACACTTATATTGTAGACCTAATCTGCACCCAACTTTTGAGAGAGAAAACGAGTGATGAGGCATCAGTTCCTAGATTTGAAGGCCAAAAGATATCATTAGACCAGCTAGTCTGATCTTTTGTGTTATAAAGACCCCAGGATGACACCCAATTACCCTGATATTGAGCTAAGTGACTTGTATATGACTAGTAGCCACTTATTTCCTTTTGTTACAGTCTTTTGTCTCTGTTTTAAGTAGACTCTGTGGAAAATAAGCATAGACAGCCAGTCAAGAGCTCCTGTGCATTTGGCAAAATTCGTTTTTCATTCAGCATTTGCCTCACTTAAGTAGATGCTGTGTTTTTGCTAGATCCTATGTACAGAGATAAAGCATAGAAGTCCAGATCCTCACCGGTTTGCTTGCTGAGCAAGGCTAATTGCCCTACTCTAGGCTACAAGAGGGAGGTGCCAAACTATCTCCCAGGTCAAGTCCCGAGGCCGTTGGAAGAACCCCCATCCCCAGCAGTGTTCACACTGGGGGAAGAGTGAGTCCTCATCCTTTCTGTTACCTTTGAATGATACACTGCAGGAAAGGGGAGCTGGTTTTCCTGGGGGTGATAAACAGTTTTTTGCTTGGCAGTAGGTCAGTGTGGTGATCCAGATGCTGTGCAGTGAGCATCTGGTGAGGTTTCTCTATGAAGCCAGAGTGGGCATGTTAAATGCGGGGAACAGAGCAAGCCGTGGGCAGGACCGGGGCACTTTGCTCAGAGCATCCAGCCCTGCTGACACCCATCCAGCAGTTGGCTAGTGCCTCTGCTGGGGTGAATTAATGGTATGGCTGATCAATTTGTGCTGTTAAAAGAGGAGAATGCCTTGACTAACTGGAAAAGCAGTTCCTCATGTTTTGGGGTTTTTAAAAGAGGTAGAGAAAGGCATTAACAAATATACTTATTTATCAATATTTTTGAAACTTTTTTTCTGGTTTGTTTTTAGTCACATGGATGATGGTGTTATTTTCTCCATGCCTCAAACCCCCCCAGGCCAATACAGCTCTGTCCAAGCTCTGAAAGATGATGTTTGGTCCATCTAGCAACCACTGGCTTCAGCCCAAGCTCCCAATGAACTCAGTAAAAAGATTGACTCAGCTTAAAAGGGAACATGACCTTAGTCTGTATCCTGAACAATAGTTCAGAAATGCCTGCCTGGCTGCAGGCTGCAGTGACCTGTTGCTGCTTGTGATAGTTTCACTGCAATCTCTGGGCAGCACCAACCATCTTTAGGCTCCATGTTTGTAGAACACCCAGTGTGGAATCAGTGTCAATCTTCTAATGGGTGCTTCTACATTGTCGCAGCAGATATGTGGTAGCAGAGCCTGTCTGTGCAGGTGTGAGCAGGGATGGCACTGCTTTACCCCATGAGCTCTGGAATTTCAGGCAGTTGTTTTTTCTGCAGAGGGGTCATGGGTTTTTGTGGGAAGAAAGGCTGTGCCTGCTGGCAAAGGCATCAGTTCAGGCCTCCTGTTTGCTCTCTCTCAGCTGACAGTAAAAATAATTCAGTTTCAGATAATACAGTGTTGTTCTTTCCATGTGGAGAAATGAGAAAGGCATGCAAAACTCTCCCTCTTTTTTTCCTGCTAATTGCCTTGATTTCTGCTTCCACATTCCCAGCTGCCGCTCCTCTTCAGGTTGCCCCTTTTGACTCCTCGATTAACTTCTTTGTCCACCCGTTTACCACTCAGGACATGGCGACCTTTGGATGTAAATCTGCTCTGACGTCCCTCCCACTTGCGTGCTTTTGTCGGGGCTGACATCTGTGAGACTCCTTGTGGCAGAGGTGGGAGGGAGCCGGGTGTATGTGGGGTCTGAGCAGTGCCCTCCTCTGCCAGGGCTGCTGCCCACCTCCACTCTGTGTCGTGGGCTCCCTGTCCCAAAACTCAGTGCCTTAGCCAGGGATGAAAGAATCGCAGATTTTGGTCTGCAGCTATCAGGTGAGACAAGTGTAGTCTTCACCCTCTGCTTGCCTACTGGCCCAGGAGCTGCTGATGGAACTTCTCGCTCTCACCTCCTCAAGAGACAGACAATCTTTATCATCAGTTTAACTTGGACAGGCATTCTTGGTGAGAAAACAGAAGCTTGTATATGCACCCAGTCCACAAATAATGCCCTTTGTTGAGTGCTGGAGCTGCTGCTGTTTGAAGTGGGAGGCTTGTTTGGAGGACATCTCCAGAGCCAGGACAATGCATTTGCTCCTTATGTTACCTCAGGGTGCAAGAGGTCCTCCCTGCACAGCAAGTCTGTGACAAGTCTTGAAGCTGTGCCAGAGACCTTTACAGAGCCTGACTGTGCACCTCAGACCAGAGCTGACAGGTGGGGTAGCCACAGCACGGTTTTCCAGATGCAAAGCCCTGTAGACTTGAAGCAGAGATAGCTTTTTTCCCACATGATGTCCCAGGCTACAGCATGAAGGCATAATTTGCTCTGGAGCGGGCTTTATTCTGCACAGAGTTTGACTACTGGAATGTGGAGCGCTGCCCCCTGGGTCCACTGTGATTTTTGGTAGTATCTCCTGAATCCTGCTCTGAAGCTTTGCCAAAGCTCTGCCCAGAGCCTCCACCTGGGATGTGAGACACCCGTTACGGTTCAGCTTTCCAGCATCGTGTAGGGCTTTTGGCTTTAATTATACGGACAGAGCCCCCTTCCCCCAGCCTTCCCCTTATCCCCAGCACAATGAGGTCAGACACCTGCAGAACTGAACTTTTAGGGAAATTGCCCCAGAGCAGGACAAAGGCATTAGGCAGGGGGGATGTGAGGGGCAGGCAAGCAGCTGTGGTGGAGGAGGCACAGCTGGATCCCTGCACAGCCCTGCCTCCCTGCCTGCCCCTTCCTCATTCTTTTAGGGTAGGGCCTGTTAGCAGCAAGCAGAGCAGTTTCTCCTAGAACCCCACAGTAGCACCACTGCTGCCAGGCAAAAGAGTCCCCAAACAAGCTCCTTGCTGAAAGCGTCTCCAAGTAGTTAAGGAAGTGGCCTTGTTTGATGTTTATTCACTGAGTCCTTTTCTTCTGCTCAGCTTTATCCAAGTAGAGAGAGAGAACTTTGTGGAGGTTGAAATAAATGAGCTCTCCCCACCAGACCTGTAGACACTAAGAATGGGCGAGCTCCAAATCCCTGCCTTGCCTCACTTAGATGACAGTCTTTCTTCTTTCAGTGGAGATGGAATGCAGATGGCATTGCTGACCTGTGTCCAGATGCTTGAATGACTTGGTTTAAATACTTTCCTGAAGGAAAAGGAACCATGAGCATTGCAACTGCACCAAGTGATATGAAGTTGTACTTACATGCTCAAGAGGTCTGCAAGCTTCTCTGCTTGCACTCTAGGCAAACAGATTTTAGTGAAATCAGATGGGGTTGAGCTACACTCAGGAAATAAGAGGACATATCCATTTCTTAAAAATAAAATTTAAAAAAATTAAGGATTTAGATAGAAGCAAGGAAAAAAGAGAGCAGGACTAATAGGTGACTTATGTTCCCGCCACTGGTCTGCTTCTCTGTGTTCCCATATATAAAATGGGAAGGAAAACAATGAGTAGATAATGAAAATGGGATCACAGATAGGGAGAAGTAGGTAGATAATGAGACAAAAAGATTAAAAGGGTCATCAGTTCTCATGCTTATGGATTTAGCTCAATATATTAAGTGTCAGGAGGAAATCTGGGGAGTTGCATCATTCAACTGTTTCCAGCAAGATTTCCTGCTCTTCCTATTGACACTGGGCAAGTGAATCTTGCCCAATAGTACCTGCTTTCATACAGCACTACTCCCTAGGTAATAACAGGCATTGTGTGAGCATTGCATGAGTATGAGAAAGCATCTCTTTTAAGAGATGACTGGTTGGAAGGGCCAAGTAAAGTCCCCACCCTGTAAAGGTCTACAATGCAGCAGTTACAAGGCAGCAAGTTAAGCCTGAGCTTTGGACAGTATTGGTTTGACGACTTCCAGCTTAGGCTCCATCTTCTTTAGGAAGACATTCTGCCCTGGAAGGGTGTCAGGTTTAAAGTCTCGCCTCGCTGTCACACTGTGGGAATGTTGCTGAGGGTGTTCTGTGCCTCCCATCAGCTCTCCTGAGGTACAACCCACTGTGTTGCTGCTTGGGCTGAGAGGTGGTGAGGGGTAGGGATGAAAGGGAGGGGGCAGGGGGGAGAAGCTGGTGAAGAGGGTAAAGGAAGCAACTTTTTAAATAAAAAAAAATAAGTGATGAATAGATCGGCTAATCCCGGGAAAACCTTGAGAATATAGAGCAGCGTCTGTGGAGCCTCCCTTTTTTCTTTTCTTTTTTTTAATTTTCCTTTCTTTAATTTCGCTGCAGCACGTATAATCAATTATGGCTTGAATCGGGGATAAGGGGAGGGAAAGTACTTCAATTCATAAATCAATTTTATACGGTCATCAGTCAGGTTGTGAATGCAAATACCTCTGTCGGTTTAGGTTATTCAGAATTAATTGACTCCCACCGGGCTGGGCTGCAGATGGAGAGAAGCTTTCTCACAAAGTCTGCTCAGGCTCAGCATGGGGGCAGGCAGGCGGGCTGGCTTCCTCCTCCTCCTCTTCCTCCTCTTTCCTCTCCTGGAGTATTATACTATTGGCGTTGAGGACAGTTTTGTGTGTGCGTGTGTGTGTCCCCGTCTGTGAGAGGGAGAGATGCTTGAAGAAAGAAAGGGATATGCAAAGATTAAAGTCACAAGCCCCCTCTTCAGCCCTGGCCTGCGCAGACACTTTTATGTGATTAGGAATGCTTTGCTTTCAAGGGTTTGCTTTTAAGCCTTGAGCTTCTCTTGAACTTCTCCAATAAGAAAACAAACAGCAGTGTCAAAGCCTCCCCTGTGCCTGGAATTCGAGCTCAAGTTGTGTCATTAAAAAGCCACTTCGCTACTGGGACTTTGGCATCTGAGTCACTGTTTCAAAGCCAGTCTGGGGCAGAAGAGATCGAAAGTCATTAAACTTCTAGTGGTTGTTTTGGTGGCCTATTGAAAAATGAGGTTTGAAGGGTTTCAGAGCCACCAGCACGATGCAGAACAAATGCTGCCACCTGAATCCCCCCTCCTCCTTCTGCACCTTCTCTCCAAGGGCTGCATGGCTGAAATATCTGGTAAATGGGGGCTGTATGGAGAAAACCCAAGGGATGGATTTGCTGGAGGGTGAAGAAGGCTGTAACCTGCAACCCCTCTTTTCTTCCCCCATTAGCTCTATCCAGGTCAGCAGACGTCCTGGGCTAAACAGCGGGGCAGTGCTGGCACTGGTCCACAGAGGAGGCTCTCCCAATTTCCTCACACACAGCCCCCAAGGGACTGCACCCAGCCTGGAGGCTGTCACCCCATGTGGTACCCCAGGACTGCCACCCCACTCCTCTCCTGGCCCTGTGACCCCTTCCCTCCTCCGTGGCCATCATCTCCCTTTGTCTCACTGGTTAGCTGATGCCATGAGTTCCCCCACCTGAGGGACAGTCATCCTGGCCTTTTGCATGGTCTCACCAACTAGTCAAGGCCTCAGACTGCCTGGCATGGCCACCACATCAACCACCCTGCGCTGGAGGTTTGTGTCTGGTGTTGCCCCTTCCCAGACATCACACTGGTGGAATAGGTGGGGAACACCACTTCATGACACCCCTTGGGAAAGATAATTGGTGTTAACACCCAGGTAACACACCTTTCCCTCTTTGTTTTGGCTTGTCACACCTAGGCCTTTTCAGACCAGGACATCTCAGCTTCAAACTGCAGGAGCTCATCTAGAGAAGGAGGCCATCAGATGTGCATCAGTAGATACCTAGCTATGAGATCAATTGCCAAAACCAGTCACAGTACGTATCTGTTTTCTGCCTGAGGAAACTGAGGCACAGATAAAGATGTGGTTCAATCCAAAGCATCCTCTCTTAAAAAGTGGCATAGCTGGGAATAAAGCCTAGGTCCTATTGTCTCCACTCTTGTTATGATACTCACGAGCACCCAGGCAGCAGACCACCAGAGCTGAGCACATGGGGCATGCCCATGCCCACTGCTGTACAATGGGCTAAGCACACCAGGTTTCAGCAGGGCTGCAGGAACTGGCACATTAGTGGAGTGCCGGAGATGACCCAGTGGAGCTGATCCCTACAATGCTATGGAAACAAGGGGTCAGAACCACAAAAGCTCAGACGAGGCTGTGGAGGTAGCAATAACTGGAGAGGAAGCTTGGCTACGTTTAAAGCACCCCGGGAGGAAGAAGCTGCAAAGGAAGATGAAAGGAGCTGTCTGTAACTGTCTGCAGTTAAGTGGGGAGGTGGGAAACAGCTTTGCAGTTCTCCAGCAGGAAGTGTCGGGAGCAGGTCTTGGCAAAGGGAAGCGAAAGGGAGAAGCAGAACAAAAGGGCCATGCAACTTCCACTCAATGCTCTCCTCCATTTTCAGCAAATCTGCTATTTGAACAGCAACCAAAGAGCCAGGTGCTTTGGATGGTCTTCTACAAGGCTCTGCCAACTTCACAGCACCCCTTAGCTGCAAAATTCTCCACTAGTTTTCACAGATGTAATTTCAACAAAGCCCCTTCCCACAGCCCACTCTGCTCCTTCTGCCTCCACTGGAGTCACGCGCACTCCCTCACACATCATCCTGCCCCTCCATTTCCCCTCAGTGCCTCCCCTTCATGATAAACACTATGAACAGTAATTCATGAGAATTCAAATGCCCCAAATCCCTCGTACTGTATTTTTCAAAATGAACTTGGGCCATAGTCTAGAGAAGGCAAAGATGGCTTCATTCAGCACCAACTTGGAAGCCTCAGGGAATTTACTACCCCTGCCACATGCCAAAACGCAACCCATTGGGAAGGATGGGCCCTGTATTTGCAATCCTGTCAAGCCTTTCACACTGAAAGTGACAATTACACAGACAAGTCAGGCTGTCTTCTGCTGGGGCTGTTGCACCTTGTAGGTTCTCCATGGCCAACATGTCGTCTCTGCTTTTCCTTATGGCAGTCCCAGTTTGTTGTCCTGCCCTGGGGCCTGCAGTGACTGGGAGCATGGGATGGGAGCTCGTTGTATGTTTTGTGCGTGGCGTGGGAGGCCTGTCAGGCTTGTGGCAGTACTGGAAAGCTTTTGCCATATAGCTTTTCACGTGGGAGCCATGTGCTCCCTCTTCCTGTGCCAAGCACCAGGAAATCTATGCCTTAGATTAAAAAGTGCCCTGATGGCCTGTCCTGCTCTTTGTGCATAGGCGAGTCCCATCCACCCACCAGCCTGACAGTAACCAGGTCAGACTTTTGCTAAACACACATCCCTGGGGACAAAAGCTGGAATTTGCACGGCCTCTACTAAGCCTTGTCTAAATTCCCTGCTGAATACCCCTAAGAAGATCTGCTTGGTGTTCATCAGTTTGGAAAGCAGTTTAAAAAAAAAAAAAACAAACACCCTTTGGGATCTTCAAGCAAATCTGTAATATGTGAGAATTAACCTATTTTTAATGCACTGCCTGCTTTCCCCACTCTCCCTTGCTGGCCCGAGGCTGGTTCATCTTTCAGAGCCGAACAATGCTTCGTGTGTTTCTGTTTGCTCAACATTTAGAGGGGAGGCCTTCCTCTCTTCAGTGCTTTCTTAGCATTTTTTAATCATGTTTATAAAGTCAAATACCTAAGTGACCAAAAGAGCAGCGAGAACTGCTTCTCTGCTCTGCAGGATACTGAAATCTCCTCTTGAAGTCAATGGGGAGAGCCATGCTCTGCTGAAATCCTGATCAGAGCTCGGTCTTTAGAAAGGGGAGGAGTGAGCCCTTGCTTTACTACACAGCTCCTTTCACAGAGGCTTGGGGAAGGAGGGGAGATGTGTGTGGGGGGGAATCTTTACACCCATGGTGGGACTTCTGAAGAATTTATAGTCATCTTTCCTAGAGACACTAAAGATTTTATAGCCTTGGTACCAGTGGTTACAAAGCCCTATGGAGCACAGAGCTGAGTGTATGCCAGGGACCCCTTCATCTCACCAGAGGCTGGAAGGTGGCCAGGGGCTTCACACGGGGAAGTTTATTTCAGAGAGAGAAGGGAGTGAGGAAGCGGGAGGGAGAGAAGAGGGGAGAGAGGCCGACTGGAGGGGGAGAGGGAAGGGAAAACAAAAGCATGTGAGATGGGAGAGCCGGGGAAAGAGGCAGGATGAAGAGCCGGGGTGGGGGAGCAGAGGGAGGCAGAGAAATGAGAGGATGCCAGCGTGGGAGGAATGAGAGGAGAGACCCAGAAAGGAGAAACAGAAGGGAGAAATGGAAGGGAAGGAGAAAAACATTTTAGAAGTGGCAGAGGGAGGAAACATGAGAAGAAGGAATAACAGAAAAGGAGCCAGCAAGAGGGAAAAGAAGAAATAGCAAATACAAGTGAAGTTAGAAAGCAAAACAGGTTCTGAGAGCAGGTACAAGAGGGAGGCTTAGAAGCAGGCTACAGCTCAGTCCCCCAGACAAACTTAGCACAGAAAATGAGACTTTTCAGTGACTGTCCCCGTTCTCCTGCCAAGTCCTTAAGCTGACAGAGGAGCCAGGGAGCACTTCTGCATAACCAATTCTGCACAGACCTGCACACCCAGGCTCCTCACAGGCAGATACTCACGAAAATGAATAGGCATCTATATATGCATATGTGTGTGTGTGCACGCGTGTATGCACCCTTCCACGTATGTGCAAGCATGTCATCTATCCAACCATATGACATCCATGCTTTCCCTCTCTTCACACTTCTGTGCACCTGCTATGCATGTGCAGATGCTCCATGAACCTTCACCTGCCTCCACAGCCATCCACACATCCAGCTCGAGCTCCCCTCACTCCTCGGCTGGCTGCAAAACAAGGCTTATACTTCGTGAAGGATGCTGAGGGTTGGCCCTTTGGGTTCATTCCATGCTGGGGATAAAATGAGTCTTTAAGATGTTGGTTGTTCTTTTTTTTTTTTTTTCTCCTCACAAGGGAAAAAAAATCAGACAGAAAAATGAAGCCAGCAAGTGCTCCACCCCAGAATATGAAACACAGGCATACATTTAAGAAATGGTTTCTCTGACCTGGTGGTCTGTGAATGCAGATTTAATGACAATTGTAGGATCAATTTTAGCCTGGTCATTTATAGCCCCGTGAGACTATGCATGAGGCCCCTAGCCTAGGAGTTACAGCGCTGCCAGGATGTTAGGGAGTCAGTTCCACATTTTTCATCCTAACTCTGGAAAAATTGATGTGGAGGCATATCTCTGGATGCAATGGGGTGATCTCTGAGTGCTGCATCTGCTTGGCTTGCAGAGGGGGAGTGTTTGCCCAGAGTTCCCACACAGTGGTGTGCCTCCTGCAAGCAGAGCCAGGCAAACTTGGGGCTCTTGGGCCAGAGCGGATGTAGAACTCCTGCCAACATCCACTGCCCATCTCTGTGTTTGTAAAGCACAATGTGCCAACTTATTCTCAGGGAGGATCAGCAGCAATCATAAAACTCCCTTAAAGTGAACATTGCACTCATCATGCTTCTCTCTCATTATAATGGACAGAAAGTGGCTTTGGCAGAGATTTTCTGAACTTTTATAGGTGTTGCCAGAGCTGAGAAAGGGTAGGGAACCAAAGCGCAAGAGATAGAAGCAAGAGTGGTTTAATATTCTATTAAAATCCCTCCCCACACGCTGTGCAAACTTTCTCCTGTTAGAAAAACACTGTACAAAGGCCCTGGGTAATACATTTTTAATGGGTCTCTCTCATACCGCCAGTAACCACAGCTCCGTGCTGGAGGACTCAGCAAACCACCAGAGGAGGTAGATCTGTGCATGCCACCGCTGCAGGAGCATGTCCTGACATCCGAGCACCCTAGCAGAGTCACGAGGATGCCAGGGGAGCATCCTCTCCATGTCAGTGTTAGTGTCAGATCTCCCGTGGGACAGCTGCATGTTTTTGGACGCTTAGGGGCATGCAGTCCCCTGCCATACTTTGGCACCAGTTGAGTGCTTTTGACTTGAATGGATGAGATGTTAAGAGACAGACCTCCAGTTAGACGGCTGTTGAGGAACAGCTTGAGGAAGGGATGCCTTTATTTCAAGACCTTCCAGATGCACATTCCCTTCAGCATGTAATTCAGCCTTTCACTTGTTTGGCGGTGCTCATCCAATGCCATTGGCTTTTACAGCCTCCCTGTGAAACACCACTTCAGAAATGCCCCTGTCCCCTTTCTCCCCACATTTTCTTTGATTTTTTTTTGCTTTCCTATAGAATAACCAAGAAATGCATTGGGTACAGTGCCTGTGGCAAGGCAGGGAAAGCATGAATCAGGAGAACAACAGGAGTGCAAGCTGAGCACATCCTCTGGACCCAGCAATGGAAGTGAAATTTACTTTATTTTTACTATTCTTGTTTGGTCATCAGAGGCAGCCATAAAGTCACGGCTGTCTGCTTTGGGGATGTGTGGTCATTTCTGCTAGGAGAGAGTACCAGCAAGCCTGCATGCCAGGGCAGGAATAGAAAGGAACTGGCTCTTGTGCCAAGACTTTCTTGGTAATCCAAGGAATTCACCCACAAAAAATGCTAAATTAGTTCAAACTATAGTCCAGAGGGGCCCTGGCGTCCACATGCCATAAACAGAGAAGAGAAACAGATCTGATAAAAAGCCACATTTCTGGTAGGCTTGCAGGAGTGCTGCGTGCTTAGTGCACGAAGGAAATCTGCATGGCTGGGCACAGGTCTTTACTCTGGGGCCATGCACCACTGCCTGATTAAATCTTTTACTCCTGCTAGTGAATAATTACCCGCCTGACCTGTTCCACCGCAGGCAGCAAGAATAGCCCATTAGTAACTTCTTCACAAAAAGAGTGGGGTGCCCATCCCTCATGTGGCTCTACCTGGCCTTTGGCAATGATGCTTAGGCCAAAGGTTTCAGTGCAGGGTGCTGGGTGCTGGCAGGGATGTCCCCAGGTTCAGGGACCCCTGCGGGAGACCTGGCTCTTGCAGGTAGGGAGAGTGCTGCCTCCCAAAGGGAAGAGCTTGGCACCTTGGGAGATGTGGCCCAGGGCCTTAGTTCTGATGTTATTCTGTTCCCTGATTTTGGAAGGAGCAGTGGAAACAATTAGGTCTCTTAATTTCTCTGAGGCAAGATCCAAATACAGAAAAGAATACATCTCCCAGGCAGGGAGAAGTGGGGAATTAACTGCCTTTTTTTGGATGAGATCAGAGAAAGCTGATTTATGAAGCAAAGAGAAAGCAAAGTGCTTTTATGGGTAAAATGTTCCCTGCTTATTTCCTTTCTGTCAGACTACGTTCCTCCCACGCTTCTGGCTGTGAGCTCGCTCGTTGGAAGCCTGTTTAAGCATTTCAGCATGTGATGATTTAACTGGGCATGGATTCTGACAGATCTTTGCAAATAATATCACAGGAGTTGCTGGAGGTGACAGCCTAACGCCAACTTGGGGCACGTTCAGGAGGACACGGCTGACAAACAGAAACCCAGCCATCCCCGTGTGCTCCCAGCCCCTCCCAGGGCACCTCTGAGAATCAGGCCCTGGGAGACACCCCTGGCCATCCACTGAGATGACATGTGCCTGGCAGCCTGCTCTTTCTCCTTGTCTCCCTTGGAGAGACAGAGGTGAGGCCACTCTGTGGCAGAGAGGGCTCAGGCGCTGAAGACTCACAGAGAGCGGGGGCGTTTGGTTACAACTCAGGCAGAGCGAGGGAAAGCAGAACAGGAGAGAAATTCAAGAAGTTGGGTGTGGAATGAGAAAGTTTCTGCAATCGAATTTCCACACACTGGGCTTTCAGCTCCTGCCAATGTACATATAGGAAGGGATGAACTCAGGGGAACTCAAGAGGCTTATTCCTACTGAGGGAGAACGTAGCAAGCAACTAGTGTTGAATTATGGTGTACCATAACTGCATCTGGGGCACCTTAAATGTGGATGGTCAGGCTGTGCTGTCTGCCCTGGTGGCATGGCTCCTAGTGACAAAGATGCCCAACCGTGGTAGGTAAGGTCCTCATAGATTTAGCTGCAAAGATGCATCTGCTGTGCCCATACATCCACCTGCCTATGTAATAGAGCCCAGTTTTCACTTATATAGGTGCAGGCATCAATATTGTCTACACTGTCCAGAGGAATTACAAGTGGATCCACACTGGTGATCTGGGGAGTGTGAATGTGGAGCGATTCAACGCACAGATGTAGCAGGTTTTGCACGCCCAACAGACCATTCTGGGGATTGCTAAAAGGTTTTAGTACAACTGGCTGTCACTGCTGCTCAGGCACCACCCTGTTGATGAGATATCAACCAGAAAGGAGTCCAGAGCACCTACAAGGACACGTAAGGTCCAGGGACACGAACAGTCAAACACTTGACATGTCTTCACAGGATAAAATCAGCAAAGGAGGTGGAATGAAATTAACCCCCTGTGAAGTCAGGCAAAACAGGAAAATATGGTTTAATAACTGATAATGATATAGAGAAGCCCCCATGCTCAGACCTCAAACTGTGGTAGGTTTACAGGGAGGAGGGGAGGGGTCGGAGGTGGGGGTAGGGAAGAGAAAGCTGTAGGAATTGACCTCTCTCCCCCTCTGCCCCTCCTTTTTCTTTAAATCCCCACCTAGTCAGGAGTGCTCATTAAGGATGGCTCTCGTTTCCCTAATTAGGCTGCCCGCTTCCCTTTACAGGGCTCCAGACCTCTGCCATTCAGCAATAACAAGTATAACAAGAAACTCATTATTTTACAACCTGGGCCGGGGAGGAGGGGAAGAGGGAGAAGATGGCTTTGTGATGTGCTGCTTTGAGCAAAACAAGCTCCAAAAAACCTGGGTCGAGGGAAGAGTCCTTAGGGAGATCTTGTCTCCTCTTAAACTCTCTCTTGCCCTAGTAAGTGCCTGCACTAGAAGTAATGCTATAAAGAATGAGGATTTGGTTGGAGTTTTTTTCCCCATTTTCTGCAGGCTCGTTCTAGAAAGATATTTTTCTTTGCAGCAATCATATGTACGTGCACTTGATTTTATGTGAAAGGTATCCTCTAGGGACTCTGACACGGCATGAGCCACCCCAGCCCTGAGCTGGGGAGGAGGAGGTGGCAGCAGTGGCAGTGGGACGCTCCGTGTGTTATGCGGTCTATATTTGGCACTCGTCAGCATGAGGAGGCTGTGATGGTTTGCCGCGGGGAGGGCAGCAGCGTAAGCCTGGTCCCCGCCTGGCTTTCCGAATTGCCTTTCTCTCTCAGACGCCGCTGCTGTGCACGCTCAGCCGGCCCGGCAGTGCCCCACGCCTGCGAGGTGCCCCCCTGCAGCCACGCCTCCCTCCCCGCTGCGGTGGCCCCTTTGCGACTTTGCCACCTCCTTTCTGCATCCTGCCGATGATCTCCTCTCAAACGGCATCCCAGCCGACCTGCTCACCAGCAGATGTTTTGGAAAAAAAACCCAAACAGGCAAAGAAACCTGTGCCTGTTATATACCCATGGAGCAGAGATGCAGGGTGAGTGAAATGAGGACTCCCTGACAGAGTCCTGCGGTCCCCGCTGCAGGATCCAGAGATGATCTTTCCTCTAAGCGTCGTGTTGTGTAGCATCCCCCCCGCCAGATGCAAACAAGCCCAGTCAGCACGACCAAGCATGTGTTTAAGTGTTGTTCTGGATGAGAGGAAAAAAAATAAATGCTCACCACCTTGCAAAATCAGACTTTCCCTGAGCATTTGGAATTCATTTTATCAAAACCAGCTTATCGTCTCCATAAATTGTCACAAATCCACTCTGTTTTGCAGAGCTCAACATTTCAACATTTTATGCACATTCCCAATTGAACCATCTTTGCTTAATTTATGCCTCATTTAAATAACTTATTACATCAGATATAGGGCTTTTTTTATAGCTCATTTTTAAGTCTCTTTCTCATACTCTCTTTAAGACTTGTCTAAGTCTTTCAAGATGTTCTTTCAAGCCCTCAGACCAAATTAAAACATCATTTACTGGAGCTTCAGCACTTAGCAGTTTCTCACAGATCTGGCAAATAACTCTTTGAAATACCTCGGGTGCAGAACAAATGCCAAGTAATGTCTAACTTACCTTACACGCTGGCATTTGAAAGCACAAATGTCCAAAGTTATGCCTCAAAAGTAGGTGCAGGCATGTAAGAAAGGAATCCTGAATTTTTCTGAGGTGACAAATACCCCACAACGTCCTGAGGGATTTATGATATCAATTACTTGGATTTTGCCTCCTAGCCGTTCTTACAAATGATGGTTCATATTGTTTTCTAAATTCATGTTCATGCCTTAACTCAGTTACATCTGCTAACGGGTTTGGATTGTCCTGATTGTAAATAGACAAACAAGTATGTATCTGCTGGGACTGAGATTCATTGTGCCAAACACTCTTTAAACCCTCTTCTCTTCCTCCCACCAAAAGAAATAAAAAATCCCAAACCCTCTAGATTTAGAGCAAGGCAAATTGATTCAGCTGAAACTGTTTTCTTGTGGTAGGATTTTTTGTGCCAAACCTCAAAACTTTGGGTCACCTGAAACATCTAGCAAATTGACATCAATTTTTCTGAATTATTTTGACTTAAAGAAAAGAAGCCTTGTCTGCAGGGATAAGGAACATCCAACTGCCTGCTTATTTCTTCACCATTTTTTTGGAAGTGAGGTGTTCCAGCAGATCTATCAGACTTAGGAAAGATTGTTATTCAACCTTTGGCTGTGATCACCTTTCTCCCACCAAGAAATATTTAGCGAGGGCAGGTGGAGAGTAGGTGTGTTACAGCTTTCCGGACAGCCTGGGTTGGTGGAGCCTCTTCCAGCCTATGGAAACATTCAGCGTGTTCAGCACTTTGCCTTTTCCTGCTGGTAAAATACAGCTTTGCTTTTCCAGTTACCCTTGCCCTCCTGCCAAGAGAGGAACTTGGATGTTTTGTCTGTGCTGACCCTCCAGCTGGGCCTGGGACATGTCTCGGCCACAGCAGGAAGGAAGAGAGTGCCCCAGATCACACATCTGGTTTTACATCTCCTCTCACTTCTCCTGTTTCAAGCAAAAACACATGGCAGGTATCTGTACAAGCAGAAGATATCTCCATCATACCAAGTGCATCTGGACTGCACTTGGAGGGGAGCCCTGACGTTGCTTCCAAAGTCAGATGATGTCTATGCTGAAAGTGGCGGACATGGGAGCGTGGGAAGGGCCTTGTGTGCCATGTGCTGATCTGGAGGCATCAGCATCGTTGCCCAGGGGCCAGGGGATGAAAAGCACAATGTATTTGCACCTGCCCTGGGCCCCCTGTGTTGAAGCTGGGCAGCACAGCTAGTGAGACACATTCCCTTGGGGCCAGAGTCACTCTTGTGCTAGTCACACACTTTTAATTTTCTCCTTAATCCACTCACTAATTATGTGCTAGTCATATCTGGCTGGACCAGTCAGGATCACAGCTGCTGGAGCTATAGGCAATTTCAGCCCGGCAGATCTCACATCTCATGAAGGTGGAGGTGCAGGTGGAGGTGGAGGTGGGGAGACCTTCAGGCAACTGCAGCACTGGGCCAGGGTCACCTACACCTCCATGCCCCCCACACTGTCTTTCACAGGTGTGAGCACAATGGGAAGTGAGGCATTCCCTGCTGGGAAAAGGCAATTTGCAGCTATTCTGAGCTGTACTGGTTGGAACCCTCTCGTGGAAACAGAGGCGTCCCTGGCTGCTATTGACTAGCACTGCTGGGACAACACAGGAGACTTTATTTGGTGAGAGGGGGGATGGAGGAAAAAGCCCCAAGTTCACCTTCCGCCCTGCTCTGCTCCATCCCTGCTGCCCTGGGGTGCATTGTCCCGCTTTGTCCCCGAGAAACACGTGTGTCCGGTAGCACCACGGTTGTTTTTAGGCGGACTTGGCCAGCTTCCACGGTGGTGGTGGCTTTGGTGAGCCAGGAGAAGCAGACTTTTCTCTCTGCCTTTCAATGTTTGGAAACAGTGAGGCTGCCAAGGCAGCCCGTCTCCTGCTCTGCACTTCCAGCCTCTGGAAAGCAAGAGTGAGCCCTGAAAAGCCTGGCAGGCTGACGGGGAGAGCCTGCCAGGCAGCAGGCAGCACCCTGCCAACACCAACGGCCCTTTGCTGCCATCAGCCAGGGAAAACTGGGGCAGGGGGGATGGAGAAGGGGAAGCAGCAGTGGAGGGAGAGGCTGAAAAATTGCACAGGTTCCCCTTGGGAAGAGACTTTTCATTTCCTGAGCCTGACTCTGCGTTCCTTTTGGATAGGGGCAGCATGGAGGTTAGAGCAGGCGGAGGTGAGGAAGAGAGAGGCACTCACTGCAGTCCCTCTGGGATTTCTTGTACACGTGTTTGGGACTGGGTCAACCTTGCTCAGGGGAAGGAGGCTGCTGGCATTGGCCAGGCTTGGAGACCAGAGCAACTTTCAAGTGACAATGCAGTTGTCCTGGGCCAGGACACTTGTGGGGTTCTCCCTGGCCTCCTGACTCCTGGGTTGGCCATCTCTGGTGAGAAGGGACCAAGACATCCCTTGATGGGTCAGAATGAAGAGGCAAAGAACTGGTACACCAAGGGATGCTGCAGAACACGAGCAAGGGTGGGTTGTGGGCAGCCCAGCAACTGGATAATGGAAGGGTGCACTCTATCCCTGGTGGAGCAAAGAGTAAGTCTAACACAGTCAGCAGACCACTCAGCCAGCTGACACTGATATTGCTATTTTTGCCCCAGCTACTCAAATCTCACCTCTGAATGAAAACAATTGTTTTTTTTAAGAAGGAGAAAGACACATGTTTTTCTACCAAAAGCTTTGCAGATACCCTGTGCCACTGCAGGGAGCAGTTAGGCCACCAGCAAGGCAGAAGTGGCAGCTGGGGCTGAGGGACAAGTCTTTCTGAAATGTTGGCATCTGTTTCACCACAGACTCTTGTGGGAAGCCCACACCATAGGGCCAGCAGCCTCTCCTCTCCTGGCTGCATGCCAGGATAGCAGGTCCAGGGCAGTGGCTGGAGCCCCCTTTTTCTCTCAGAGCCCCTCCATTCCTGGCTCTGAGCCGTGCAGCTGCCAAAAAGGCAAAGGACTCCAGTGTAGGAAGGGGAGGGAGAAGGAAAAGAGGAGGTGCAAGTGTGCACGCGCGCGTGTGTGTGTGTGTGTTGGGGGGAGATGGAGACATTGGGTAAGAACAGCCCAGCTTTCAGAGTTTGGCTAACACCCTCTCCAGCCTCTTACTCAGCATACACGAGGTCCCATGATCTGAGTAGCAGCCCCTCTCGAGCCATTGTGTGCCTGACCTGCTTAAATGAACGGTGTTATTTTAAGCAAGGGCAGCCGAGCATTTGCCGAAGGTCCTTCTCTTTCTTACTCCCTTTCTCCCCTCCTCTTTCCCCCCCTTTCCTGCTGCTTCAGTTTCCCCTCCCACCCCACTTTCCTTTACACAGCACGATTAATCCATCAAACCGAATGGGGGGGAGGAGGAGGGGCAATGAGCCCGCACTCCACTGAGCACTGAAGAGGCCCCCATTCATGGGTCAACAAAACCAGGGAGGACTCTTGGACTTAATCAGCCAAGGAGCGCTCCGGCCCTGGAGACAATTAACATCAAAGCAATGCAGGAGAAAGAGGAGACGGGACAGCCAGGAAGCCTGGAAACCCACATACAAATCCCGATTAAAAAGGGAGGGAGGTTAGGGAGGAAGCAGAGAGAGGGAGGATGCTCAGCAGCATGCAAGAGGAACTGATCCATGTCTGCCTCTGGGGTGGGAAACTGAGGTGCGAGGAGGAGGCTAGACTTCCTTGAGGCTGATGTGCCGGGCAGTAGCATGGGCTTGCTGAGGGCGGGGTCCTGATCTCCTGAATTCTGCTCAAACCCCCTTGCTCAGGCTGCCCTGGGGTTGGGTCCCGCATCCTCAGCAGCTGTGGCACGTATCCCTTACACCAGCTGAAGTTTCATGAACGTCAGTGGGACTGGGATTAAGAAGCAACATGTGGCTGGGTGTTGCTAGCCTCCCACACCTCATTTTGAAGGTTGTTTCCAACAGTCTTGTCACAGTATTGTCACGATCCACATAATTGAAAAAACTTAATAATTCTTTATTGTTACCTTTGGGCACAACATCAAAGACTGCATGCACTGAAACATAATAATCATATTTTGCCTTTGTAACAGATGGTCACTTGGCTGCTAGTGCAAACTGGCAGTGGTCCCACTCATTTCTAGGCAGCAGCAGGGGCTCCGTGGCAAGAGCCTGGTGCTGAGGCTGGACTGCCCCTGGGGAGGGACAGCCAAGCCTGGAAACTGTCCTTGCACTGGACCTTAGGATTTAATTGCAGCTTCCTTAGGAAATAAAAGCGGCACATAAAGGTATAGGTGAAGAAGGAGCAGCTCCTGCCCCTGTGGCTGTGAGCCCCCACACACGAGTGCACTGAACAGAGAAGCAGGGGGTTGCACACTGCTGAGGGGAAGGGTAATGGCGAAGGAGGCTGCAGGGCAATTTTCCAAAACTTTTGCTGCACACTTTCCCCCTTCATGGGCCTCCCTCTGCAGGCCCTTTCCACACCTCAGGAGCACCATGAGGAAATGTTAGGCTGCTAGTGAGCTGTTGCAGTTGCAATTTACCATCTTCTTGAGTTACCATGGAGTTATTGAATGGAAAATCAGATCCGTGCCACAGCTTGCTGGTGTATTCCCTCTTCCCAGCCCCAGACTCTTACGATGTCTCCTCCCCAGAGCTCTGCAACAAGTAGTGCTGTTGCCAACCTACAGCTGCAGCCACGGCAGTGCTGAGATCTTATAGTCTGTGTCAAAGCACTGTTGATGATGGGATTTACATTACCTCCCTGACCATTACACTGACGAAACACCGCAGGGGTGCCAGTGCCCTCCTGGAGGGGAGCAGGGTCTATGGGCACTGTCTCGTTAAACACCGGCATCTCAGGAGTTCAGCAAGCAGAAGGTATATATGTGGAGAAGCCACCTCCCTTTCCAGTGACTCCATCGGCATTTTCCCTGACTGTGCTTGCCCATTTGAACCAGTAAAATCTCCAGGACTTTCTCCTGTGACGGGAAAGTATAAATCCTTAGAGTTTAGAAGTTGGCATAATCCCATTTGATTCAAGTGTGTAGAAGGGAGTGCATGGTGCATCAGTTAGGCCTGACTCCTGATTTGGAGGAAGGGAGAATTCTGGCTCAAGAGTTTTGAGGAAACTGTTTACAGATACAATTCCATTAAAGTCTGTGAACAGAAATCATGGAAAACAGAGTACAAAGACCAGGAAAAGCTGGGCAAACACACTGCCAACATAACCTACCCCTTCTAGTTGAAAGATGACTTTCATATAAAAACGAATTGCTAGGTGGCCCAATGAAGCAGTATGTTTCCATAACAGTATCTACCCCAGAGTACATGACCCAATTCAGATTATCTTTTGGAGCATTTTGAAAAACTTTTATTATGTTTTTCAATGTGTAAATGTTTGCTCCATCCTTTTGTACACTTGAAGCCCTGAGCTACACAAGTCTCACTGTTCAAGGGCAGGCAGCTGACAAGCTTTCCTAATGCTGATCTGGGAAGCTTTGAACTGGGAGTGAATATCCCTGAGTACAGGGATAGGGCTAAGTGCAATCCTCAAAAAGTGCGACCCTGAACAATGGGCTTTGGTCAGGGTCATGGCCCTGGGCCAGTCGAGCATAGGACCAAGTAGTGCACCAGAGTCTGCAGGAGTAAGGGCTCTTTCCAGAGGGATTGGGGCACAGAGGGAGCAGGACATGAGTCGGGTTCCACCACCTCATGAATACGTAGGCGGCAGCATGGGCAGGTCCGTGCAGACAGTTATTACCCACAGGAGAAAGGGCAACTGGAAAGCAGCCCACATTTCCCACCACTAAAATTTCTTGTCCTGTGGGTTGCTCTGGCAAGGTTTGGCTGTTCTGGCTGGGTTTAGTAGCCATGCAGTAGCTCTGCACAGCTGGGCTCACGCCTGCACAGTTGTTGCCACTGTGGGCAGACAGGCGAGGAGGAGGTGAGGGAGCACCAGCACGAAGGACCAGCTCTTGGTGTATCAGTTACATCTTAATTGCGGCTGTCTGGTTGCAAGGAAGAACAGGAAGGGGAGCCTTGGCTTTTGTTTCATGCACTGAACTTTTGGATTCCTCTTTCCTTTTTTCCACCCACCCTCCTTTGCTCAGAGAGAGCCACCCACATGCTCACACCACGCTTGCTCATGCTTTCTTGTTTTGTCCAGTCATGGCTCTTCTCCAAGAGCTTGGAGAGTCTTCTGAAAAAAGGAAAGGGGGAGACTGGGTTGCGTGGAGGTAAAACACTATGCAACGCATTCCTTCACCTTCCTCCTCCTCCTCTGCGCTGTCTCCTGAGCATCCCTCCCTTTTCCTCAGCAGGTACCTATGGAAAGTGACACTGTCAACAAACCCCCAGCAGGATCAGCCTTTGGTCTTGCTCAGGCAGCTGGTTCCCATTAAATGTTCTCAATCATGGAGAATTCTTTCTCTCTCATCTGAAATATTTTATTATTGCTTTTCCTTTCTGTCAGTTTCCTATGGAGAAGGGAGGGAGTTTGTGCCTGTGTGTGTGTGTGTGCAGTGAAATAAAGAAAGGGAATTTAGAACTCAATCTTATGCCTACGTGGAAGGTTATGCATTACCCAGCTGCTGTAACATTTATTCCTTCTTACACACCCACTGAATTACTGTTCGGCTTTTCATTCACCCCCTGCCTCAGGTGGAGTCTGATTAGAAAGGGATTAGAAAGGCCTCTGTTTCCTGAGCACAAGCCCCTGCATCTGCTTGGCTGCAACTAAGCGAGGCCAAGATTTAAACTGGGTTGGGTTACCTGCAGCAGGAGGCTGAGAGGTTTCATGGGAGCAGCTGAGAGCTGTGGCATTCTCATTTTACCCAGGTGCCACTGGTTTTGGAGGATGAGAGGAATTACTTGGCTGGGCAGTTTGTCGGCACCCTCTCTCCTGAACTGACACATGTAAGAACATGGTCTGGTGACACACGTAAGAGCAGTGTCTGGGCTCTGCCTGCATCTGGTGAGGACAGGTCACCCAGACCGGTGGGGACTGGTCCCAGTGTTGCTCCCCCAGTGAAAGGCGCCTGGGGAAGCAGAACACGTGGGTCGGGCACTGTGTGTAGCCCCCCTGAGCGGTGCCAATCTGCCTCCTGGCTCACAGGCCCTGGCAGAGGCTGTGCTGGCCGGCTCCCCTGAGGCAGAGGGACTGCCCCTTGCTATACAGCTGCTGCTGACACTGGGTTCAACACATGTTAGCCTGTGGAAGGTTGGGACACACCGCCCTAGGGGAGCACAGCAGGGCTGAGAGGTGAAGCATCCCAGGTGCAAGGGAAGACATGTATCTCAGTCTTCGCCCGGGGCACCCCAGTCTTACCCCTCTGCCTTGCACGGGGGATCTTTTGGCCAGCAAGTTTTCTCCTTCACAATGAGCACAGACAAGTGATCTCAAGCCTGAGGCAGTTGCTTGCTAGGTGATTCCTCCTTGCCTGTATAGCTCCCAGGGCTGTCACTTCTTGCTGTGGAGTTCTTGTATTCTGGGACCACCCCCAGGTCAGGAAAGGGCCTCCTCACTCCATACCTCAGCCTGTGGGCTGAGGAGGACCATGTGAGATTGCCAAAGTTTGCCACAAGCTTCCAGCACTGTTTCCATTGGGAGATGCTGAAATGAGCAGTGGACTCTAACAAGGAGGACTGTGGGTTTGGGTGGTTAGTAGACAAGTAAAAGCTCCTTAAGAAGAGAAGAATGTATACAACTGCGCAAAACCACCATTTTACTGGGACTGACTCATGGCCTGAGTGGAGTAGCTGATCCTAGAGCTTGTTGCAGAGCTGCCTTGGCTCCAAATGACAGAATGGGTTATGTAAATTTCCCCTGGTAATTCAACCTCTGTTGCCTTTGAAAAGACAAAGCACACATGAAGCCCCCTGCTCTCTAATGAGAAAATGCCTGCACTTGGTTTTCTCTCTGGAATTTCATATCTTTCCTTCTGCTGTTTGTTTCTGCCCTGATGCCTGTCTGTGGCCTGGTATGATGCCTGCAATATTCCTCCTGGGACAAGAGACACGTTTCTCCTCACAGCTCATTAGTAGCAACCATCATATCATCTTCAGCCATCTGAGAAAGTATCCTCATCTCCTTGCTTGCACTGGCTTGCAAACAATTTCCCCGCAGGGCTGGATGGCAAAGGATTCTGCAGCTCTCCTGCCTTAACACGGATACATGAGAAACAAATCAATCCCAAGTGCTTCGCAGTAGGGATGCAGCGCTGGAAGGGATCTCCTATTTTACCATGCCTTGTCCCTTGCTATTGTCAGCAATCACATCGTGCAATCTTTTGCACAAATGTGAAGATCCAAACAATCCTAATAAGTTTTAAGGTTCTCCCACTACCCCAATTAGTAGACTCTTCCAGAACTTGACAGCTCTGAGGCTAAAACCATTCTTCTTATTTCCAGTCTCAATTTATTCCTGGCTGGAGCATGCCCACTTGTTCTTGTGCCAACATTGTTTCAAGGCTTAAATAGCTCTGCTCCCTCCCTGATGCTTATCCCTCTGATGTGTTTACCAAGAACAATCATATCCATTCTCAGTCTGCATTTCACTAGGCAAAATAAATCAAGTCTTCTGCCTCACGATAGGCACTCTCTTCCCCTGACCTTTGTCTGTATGCCCTCTCTGCTCAATTTGCCTCTTTCCACTACAAAGTGGCGAGAAGTGGAAACCATTCTCCATCACCTGTGCCCTGAGTAGGGTCCTGAGCAGCACTCCAGTTTTTGCTGGTGCCCCAGTGGCCAAAGAAGGTCTAAGTGTGGGGATTTTTATAAGCACGAACTGCTTTTCCCATAGATTCTGGTTTTGACCCTTGAATGCTGTAGAGTAGTGCCTCGTGGCAGTTTTTTGACACAACTTAGGAGCCAGCAGCCCCGCTCTGCTCTGAAGCTGTCATGCATGCTGTCGGTAAAGCATGCAAGACTTGCTCTCAGAACCATAGGTGTAAAGTTACTCTGGAGGTTTTGACTCCTTTGGTGGCACTTGCTGTTGAAATTGGGTTTCTGATATCCCAGCACAGTGAGGCACCTTGTGCTGTATCACTGGATGGGTTTAGCAGAAGGTTTTGTTATCTGGTGGTTTTCTTACAGAGCAAGAGGTCCACATAGGTTTTTCCTGTGATGCTTTCTTGGACACTCTGAATTCCTGTGAATGTGATATTGAGAGGCCCAAATAAAATTATCTAAGTGTGGATGTGCTTTTTTCATAATTTATTATGTATCTGACCACTTCATTTTTCACTTTTGAAAGGTGTGCAAAGTGCGGATGACAGACTTTTAGGCTAGGATATACTGCAGCAGAAAGAAACAAATAGCTCTACTTTTTAATAGCCAAACCTGGACTTCAGGAAAAAAATAAACCAGTTTCGACTCCTCAAAGTGTAGGAACTCAGCCATGCTCCTAATTTTTAATTTTGTGACTCCACCCTTCTACACAGGATACTCCATTACTACCATGCCCTACAGATTCGGGAAGGGCAAGCAGCTGTGGAAGTACAGTGCAATGTCACTTTAGGACTGGTGCTAGAAGAAGTGACTAGCTGAAAGGAAGAGATGCACAGGCTGCAGTCCTTGGGGCAGTCCTCTGGATGCCTCACACCAGCTCCTACTTGCCGTCTTGCATTATTCTTCTCACTTTTACAAGGGTGATAGAAAGAAATCTTTTTTTCCTCTGACATATTTTGGTGTGCAATGAACCTTTCTGGGAAGATGTTCCCATGTCTGTAAACTCATGCAGATGCCACGCTTATGCCACACTGTTCTAGGTTAGAAATAATGGTGTATGATACTGGGAGAGAGGTGTTGAAAGACATCCTTCTTTCTGCACCATTTCTGCCACCTGAGAAGTTATGAGTTAGAGAAATTTTCCCTTACTGACAGCTGTCCTTCAGTTTCATTCAGTTCTGTTCTGTAGATCTGTACCACCACTTCTTGTACCTTGGTGAAAACCCTGTTCTGACTTTGCTGGGTCCCAAGATCTCAGCAGACCCCATGTTGTATAGAAGCAGCACAGCAGAGTGATCTGCTTCTTCGTGGACTGACTCCCTGCTTGGAAAATGTGACTCTGACACAGCACCTGTGGCCAAAGCTGATTTGGGTCCTTCTCAGTGCCAGACAAGTGCTGTGTTGTGCCATGGCATGCCTTCTGTCTGCACAGGGAGACTGAGGTGTAACAGGGAAAAAATACCCAAAAACCTAAATGGCTTCTTTCCCCCCCTACCCAGCTAAAGTCTTTTGTTTCTAAAACCAAACCACAGTAAATCAAGGGGTTCTGCCTTAAATGAACTTCAAGTGCTCTTTATTTTTAAAAAAACAACCCCCAAACCAACCAAATCCCCAAGTCCCTGAAAGGAAGAGGAGGAGGAAAAAGATGGGACCTCAGAGAGGATTCATAAATCACATTGCAATGGACCTGGTTCCTGCATTCAGCCCACCAGGCAAAGCACAGCACCATAATGGGACTGATGGGCCACGTGTGCAAGCAGACAGAATGCAGCTGACTTGGAGGAGACGTGCTCTCTCTGGCACATATAACACATGCTCAGTCCCTGCCGTGGCCTCACTCAGTTCCTCCTGCCAAAAAATAAACAAGCCAGATCAAACCTGTCATGGTCTGGAAGTCTTCAGCTATCCCTTTATTTTAACATGGTGCGCACGGCCTGGTTTCCCAGCATTTAATGCTTTCGCATAGCACTGAAAACCTGTTAATTCTCCAGTTCTTGGACTGTGGCTTCCCACCTGGTTGTCCAAGGTGTGCCCTGGACCCAGGCAGCAAGAAACTGGAAGGAGGGGAAGAAAAGAGCCAGGCATTTCTCCACAGCCAGATCTTTCCAAGATTTTCCTTAGGGGACTTCTTGTAGGGCTGCCCAGGAAGCCCGAGGAGGGCAGCACTTGAAGTCCAGAAAACCACTGTCTGACCCCCATGCCCTGCAGCAAGCAGCCAAGGGCTGAGGCAGCATTTGGGCACACAGAGCCAGCGAGGAGCACTGGGGGCTGTGGGACTGGACAAACCCATCCCACATGGGTCCAGAGGCACATCAAGCTGTGTGCCCATCTCCCAGGGCACAGGCTGCTGGGTGCTGCCACCACTCTGCCTGCACACTGATCACAGGCACAAAAGCATGGTCTGCCCCAAAATCCTCAATCCCAATGTGTCCTCATTCACATCCAAGGGTTTTGAAGCTTCTTCCCTAGTTCTCCAAGCAACCAAAAGGTCACAGATGATAGAAGGTAACAGCTCACGTGTCACCCAGAGACCATGCCCTCTACCTGGGAACAAGGGAAGTAGGTGGCAGATGAAATTCAAGTCCAGTTTTTAATGAGGTTTGCCTTAGAAAATGACCTCTTATTGCACTGCCAAAGGCTGAAATGCTTCTGTTGTCAGAAATGGCCTCGGGACGTTTGCAAGGGTTCCCCTCAGTGTCCACTGGTGGATACCCACAACAAGACAGGAAAGAAGCTAAATCTAAGTCCTGACTGTTCCGCAACAAGCTGCAGAGCGACTATGCTTTTGTCTCCTGTGCAGCTGGGTACTGACCTGCCAGTATCCCAGGGCACCGATGAGTGCAGAGACAGGCACCCACCTTGCCTTTGGTCCCCCAGAGACACAGAAACAGGCAGGCGTGATGTAATTTGGGCATGCCAACATGGGACATGTTATTTTTCTTTTTTTTTCTTCTTTTCTTTATTTATCCTTGTTTCAGGAGGAAGGAATCACTCTCATTGGGACTGTTTTGTCCTTTGTGTAAGGAAAGGAAAAGACAAATAGGGAATTCCAATGGGTTTTGGGGCAGCCAACACCTGGGTGGTGCATTGTGCTTAAAATGGTCTCCAAAAATAACTAGGACCACAAAAGGGGAAAAATTAATAAGGATAATTAACTGGTTTCCATCTCCAAGTGCTTCGGAGACATGAGCTAATCAGTCTGTAGGCACATCCAAGCACACACAATGTCTGTAATTAGTTTGCTCTTCTACTCCCTTACCTCTTCCCCCAGCAGATTGCCCACCAAGATTCTTATCAGACAGAGCAGGTCTCTTTCTGCCCTTTCTGCAGAGGCCTGACAGTCTTGCCTCCTCTGCTCAAAGTACACTGTCTCTCTGTCAGTCTGTCTGTCTACTTCCCTGCCCTGCTGGCCATGATCAGATTTCACTAAATGAATCACAGTCTAGTGGAAACTCCCTCCGATCTTTGCCAAGAATTGCAAAGTTGATGAAAATGGGACTCAGAGCCAGAGGGATTTTAGCACAGTCTTACCAGTTCCAACCAACTGGGTTCCCATTGCAGTTAGTTGCTTCTGGTTGTCCTGTTTCTGCTTTCAGCTTGGCACCTCTCCTCCACCTGGAGCATCTTTCCCAGGATTATCACGCTGATGACTCGATGCTGCAACACACCTCCAGGGCCCTGGCAGTTGCAGACTGATCGCTACCTTCCACCCAAGTGTTCCCTGTTTATTTATTTCTTTTTCAATGAAGAAGACTTGTTGAGACCAAGTGCCCATCTATCCAGATCACTGGTGTGGGTTTAAACATCTCTGTTCCCAGTTATCTGGTGCAATTCTGCCCTTGAACCTTCCTTCCCTCTCTGACAATTTCATGGCTCTCCTGGCTCTTCATGCTAGACCTGCATGGCCTAGCAGAGCAGGTACCCCCTGACTGACAACCACAAGTCCTCTCCCAGATGGGACCTGGATTCTTTGTGGAACCCTAGGCAATGTTACTTTGCTTCTCTGACCCTCATTTTCTCCACCAGTAAAATGAGTGTAATAAACACCACTTGGGGAAGACGCTGGATTTAATGTGGGAAGGGTATCTCAAAATGGAGAGGAACCACTCTCCTGGGGCTCTCCAGCACACAGAAAGGAGGTTTCTTCATGCCACCCTCAAGCTACACCCCAAGGACTTAGCAACAATATTTTCCTTAACCCTAGGCTGAGATGCTGAAGCAAAGGTTATGGGGAATGTAGCACTGGAGGTCTTCATGTTCTCAGTCCAGACCAAGCTGGGGTGTCAGATCATTTAGAAGAGACTGAGAGAGAAATCTCACAGTGCTATCAGCTTTAGCATTTCCTTTCCATGGCCACCAGGAACGTGCTGTGGCGTGTCAGCATGACCCTGCAGGAGAGGCCCAAGCGGACTCCTGGACACTCAAAGTGTCTTTGTGTTGATGTCATCCACATGTCCAGAAACAGACGGACACACCAGCAGTTGAGGCTGGTGAGACATTGAGGAATAGTCCCTAGACATTTATGTGTTGATAGAAAGCTCTGCATCCCTGAAGCTCTGCAGTGAGGCCCCAGGGCTCCCAGGCAGGACAGCATGCACAGTTCCCTTTTGGGCTCTTGGAGAGGCTGCAGCCCTGTCTGGCTGCTAGCACAGCCTCCCCTGGCCACTCCCCAGTGTGGCTGTTGCAGGCTGTACAGGAGCAAGATCAACATATTATACACCATCTCCTTATTCTCCAGCCTCCACTTCTCCTTCTTGCCTTTCCCCTTCTGCCACTTCCTTTTTCCATTTATGGTACCTCCTATTCTATTTCCTCTCCAAGCCTCTTTCTTTTCTTATCCTGCCTGCTATCACCTCCCCAACCCCCTTCCCTCTTGTTTTCTCTCCTCTCTGCCTCTGATCCACATCCAATCACCCCAGCTGGCTCCTCTTCTCCTGGAAGCCACCAGGGATGTGAGACAGATGCCCTGGATCAACAGGGAGCCGCGGCTCAGTCAGCTCCCAGCTGGCTCCCAGCTCTCGTGCCCCAGCCTCACATCAGGAAAGCTCAAGCCCTGACCAGTCTGGGAAGTGATGAAGCCCAGGTGTGCTGCAGCTCTGCCTTGCTGCCCCAGTGCAAGCGTAAGCTTTCCCATAGGAGCAGGGAGCAGTACCCCAGCACAGGAATGGGCTCTCTGACAGGAGAAGGCAACATGCCTCTGCTGCCTGCCATCCCACACACGACCACCTAGCCTTGGGGGACAACCACAAGCCCTTATCAGGACTTGGCCCCTTGCTGTGAGGAGGAGGGATCGTTTTCCTTTCTGGGTCTCCCTGCTCTCCCTCTAACCCCCTGCTCTCTCCTTCCCTCTCATCCATTTCCTTTGACACTGGTCCCAGGCCCACTGCCAAGTCTCAGATCCATTAGCGAGGTGCCTTGCTGACTGAAGCACAAATCAGGACGGATCCGGGTGCAATTAGCAGCTTCTAGCACCTCATCTGGAAGGCATTAGCTTGGCTTTTGGGGGAGGGGGTTATGGGTTGGGAGGAGAAAAGGGAATGGATATAGATGCCAAACAGAATAAATAAGCTATTTCTACTACTCCTAGGAACCACTGAGTATCCGACAGCTATGTACAAACAGACGTGCAATAGCCATCTGTGGGGGACATAGTTACTGTACCAAGTCAGTGTGACCCACGGACCTTGCCTCCTGCGAGGATGTGGTTATTGTGTCCAAGAAGGTACCGAGATGGCATGAAGATATGCAGTTAGCCACAGCTTGTGGGTGATATCCCTCCTGCTTTTCCCTCACAAACCAAGGCTTGTGGTTATGGTGTCTGTAAGCGGACTTGGTCTACTTTGCACTCCATCTGGCTCCCAGCGCACTAAAATCCCTAATGACATGATAATGTGGTGTCTGTCTTACACATGAAGAGCCAAGATAGGCTAGCACATGTTAGTTATCATAGCCTATATGTGGCAGACACAATTCCCAGAAAAAATAGTTCTCATCAAGCCAGGATTCTTACAAAGTTTATCTGCCTTAGTTTTCTTCACCCAGCCTTGTAGATACCTTTTAGGAAAACTGTGGCATTGCTCTCAGCAGAGAGACAAGCCATCCCCTGTTCTCTTGCCAGCTTGCTCCAGGCTACAACCAGGGTGCATGGATGCACAGGAGGCTGTGACTCTTGGGCAATCTCAATCCCAAACTAATGAGACAGAGCAAATGTACTCAAAGCATGGCCTTTGTGTTCCCAGAAAGGTCCTGCTCTTTCATAGGCACAATGCTGCTATCACAGAACACGTCTTTGAGGGATTACAATATTACTGACCATTAGAAAAGGTGACCGTCAGTCAGCCTGTTTATTACCTTTGCTTCTCCTTTCTGCTGGATCTCAGCTTTGGGGAGAAGGTAGGGTGGGACTGGAGGAGCTGGGGGCTGTCCTGGGGCCCTCTCTGGTGACAGAGCAGTCTGCTGGGAAGTGGGACCCTGAGTGCAACAGGGGGCTGCTGGCAGCTGGTGCCTGGCATGGCTCTGAAATGGCGTGTCAAGCTGGGAGCGATCCAGGGAAATACCAAACACTGATCCCAGTCATTTCTTGCAGGAAAGCCCACCAGGCAGCAAAGCAAGGGGAGCTGGCTTTTATTTATTCATCTGTGTATGATCCCCATACCCACACGCCAGGTCACCCTTGCCACAGCATGCACAAGCCATTCCACTTCCCAGGGCCACCTGCTGATGGCCAGGGGCTGGGGAAGCCAAGGCTTCCTCTGAGCCAATGATCTCATGTTATTTCTGTGCAGGCAGCAGCTGGAAGTAGCTGGAAATATCTCTAACAGTAAATTTTCCTACACCGGCTGTTGCCAGACGATGGTCTGTGAAGCCCTGCTGGTTAATGAGCTCACGGAAAGTGACCTGCACCTGGGCTCCAGGGCCAGACATATTCTGAAGATTTCCAGCCCTGAAACTGTGGTGACATAGGTGTGGGAGTGCCTTGGAGAAATGTTGAGAGCTGATGATATTTGTTGGTTCAAAGAGTTTGGCACATTTTACAGTCTCTGTTTTCTGTTGGTTACCCCTGGTAGGTACAAGGTAAAGGTGGTGATGGTTTATCCTGTCAAGAGAGACAAGACTGGCAATGGATGCTGCTGGATTAGCTTAGAAGAACAGTGACTGGAGGGACCCTGTGACTGGTCTCTCTGGTTTTGGTACAAAGAGGCAAAACTGCAAGGCATAAGAGAAAGCCTGTACCTCCTCTTGCCCCATCTATGCCTCTGGCTGGCAAGCTGTGACCAAAGCCAGGGATGGTAGAAACTGTGACATTCATCCTTTCAGCATCCTTGTTCACTGACCTAATGTGACAAGGAGGCATCCCTGTGGTACCCAGTGTTTCCCAAAGGGAAGCTGCACAATGCCCGGAGGATAGCGTACAACAGCACGTGGGAGCCTCCTCTGGATGACAAACACCAAGTAGATGGGAGAGGGGCAGAAAGGTGGGAGTGGGTGTGCAATGAAGGGTGTGAGTGCCACGGTGGTGGGAAGTGCCCTGGGGGTGCCACATGAGCAACTGTCTGCCCTCCCTCCAGTTGTGAGTGGCTGTGCCTTGTCTACAGACTTGGAGGCAGAGGAGGACACCCGTGCACGCTCTGCCGGTGGCTGCCTGCACGTACTCTCTTGTTTTCCTGGCTGAGGCAGAGGGAGAAGGCCTGGTTTCGGTTAAGCCTCGGTCACACGAAGATGCCTTTCCTATTACTCTTTTGTTTTTCCTTCTAAGCAATGTTCCCATTTAACTCTTCCAACTCTCCCCTGTTAGTGTAGCCTGCCCTGCCTGAGGGCTGGCCCAGGTCAGAGATAATTCAGGAAAAAAGGGGAGTTGGAGGACTGTGGGGCTGGAAAACCCCAAATGGCTTTGGGAACCTCAGTACATAGGACGGATAACACTGTTGAGAAGATCTAGGAGGCCAGGATGAAGATACTCCAGTGGTGTAGCGCTGAGCATGGTAGAAATACCTAAAGAGTCAGTCATGGCATTATCATGACTGAATCTGGCACCAAACTTCAAATCCACAGAGGGGGAGTGGGGGAGGCAGAAAAGAAAACATGCAAAGGCCTTTTCAAAACCCAAGACCACAAGAAAAAACTTCCTATAAACAAATCAAATGGAAATATTTTTTTAGTTCTATAAACATTTCCTCTTGAAGCGTTCAACCCAAATATTGCATCACTGTGCTAAGACATAAACAAATCTTGCAGTGAAAGAGATGCACACCAACAATAGACTAGCCTGTTTGCCTTGTCCAGGCTGCGAGAAGTGCAAAAAATAAACAAACAGGGCAAAGAGTGACAAGCAGAAGAGAGATGTCTGAGGAGTACTTGTTTGAATATTCAAGGGAGAAAAGAAACACACACCCCACCCCCCAAAGCCCACTGAGGTTCAGTAAGGAAATTCATCTCCTTCAGGGTCCTTAGAAAATCACAGCTCTGGCTGGTCACAAAACATGAGCCAGACTTGTCTTTCAGAAAGCAAGGTAGCTTCTGGCTTTCCCCAAGTATATTATTTACAAAAATATTCTTAGACATAAATATCTCTTGGGTAGAGATGTATTTATTTTTGCAGTGATTGTAATGGTGGTATCAAGAACTAAACTAAGTTGTGCTGTGTTTTACACTGATGTTGGGCTTCCCCTGCAGGGAGCCCAGCCACTCACCCATGGGAAAGTTGTTGTCCTCTGAGCAGGAGTTAGCAGGACTTAAGCAGGAGGCAGGTGCCTGGGGCCTGGCTTTTAGTTGGTAAAAATCTTTAGAGGCACTCCAGGAGGAAGAATTTGGCACCAGATTAGAAAATGTGAAGTATCCCACAAGGAACACATCTCCAAGAAACAGCAGCACAAGGTGATGGTGGGGGACTCAGGGCTGCCATTTGCTCTATCTTCCTGGCATATAGGTACCTCTAACCTGGCTCTACCTCCTCCATTTCTCACATTTTTTGGGATGTAGTATGACCCTGTAGACATCATATTTCTGAAAGCCCATGAAGAGATTTGCCTCCAGTCCTTCCTCTTGCTCTTGTGCTAGGGAGAGAGCGCACTGTTTGGGCGTGGGAAAGGAGAGTGGACAAGGACATGCTGAGGTGGAGGCAGTGGCAGTGAGGGATGGGGTGTATTCAGCAGAGCACAACTGCGCTCAGCAATTTTGGTACTGCCTGGTGTCGTGTGTTTAGAGTCACCGTACCGTGCTGGGACCAATATTTGGCTCATACCTCAAAGAGACACTGTAAGAGCTGCCAGGGATCTGCTGGCTTTGTCTCTCTCATCATGAGAGACAGGCGAGGAGCTGCACAAGTCACTCGGTGGGAGGGGATTTCACTCTTGTTCCAGCTCACACGAGAGACTCTGTAGAAAGGGCCACCAAAAAGAGCTGCTCAGCAGTTCAGTCCCATGAGAAAGTTTCACTACCAGAAAGCCAGTATAAATTGAAACCTCTTGGGCAGGTAAACTGGCTCTGTATTCAGCTGAGATGAAACAGGAACATGATTATGTGTGATTCTTCAGCTGGGATCATACTGCTCAGTCAGTGCAACAAGCAGAAACAACTACGGTATCTCTGGTGGCTTAACATCCTCCTTCCACGAGTCCTCCTGGTGCCGAGCCATATCCTCTCACTCAGAGACCCTGGCCGAGCTGCCTGCAGCGCCACAGGGAACAGCAAACCTTCTGAGACCATTTGATCTCCCTCGGCTCTTGACAAAATCTTCTCCAAGCATGCTTTCTTTGGTCTTGAGAAAATGACTTCAGGTGCTGCTGTGGGAGCTGATTTACGAGGGGAGGCTGACAGAATAAAGGGCCTCACACACTTCTCATATTACATTGCATCTTGCTGGTGTGAATTCAGAGACACTTACACTCAGCTAACTGAGGGAGAATTGGGCCAGTATATTTGTCTGACCAATAGAGAGGATTAAAGACCTGTAAATGCTAAGCAGCAGTGGTCCAAAAATATTAAAAGTAATGAGATTAACTACACAAGAGTAAAATTTAAGTTGTAGAGAAAAGATTACAGCTGACATCCATTCCCTAAGCCAGTGTTCTGTCTTCCACAAGAGGCTTCTAGGTATGACTTACATCAGTCAGAAAAGGGGATTAAATGGGTTTTGGGTTCAGCATGGTCTGGCACGTAGCAGGCACACTAGATCATGAGTATTTTGAGTGCTGATGCCTTGCAAGACTTCAGAAGGCAGCCTGCAAGTGGATCACAGCATCCTTCTCCAAATTCCCACCCATACACTCACGCCTCATGCAATATCTATCACATGCAGCCAAATGAAATGGCGACAAATAAAAGCAGCTGGTAGAAATGAAAAA
The DNA here is from genome assembly GCA_013400975.1 of Atrichornis clamosus. Taxonomy (NCBI): domain Eukaryota; kingdom Metazoa; phylum Chordata; class Aves; order Passeriformes; family Menuridae; genus Atrichornis; species Atrichornis clamosus. Next base: position 149,128 of record WBMZ01009120.1, on the reverse strand, counting down.
TGCAGAATTTCAAAGCTTTGCCTGATTTTTATTTGCCTTTAACCACTGGCTGCTGCATCATATCATGCCATGAAAGAATGTGTGGATTTCTTTTTTCCTCCCTGAAAGGTTAGTTTGTTCTTTGGATTTAAAAAAATCAGAAACACTGAGTTATATAACCTTTTAAAGTTCACCTAACCCTTGTTCTCAGAGACTGTAAATTCCTGAGCACAGTGGCCTTGGCATCAGCCATGATTCTTTTTTCTAAGAGAAGCCCTAGTTCCTAAAGTTTCAAAGAAATGACTGGTAGGTGCTTTGCTATCCTGCTCTTTAAAATGCAGCAGGAGTGTATTTGTGCACAGCCTAATGAAAAGACAAAACGGGGCATATATGCCCAGAGGCACAGAGCTGTAAGAGCAGCTCTTTCTCTTTTTGCCTTTTACTGAAGCTCCAGATTGCAGTGGGGTGATGGCAGTCTAAAAGTAGAGAGGAGAGTATCAAGAGAATACTGCAGATAGGCAATGCATATCCTGGCTGACCAAAAGGACAGGGACTCAGAATGGTTCAAACATCAGGGTCTGCAAGGCTTAACACCAGAGAGTTGAAGATACTGAGGAAGATGATATAAAAGGGTCATATGAAGAATAAAGAACAAATAACGGGAAAGTGCAGATTGGTAAAATAATGCTGTTTTGAGAGATGTGTCCTCTGAGTTAGACAAGACAGTATAACTTCAGACTTCCCCAGCTGGGCTAGCTATGTGGACAGAGCAGGGAAAGGTAGATTTAGGGAGGGTAACCTCTGACATTGCTTGGGAGGTCAGGAATGTCCTTTGGTTAGCTGGTCCCTCTGGGGAGAGAGAAGTTATCCCAGGGTGCATCCTCACAACCTGCGGGCTTGCACCAGCCCTCCTTTGGTCCCATGAGCTCTTGGATGACCCCAGCACCCCAGGAAGCACCACCTCATGCCTGGGTCCAGGGGCTTCCCTGCAGGCTGAGCCCAGAGTGGGACCTGCCAGTGCCGTAGGGGCTTCCCCGCGCTCCCTTCGGTGCCTGGCTGTCTCCAGGCCCTGGCTGCCAGGCTGGGATGTGGGTTAGCAGATTTTTTCCACGCTGTTTCTCCAGGATCCCTGACAGAGCCCATCAGAGCTGCCTTTTATCAGCGCTGCACGCCTTAGTGAGCCTGTCATGACTCACACACAATGTGCTCTGTGCCGGATTAATCCGGCTGGCTTTCATGCTCAGGATGTGGGCAACGGATGGGAGGGAGGGTATTGGGGGGCACAGGGACAGATGAAGGGCTAGTGGGGGCCCAGGAGACTGGGGATCCCCAGCCTGTTCACTTCCCAAAGTTAAGGACTTGTTTGAGGGCTGTTGCAGAGGACAGGGTAAGAACAATTCTTAAGCAATGAAAAAGAAAGATGGAAAGGCAACAGGTGTGTGGGAAAGCTGGAAGGGAGGAGAGATTATAGGTAAATAATAGGTGAATAAATGGACTACAACAGAGAGAATGTGATGTAAAGGGAGATCTGTGTGCCTTCAAATGTGAGCTCCGTTGTTGACAGACATGACAGGTAACTGTTTCCCACAGGTGTAATTACCCAGGGACTGCACTCCAGCTCAAGAGATCTTTTCAGTCTTCAGCATTAACCCGGAACACTTTTAAGACACCTCCCCATCTTCACTGTAGTTATCTGTAAACCCCCAACAACCTACTCCAGATTAAGGGAATCATAAAAAGTGTGAAATCCTAAACCCAGTGAAGTCTGTACTGATGGGAATAAGATTCCCATCAACTACTGTAGCACCAGGTTTCCATACAGAGTCTCCACAGAGAAAACAAATCTCATATGAGAAGAAAAAACCTGCTTTTTCCAACATACCTCTCCAAAGCTAAAAATGGATAGCAGGGGGAAAGGTTCAAAGCCACCTAAGCAATACCACTAAAACAACTCACACTCTGCCATGATTTTCAGCTGAAGGCATGCATGCATAAAAAAACCCCCATGATTTTCAAGGAGCTGGTGATGCTTCAGTTTTTTGTACATACTTATAATGTGAATGCATATGCTAACACATTATATACATATATATATCCTCCAATTTGTGCTTCACAATGTTCATTTGAAATGATCCATTCTGTTTAATGCGTTTTACCCATGAAATCCCTCTTTTCAGCACCTACTGCCCAAGTTCCAATCTCCACTTGGAAGGGTGAACTACTTTATAACATCCTGTCCTGTCTATCCATTGTACATGCATCCAAAAGTTTCCAAATAGTTTCCTACTCAGAACAAGAATAAGCTTGCCTGCTGCTGAAGTGTCGCCATTTCTGGGTAAAATACAACACCTATTTCATAGCACAGAGCAACACTGTCACTGCAAAAGATGACATGTATGGTCTTGTTTTTATATCCTGTCCATCAGGAGAGCATTTCTTATCATTACTCTGAGATGGATTTTGGCAGTGAACCCAAAGGCAGGAAGGCATGTACTAGTTCTTTCTGCACACAGCAGGTTCACGGTGCTCTTGTATCCAGTCTCAGGGCTTCCCACATCCAGCACTGGCAGAGAGGTGTGTGGTCATTATCACAAATGTGGTTATATTGGCTTTCACTGCATGAGAAGTTTTAAACTGTAGGAGAGTAGTTGCCAAGTTCTGAGGAAGGAAAGCAGGATTCTAGCAGGAAAAAAAAGGCTATTTATTTAGAGTGTTTGTCTGACCTCCTTATTCAAGGAAAAAGTTTTACCAACTGCCTTTGATAATTTCCCATTAACAACACCATTTCTTAAAGACCCTGTCTTCCACTCAGAATGTTCAGTGATGTTGTAAAACACTTGCCAAACACAAGAGGATCTCTATGACTGCTGATCCCTGGACATTTTAAGACAAGGAAACAATTGGACCTGAATCAAATCTTCTCATGGACTTGTGAGCCCACTGACTCTCCAAATATTTCCCATCAATGGGAACCCACTGACTTTTCAAATATTTCCTATCAAGGACTTGACTAAAAACAGAATGGTATTTCTTTACAACATCCTCTGTGGGTACGTGGCACAGAGCACAGCAACAGCTGCACCCATATATATAACATATTTTATACCAATGTATCTATCACTACACAAAAAGGGAATGATACCTTTGTGGGGCTGTGTTTCTTTTATATTGTTTTACCATGTATGAAATAGGAACTGTACTAATAAAATCACCTTTTTGCCAACCCCTCTCTAACAGAGGGCAAAGCTCACACTAGTTCACTGATTTTTTTTTTGTTTCAAAATACATACGTTATCCCTTTTGTGTGCTTGTGCTCATGCATGAGGGGTAATGTATATATTCTGAAATAAAAGAAATGTCAGTGAACATACAGTATGTCTGTCTGCCATCAGGATGAGCATGTCACAACCAAGTCTATGTCCCTTACTTGGACCCGAGTGGTAAAACTAAACTGACATAGAGTTGGTTTAGCTTTCGCCAGCAGAGATTTCCTAATATAGACAGGCCCTATCTCTTGTCTTTCCATCCCACCCCCCCTCTTTAATTTGGCTGGGTTCTGATGACTGAATCACTTCCCCCTTTGTTTCTCTGATTTCTTTCCTAATCTTCTGCTCCTGAAAGATGCTTAGTTCCTGAATCCCTATACAAATACACTTTCCTTTCTAAGCTTCTCACCAACCAAACAAGGTTTTATTTGTTTATTTAATTTGACATGCCGAGAGAGAAATGATCCCATTTCCTATGGATTATCGAAGTAACAAATAGCTTTACAAGAGGGCAAACAAAGTAAAACTCATGCTGAAGCTCCTTTGAACCAGGGGCTTCCCGTTCACATCCCTTCCCAATGTGAGTCTTTCCCCTCTCCTCTACACTGTGCATGGGATGACTTTCTGGTCACTTCGGACCACAGCCACTACCCTCAAACCAGACTGAGCTAGTCATCACTTCCTCATCCATCTTTTCACCAAACTTACCTTGAATTTCCAACAATATGGCCAGACAGCTTTGAACTCACTCTATGAAGGAGCATTTTATCCATCATGTATTTGCCTCCATAGCTCAATTCCCCCCATTAATTTTTCATTTTTGCAAAGATGCAGAACTAGAAGAACCTGGCAGTGAGCCTGGGAGCCTCCATGTAGGCAGGGATGCCTCACTGATTTTTGTTGGGAGTTTTGCCTAATTCAGGCAGCAGACATGGTACACCTGAAAGCAGCACTCTGCAACACACCTCCTGCAATGTACATCTCTGGAGAAAAATAGACAAACCAACAAAACTCAGGCCTGAATCTGGGCTAGAATTCATAAGGACTTGGAGCCAGGGGTGCTGATAAGCTCCCTCCAGACCCCAGCAGTGTGTAGCTCACATTTTTTGGGGGCACTTAGGTTTGGTGACTGGGGCCTGGCTGGCTTCCCCCACCCCCAACATCCCTTTCTGTTTATTACTCCTGCTGTAATTGGGAGGCATGTGTGGATGAATTAAACATAGCAGGACAGATGAGAAAACTCTCCCTCTTAGCTGGCTGAATGAGCAAATTTAACTGAGCCTGTTACCCACTGAGTATCGTGCCGACATGCCAGGGTCCGGTTTCCTTTGAGCTCGCCCTTTCATGCAGAGTCCCTCTGTGCCCCCCGCCTTGCTCCTCACAATATCAAACAGCTGGAGTTTCGGCAGCCCCAAGGAGAAGCCTTTGCATCTGATAGCAGCAGCAGTGGGAATTTTGTCTGGGATCAGAGAGGGACAGGACCGATCCAGGCAAATGGGTAGCCGAGGATCAGGGGGCTCTGGCATGTCTGGAAGGAGATGGGACAACCCCAGCCCCCCAGCCATACACTGTGCTTGGTCAATGCCCAGAGTAAAAGTTTCCTTATGCCTGAGAAACGGGGGCTAAATGAGGAGGTTTCGGCTTTCACACTACTTTGAGCTTCAGACAGCCCAGTGACATCCAGAAGTCAGTTCTGGTGGGGAGTTTGAAACAAATGTGTGCCAGCCTACAGCAGGCATCCCCAGTACTGCCACAAGAGAACTTCCTGAAAGCAGGACTGCCACTGGCTTGTCCAGGAATGCCAAGGGGACATGGTTGCACAAACCTGCTTCATCCTGAGGCATTTTTTTGGAGAGGCATATGGGAAGAGCAGCATATGAAGGGCACTGCTGTGTCCTTCTATTCACTCAGCCCCGAGGATAAAAAGGGAATGTAATCCTGCAGGGTTGCAATCTTTTTTTCCCCTAGTGTTTAACAAGCCCTAGGGCACTACTTTGCACAAGGTAGCTCTAATTCTGCTCCCTTGCCTCTTTCCTCCCACCTCTGTCAGCCTAAAACTAGTCGGGGCTAATTCAATTCCTGCTTTAATTTAGAAGAGTTTACGACTGCTCCAAATTAGGAAACCAGTGTTTTTCAGACAAGGCAGGTGCTAGAGGTCTTAGCACTTGTAAAGGTTAGGCCACTTAGTGAGGTGTCTGCATATGGATTTAGTACAAGGAGTGTGTTACTGAGAAATAGAAGGAAAAACTTGTAATCTTGGAAACAATGCTTTAAAAGATAATTAGACAGCAAAGTTAACATTTCAGAGGAAGGAAGTTTGTGTTCAACCTGATAAGCCTACCTATTGAAATGAAAGTTGAAGAAGCCATCAATACACATTCCCTTGGATCTCAAAAAATCCTGCAGAAAAATTACTTTTCATCTTTTCACCATGCGTGTAATAAAGAAAGCAAGAAATCCAAACCCAAATAGAAAAACCACCAAGTCCTTTGCATTATTCTTATGTGTGAGAAATGGGTAAACCAGGAAATCAGAATTCTCCTACAGTGCCACTAAGCAGGAATAACTCTGAAACCTAATGATGACATGATGAAAAACTTTTTCACCTTTATCTTTGAAAACTGAAAAACTTCAGGTTTAGAAACTACAAATCATATTTGTCATCTATGTCCTGTATATGGCAAAAATGTGAGAAACCCATCCTGACCTTTCAGTGACAGCAGATTTGTTTCAAGATAGTCTTTATTGAAGGGCCTTGAAAGATGAAGATTTCCCTGCACCTCCGGGTTAATTTAAGTTTTGGGGCATGAATTCACCCTTTTGTGCGGGGAGACGCAAATGAGCAGGATCTGGTTGGGTTTAATCTCAGGGAGTGATGTCTTTGCTTTCCTGAAGATTTGTGCCCGAGACACTTTCCGTGAGCGAGCACCTGCCAGGAAGGGATGGTTGGAAAAAAAGCCTTTTTCTTCCTTGTGGTATTTATTACAAACTGATGACTGCCCAGGATGGGGCGGGATGGCCGCCCAGGAGGGGCACCCGGGGGGCTCCGTGAGCCGCTGGTGCCGCTTCAGCCGGCGCTGCCACGACACCACCCCCGCGCCCTGTAATCTCCGGCCCCGCGGCCCCGCGGCCCTCAGCCCTCAGCCCGGGCCGGCGGGGACACCTCCCCCGCCCAGGACAAACTTTTCGTCCCAACTTTCCCGCTTCCGCCTGCCCCGGGGAGCGTAGGGGTGGGGAGCGGCCCTGGCGGCCAGCGGCTCCCGGTTAGTGCTACTGGGGGGACGGGGACAGTGCGAGCACGGCACGGGGGTCGGCCGCTGCCTAGCTCTGGGGAAGGGGTTTTACTTTGAGTTTTCTCCCTCCTCTGGCTCCTCCTCTTCTTCCCTCCTCCTCAGGGGGAGGGGAAGGAGGGAGGCTCTTGGGGCAGGAGTAGCCAGAGCAGGGAATTGTTTGGGAGTTCAGTCATCCAAAAGCCGTCTCCCGTATGGAGGGTCTGGCTTCCCGCATCCCGGCGCCTCTTCCCTCCTCCTCCTCCTTCTCCTCCTCCTCCTCCTCCCGCCGCGCCTGAGCTCAGCGCGGCCCCCCATCCCCAGCGCCAACCCGCAGAAAAAGCACAACCACCACCTCCAAACCAAGGGCCCCCCCACTTTCCCCTTACCTCCAAAACAAGCTTTCCCCCCGCTTTTTCTCTTTTTTTCTCCCCTTTTTATTTTCTCTGTGTGTGTGTGTGTGTGTGTGTGTGTGTAGTGAATTCCCCGCAGATCCGGCCTGGAAGTTCCCAGCTCCTGGAGTTAAGCCTCTTTGTTGCTTCCCTTCGTTTGGGGCATCTTTGTGTTTCCCCCCGCCTGCTCCACTGGAGACCGCGGTGAGTGAAGAGAAGGGGGCCCGGGCCTGGTGGCCCTGGCGAGGGGCTGGGAGGACGGACGGTGGTGGCGGGCGATGGGGCGCAGAGATTTCGCCCCATCCATCTTCGGGCAGCGGCAGAGTTTGGGAAGTTGGTGTGGGGATGTGAGGAAGGGGTCTGGCTAGGGATGGAGGAGACATGACAAGGGAGACCCGCTGGTCCCCACCAGTGCGGGGTTTGTTTTGCTTAGGCAGGTGAGATGTGGGGGACTCGGATGTTTCCCTGTAGCTCTTCCTCCTCGGCGAGTCCGCCAGTACTAATGGAGGGCCCAGTGCACGCACACGCCCCACGGTGCTCCAGTGCTTGCCTGGAACTTCCCCAGCAGCCTGGTCCACGACCTTGCCCCATCCTCACAGCCGTCTGGTCGAGGAGGGACGGTGAGCAGTGGAGAGAGGGAGAGGGAAAAGCTGTGCAAAGTAAGCTGCAGATTCATCCTCCATTGCTCCTACTCTTGTCAAAGGGAGTTTACAGGCAAGAGCTGTCTCTGGCAGATGCGAAGGCATTTTGGTTTGTGCTCTGTGAAGGGACTGGTGGAAAGTTAAGCAAGGGTGGGTAGTCTGTTAGTAGAATTTTTGTCCTCCTCTGTGACCGTAGAGTTTTTAACCCTGGTGCAAGGATGAGGAGTGATTTGGGTCTGGGGAAGTAATTTTCTGTCTGGCAGTGGGATGTTGTAGGATTTGTGCACGCGTGCCTCCCTGCTTGGGCTGCAGCTTTGGCAGGTCCTCTGGATGGTGACTGTAAATAGAAAATGTCTTGGGGAGTAAATAGGATGCTGAGTTTGTAACCATGTCCAAACAAGACTTTTTAAAGTGTTCTGAAGATACTAATACTTTGAAAAATATTAATAGGCTTTAACCAATAACCCTGGCTGGCAAAAGGTATTTAATACAAATCTCCTATCTGTGGGCACTTCCCCAACTAATTCTGGTACTCCAAGTATTCTTTCACTGGTATTATATGAAAGGCAGTTCAGGTCTATTAAAGTTTTTTTTTTTTGATCCTTGTTTGTTTTAAAGAAACTCTCTTGATCTCTCTGCAGCATTATTTGAGTGGGATAACAGGAATCCATACACACACTCAGCACCCACATGTAATTCCCAGCATGTCTTAAATGTTTTTCTTGGTGCCCAATTCTCTTAATTTCTACATTGCTACCATAGTGTCTTTTTGATATGTTCATTTGCAATCTGCCATTAAAGTTCTTTTCCCATGGGCTAAAAAACTACCATGGAAAATATTAGAAGAATGTGGGCGTTTTGTAAGTAGAATTTTATCTTAGTTTTCTTTAGAAACTGACTCAGTGTGCCTATGATGAGTGGAGGGTTCCTCCATATTTATGCCTATGTACATATATGGGAGACACTTTGATTTAATGGGTTGAATATTGAAATTCATGACTCAGGGAGAAACACATCATAGGTCAGCAGTGAAGATGTGTTCTATTTATTTAAGTGACCTAAAGAAATGAAGGTGAAATAACTTCCCATGCTACTAGGAGTCATCTGGGGATCTTCTGAAGTAAATAGGACACTTAGGAAGAGCTGTGATCTCCCTGCTGGGTGCATTATATTCTCTTACAAGAAATAAGTGGAGTTTTGTTCATGTCCTTTTCTTAATCCTCCCTTCCAGATACAGTTACAGGGACTCATCCTGCATATACTACACAGAAAAGGTCCCAGTAGGTGTTTGCTTCGAGAATTGAAGTCAGATACAGTGCAGTCCTCCCTGCTTCCTGCTGGGGAATGTGAGGCAGGTTCATCTGAAGGGTGCACAAAGGTCCTGTGCAGATTGGAAAGGCAAGTTCAGTTTTCTCCCACTCATACACACACGTTCATTTGAGAGGACCTTCATTTGAGAGTTACCTAGTACAAGTAGCTGAAACCACACATTTGTTCTCTGCTTGGCACAGTGAAGAAGTATTAGAGGTGCATGATTCTGTGTGTATGTGCTCCAAACTGGCATGTAAGTTGTGTGTTTTCTGTGTATCCCTGCAGTCTGGAAAAGGCAGCTTTTCTGTACCTTGTACTGACATGAAACAGAAGCACAAAGCAAGAGGTTCTTTGAGATTGCAAAGTGAAATCCAGTGTCTGGTGTTTGCAGAGGTCTTTCCAGCCCTTTGGGTGTGAGACTCCTGGCTTGGAGTTTTGCTCTGTTGAAGGACAGGTCAATCATTTTCCTGTCCACTTCACTCCTTGCAATTCTACTCTGTCCTCAAAGCTAACAGTAGCCAGATCTCTCCAAGTCTTCAGTACCAAACTGGCAGCCCTGCAATGCCTTCAGGATGCTGGTACAACTCGTCCTGTCTGACAAGGGCCCACAGAATTGCCTCTTTGGGAGCCAGCTGTAGCCTCCTGCTGAGCAAGGAGCATTAGGGGACGGGCTGTGAAGCAAGCAGCCTACTTTGTCCCCATACTCCTCGGTGATGTGGAGGGGAAACTTCCATTCCTGAGTTAAGAAAACTTAATCATTTGGGGCAGACTTGAATTTTTGTAGTTTCTTCTCGTTGCTGACCACACTTGACTGAAACACGACCAAATCTACCTGCCAGTGTTTCCTGGCCTCTTCCTGAACCACATGCCCTGAGGAGCACAGAAACCTTGCAAAGTGATAACAAGCATAGCAAAAAAAAAGGGCCATTACTTCTACCTGGGCTGTGGGAGGGAACCTGGGTGATAGGACAGGAAAGACAAGTCAGTAGGAAGCATGTGTTTGGATGTGGAGGTGTTTGGGCTCTGTCTTCAGCCAGTGCACGTGCACTGTGAACTTAAACAATTTTCCCTGCAGCCCTGTGCTTTATTGTTCCCACGTGGAAAACGGAACCAGGACGCTGTGCTGATGGGTTGGGCACTGATACTGCCATCCATGTTGTTTCTCAGAGCAGAGCTCAGGTGCGCCAAGGAGGACCTTCTCTGTTGTGCTGAGCCTCCTCAGGACTGCCATAGGACTGGAGAGGCACTTCTGTGCCTCCAAAATCACTCTCTTCCCAGGCAGAGACAGGCTGTCTCCCAAAACCCCACCTTACATGCCTGATGAAGCGGGGGAGCGATGACAGGGAAGAGTATGTTGAGGACCACGCTGGTTGTTCTAGCCCAGGTTGGTCTGTGGGTGGATTTTCAGAGACTCGGGCTCAGTTGGGCTCATTTTGGTCCCTTAGCCTGCAAGAGGTTACAACAGCAGTAGGCCAAAGTAGCACCAGGTTAACAAAAGTTCTTCTGGCAGTAATGGTGGGTTGTTCATTTCATTTTCTGATGCGAGGTGCCTCTGAGACATCAGGCACAATTCCCTTGGACTTCTTTAATGTGCAGAGGTGGTTTGATATATTGCTGCTGGCATGTTACAGACCAAGGCTTGCAAATCTCTTGGTTTAAACCGTTACCTCCTGGGCTAAAAATTTGCAGTGTGAATTCTACAGTTAGGATGGGATATCCCACAAGGAAGAAGTTCTCTTGCAAAATCTTTGGAGACTTCCTGTTTCTGGTTAGACTGAAAACATCCTGAGGGAAAAAACCTGCTGCTGTGTATTTTGGTGCTCCTGTGGTCAGTCTCAGTTTAAGAGGTTATTATATATTCCAGTTCCTAGGCCACAAGAACAATTTAAGGCAAATAATGACTAAATGAATTGCAAGTCCTTAGGTAGAATGGGTGTGAATACCATCTTTCAGGTTTCGAAAGATGTAGTTTGGGTAATTTCTCAGCGAAAGGTATCACAAGCATCTCGTTTTGTTTCCTGGTATTTGGTTTAGTTCCTCTTGGCCTCGAATCATACGACATTGTATCTGCTGCTTCATTGGCTGAACATAGTGCTTGGAGCTGGTTTTCTGGAGGGAATTCTTGCAGAATGGGAATCTTTCAAAATTTGCTTTGTATGCAAGTTTGTGCATAAGTCTTCTAAAATCTCTTCACAGGAGCGTGTGCTCCAGCAACACAGCTGTCTGAGTGTCCATGGAAAGCTGAGACAAAAGGAGTATGGACGCAGTGGAAGCAAGTTGGCTGAAAGTTCAGAAAGATATTTATTGCAGGGAAAAAACCCACTCGATGCTTACACAGTCCCAAAGCTGCTGCAGGCAGTGCAGAGCTTTCTACTTAAACAGGGAGCAACAGATCCCTGCCCTGAGGATGTTACATGCTCCTCTTATTAAAATGGCCTCTCTTCCCTGCAAAAGAACAAATGGGATGGGAGGCTCAACTCTGCCTGATGGGGTTGGTAGCAGAGCACCTGGCCCAGCACAGACAGGGTGCCTGTGAAGGGCTCTGAGAGCTGCCATTGTGTGTTGTAGGAGCTCTTGAGTAAGAGGCAGTGCCAATTTATTTTGGCTCTAGTGGCATCGAGGGAGAGAAATGTGCGTCAGGGAGCGTGTGGGACGTGCTCGAGCTTCTTCACTCTCCTTGCGGGCAGTGTGCCAGCACAGAGGTGAGAGCCAAACTTTATCCTTGCTTTCTGCTCAGCTGCTCTTGAGAGGCTGCTGCCCTGTGTCCAAAACTCTTCCCTGAGCAGCCCTTAGATGTGAGAATGGCAACTGCACCTTGTGCCCGTGCAGCGTGTTGGAGGCCTGCTGGGCAAAGTCCAAACCACACCACAGCGTGTTGCCCCTGTGAAAACCCACCATTGTCAAGCTCGCAGAGGTTTTGTGCTGTGGTGTCTCTATACATGTACGTAAAAGCCAGATGGTGTTTTGGAAACCAGTCATTTTTCATTAACTTCTGTGTCTGGCATAGGCTGCAAGTCTTTCAGCTCGAGCCGTGCAGTGGCAATGCCATTTTGGCTCTCTAAGGTCCACTCTAGCAAAGAGATTAGCCAGCAGGTCGTACTTGTATGCACAGCCATAGACCCAGGGCCTTGCCAAGTGCAAGGATGTGTTCACTGCTTGCAATGTCAGCGAGTCTGAACAAGCTTGTGTATCTGAAGACTGTGCAACAGGCCCTTCTGCTGTTCTTTAAATCATGAGTGGAGAGGAAAAGGGTGTAAAGATCCCTATTAGAAAGGTATTGTCAGCTTTCAAATACCAAAATGAGATTGCTTTCTATTTTTCTTTCAGCTGTCTAAAGGACAGGTTGGGCAGAGCCCTGTGAATTAATGAGTTTAGTGTGGTTTAGAAAGCCTGTGGTGATATAAACACACTGAGGTAGTCTTTGAGAAATAAACCTCAAATATGGGTACGCTGGCCTGGAATACAGCATTTGTGTGCAAAATTCAGCTTCTTCTGATAATGTCACTGTAATTTATCCTGGTGCTTTCAGGGAGAGCAGCCACCTTGCTTAGTGATGCCAGTGTTCTAGGGCTCAAGGCTGGGATGTGGGGAGAGCTGCATTTGATTTTCCCCTACACCACAGATTTCCCCCCAGGCTGGCGCAGGTTGCTCTTTGCCTCAGCTCTCCACCTGAAAAACTAAGTGGCACTTCCCTGCCTCCTTGTGGTGTTGAGGATAGGTGTGCTGGAGATCAAGAGAGACCATGGATTTGCTAGCCCTCAAAAAACCTCGTGGATAAGGACCACAGTTGGTTTCAGCAGAGAGCCTCCTGTGGCATTGACAGCCCAGTGGGAGGCTCCTGTGGTTTCCTCTGTGGACGTGTGCCCCTGCTTGCTGGGTGGATGTGGGCTCTGTGAGGGCTGTGGGGTGCTTTTGGTCTGGGGGAGAGGCTGTAGAGGAGGCCCTCTCTGAGTGTGACCCCTGGGGAGCCTTGCATAGGTTGTAGCAGTGCAGCTGCAGCAAACTTCTGGCTCCAGCCAGTGGTGGTACAGAGAGGCCATTGTAATCCTGTGTGCTGTACAGTGTACATCTCAACAGGCAAAGTGGCTCCAGGGTTGGGGGTTTTTTTTCCCCTCCTCCTCTCCATCCCTTCAAATCTACTTTATGAAGTTCCTCCCCTTAAATTGAAAATTTGGCCTTATCTTCAAAGAAGCCCTTTAGTGCCAAGCTTTTAAAGGTGGGGAGGAGGCGAGAGCAAAAACATCACATCCATTAACAGCCCAGTTGCCAGAGAAAATGTTTTTTAAAACATAATCTGAAACCTTAGTGTTTGGGAGCCAAAGCCGAGATTGAATACAAGTATGGGCCTTGTCCCCAGAGGGTCGCAGCACTCAGAATACACTGGCACAAAGACAGACCATGGAGCGAGGATTCTTGTGCATGCACGCACACAAATAGACAATTATTTGGAAGCCAATAGTATTCTGGATGCTGAAGAAATTTAATCTAGTGCCTTCTGTCCCAAGCTGCTTTCTGAGCTGTAGCTGATGTGGAGAGCATTCTCATAGCTTCAGCACTCCTCTGGCTGGCAGTCCCCTCTGGGGCAGGAAGGTTCCTGCCATTCGTTGTCCATGAGTGGTATAAAAGGACTGGCTGGACCTGCTTTTCAGAGCCTGCTACAGTCAGAGATTTCTTTGGGCCCCCAGAATGGTGATGGAAATACGATTTTTATTTTTTATTTCCCCAGAAGAAAGCTGCTTGATTCAAGGGGTGGGCTTGAGTCCCAGTGTCAAGAAACATTTTCAAAAACATGCTGGGTGGGATATTTCAAAAACACCTGGGCTGACTTTAATGATGTGGTGGAGAGTCAATGAGGCTTGTGCATTGAGAGACCAGACAGCTCCCCTCCTCACTTTTCAGTACAGGGTCACACTTGGTGGGTTCGTGAGACGGTCCCACTGTCACCAGTGGAACAGCTGCCCAGATTAGTCCTGACCACCTACTCTTGCATGGAGGTGGACTCAATTTCGTAAGTGGCACATATCAGGCGCATCTTGGCTTGCAGGCAGTTGAAGTGCAGCTTCTAAGCCAGACTCATCTAGGCAGAAGGAGAGCAAGATGGCCCAATTATCCAACTGTAACGGGGTTTGAATCCAGTGAGGAGCACCCCAGTGCTGACTTCTTCTGGGGCCTTACGGCATGGCCAGCCAGACCACAGCAGAGTTGTGGGACCCTTGCAGGAGGAGGGCTTGATACCTACTAGCTCTTGAGTTTCTGTGGGGACTTCCCTACTCCTCAGCTGGCCAAGCAGGGTGTCTGGCTTGTAGCTGTCAGCCATTTCTGCAGCTGGAGGCCTGTAGAGTGAGACAGGCCTGTGAGAAGCTGGGGCATGGAGAACTCCTCAGAGTGGCATATCAACTGCTCTAGATGTGTCCATCATCACGTTTCATCACTGATTTTGTCCTTGGGGTGTCTGGGACTGGCCTTTGCATTCTAGCAGGTGAGGAGCAGAGCTCCTGGTTGCATGCCAGCTTGTGCCTGAATACCTCTGTAATGCTGTAGAGAAAGAGTCCAGGGCAGCACAGGGGCTGGTTGCCTTTGAGGACCTTGCTGCTCTGGCTCCCTGAGCTGCTGTAAATGTTGCAGGAGTAGCTTAGCATATTGTCACCTCAGCTCCAGACCCTGTCAGAGATGGCTGCCCAGCCAGCAGAGAGGGAGGAGGTCTTGGGATCATGGTCAGCTATGCTCAATGACCATGCAGCCCATTAGTTTGATGATGGATGCTGAGAAAGGGATGTCAGCACCAAGGCCTGGAGCTGGAGCTGCTGGAGCCTGGGTGTCTGTTTGCTGACCCTACTCCCCTCTTGGCAGGGAGGTGTGGAGCCAGTTCCAGGAAGCACTAGGAAAGAGTGATATGGTTTGCATGGCTACAGCAAGACAAGCCAGCCCCGTCTCAGGACAGGCATCAGTCTACTTCCAGTCCCACTAGAGCTGGCTGTACGTGCCTGGTACACAAATGTGCCATGTGAGTTGTGGGATCCTGCTGAGGGCATCAGGAAGCCTGTGGTCCTTTGTGGAAGGAAGGGTCAACTACTTACATCATGTAGCAATTTAGGCAAGAACATATTTGCTAAATATACAGTTGTCCTGTTTTCCTCAAAATTGCCTGGGCTCCAGATCTGGGGAGGAGGGAATAGGAGCACAAAGAGAACAACATAAAGAGCAAGTGGCAGGCTGTGTTTATCGTTGATGCCTGACCCTGTAATCTCCCTGGGGATAGCTTTGGACATCCCTAACCTCTGAGCCACTTGAAAGAACCACCTCTAAAAAAACTTCCCAACCTAGTGACCAAGCAAACAAGTGCAAATTTCATCAGCCACAAAAATGTGAGTATAACCCAGTTTTTGCATGCCTTCAGCACTAAAGATAAGTAGAGGTTTCTTGACTCTGGATGAAGGCCTGAGAAAGGCCTGCTGTGCCATCTTCCCCCATCACTGTATTCCAAAACCTAAATTATTATTTGTATTACAGATGTGTCTACAAGTTTTAACCAAGGCTGGGACACAGCTAGGATAGATACCATGTTCACTTGTAGTGGGAGACAGTTCCAACATCCCCATTTAAAACAGCAAGACAAACGTGGAAGAGAAGATAAGAACAGAACATGAAAAGAACGTGTGTGCCTTGGAGTGACTCAGCAGGTCAGGACTGGAGCTAAGTACAGACCCCATTTTGCCTGATACTCAGTCTCATGCTCCATCCTCCACCTTGTCCTGCTCGTCAGAAGAGGTCAAAATCGAACGTCACTGGGGCTTGACTGAAAGTTACCTGCCTTGAAGCTGAGAGTTGTCCATAGCAGAGTCTCCTCTTCCTTACCCCTGAGCTCACAGAGGTCAGTAGAGCGTGGTGTGACTACATGTGCTCCAGTGAGTGGTTTCCCAAATGGGGCACTTGGCACTGCAGGTGGTGTTGGAAGCACCTTGCTGCTGTGGCATGCCTTACCCTGGGGCGGGCAGCTGGTCATGCGGAGCTGGGGAGCCGCAGGTGGAAGCAAGAGCTTGTGGCTGAAGGGAAGGGAAAGGAGCCAGTTATGTCTTTAATTCTCTCCTGTCAGCTTGTTCTCAGTTGCTGCAGCATGCTTTGAAAGGTAGCTGGAAAAGGAGAGTGCCAGTGTAGTAACAGTGGTTTGCTTGCAGCCTGCAATCTCAAATGAAACAGTATCATTACATAAATATTGTGTGCCTTCTTTCCACAGAGGGTCTGGGATTGTGCTCCTCCTGCTCTGGAGGCATTGCCTTTCAGTGCACAAGCCAAGACTAAACTCTAACAGATGCTGCAAAGGCCGAGTCCATGGCTTGTATTGTGCCCAGGTGCAAGAGGAGATCTTCACATCTCCACAGTCAGCACTGAGGTACCTTACACTGTAAGGAGGTGCAGGAACAGGGACGAGGGACAGCAGGGTTACAAAGAGCTACTCTCTCTGAGCACATTGAGCGTGTGTCTGTGGACATACAGGGGTACCTGAATGCTGATCTGACCCCTGCAGGCACAGGTAGCCCAGTATGAAACAGCTGTGTGGACACCAATGACAGGACATGAGCAAAACCTAGCTTAATGCGTTAACTGGGAACTATCTCTCAGGGAGAATAGGATTGCTTCAGTGAAACCTGGGCAGGTTCCTTCACCCTCCTTTTTTGTCTGACATAGAGCACTGTTAGGGGGAGCAGGTGGGAGTGCATATGCATCCTCTTCTGGTACCTATTTGCAGAAAGCTGTGTGCAAACTCTTGGGGGCTGCTCATGGCCATGCCCTGCTGCCATCTGAGTAACAGCCTGAAGTGCAGCTGGAGGCTTTTTCTCAGAGGAATGCTTTGAAACATATTGTTTTTAATGGCACTGTGTTTCCAAGAGCTCTTTGTGTCTGGGTGAAAAGGACTCCTTGCTCCACTCTTCAGGAAGAGGAGCCTATCAGAAGTAGGACTCCTCCATTTTGCAAGTGATTTGATCTTGCTCTCTGCAAGCTAAGTAATTGAGTTACAGAAGAGATCTCAGATGAAGTGTTTGTGTCCTTCCAGTTTCCTGCTGGCTCAGTCAGTGCCTTGGGAGTGCAAGAGTGGTGGGAGATGTCAGACAGCTGCACAGTTATGGCTTTTTCTTCTCTGTTGATCCCAGGTCAGTCCCTGTGCAAGAAAGACTGTGAAGAGACACCAACATAGCTGCTGCCTTCCCGTCTGTTCAGCTGAATTAGACAGGGCATGGGATGGCAAAGGTGTTAAAAATGAGTTTGTGCCACCCGTTCCTCCTCATGCTTACTGAGAATAATCTTTCCCTCTCTCCCACCACACATACCCCTTTCAGTTTTGCCTCAGACCTTGCAATGAGGAGGGAAAACAGGACTGCAGCTGAGGCTTCTAGCATGCCCCTGTTCCCTGCGTGTGTGCTGCCTCCCAAAGGATGTGGGTGCCGCTGCCAGGTCCTCATACCCCCTTTTCTCCCCGTGTTCTGTCTTTAATTTTCCCTCTTCTGCCTGAGGTCCTTGTGCTGCCAGCAACAGTTGCCTGGGCTTAGAAAGACTTGTTAGGCCATATCCTGGATGCCCCTGCCCTTACTTGTTGTAGGGAAGCTGATAAGGAACAACTAGGGGTGCCACCCCAGGCAGCAGCCCACTGCTGGAGAGATGCTCCCAGCCCTCGCCAACCCGAGGCAAGTGCAGGGCGCTGGCGTGTCGGAGCGGGTCTGGGGAGCCCTTGCCCGGGCATGGCGGCTGCCTGCAGACGCAGGCAGGGCTGCTGCCTCCCCACAGGTTATTCTGGAGAAACACCGTCCTTGAAATGAGTTCCTTGTCTCTTCTGCACTTCTTTCCCCCCAGCTGATGGACTGGGATGTGAAGGTTCAAAGGCAATGTTTTCAAGTCTCTGCCAACGTTTCCGATGTTACGGTGTTTGCATACGGGATTTATGCTGACCTGTCTCCTCGCAGGCAGCCAGAGAAGCAATTCAGCAGGGCCGGTGGACATGGCACCAGCATCTGCAAGGGACATGCAGGCACCAGGCCAGAAAAGCTAGTGAGCTTTAATGAACCGCAGATGGGCAGCTTTATCTTGGAGCCTGCTGACTTGGGCTTCTAGAGCTTTCTGCTGAATACTTGAGTAAAAGCTGGTATAGGTAAGGGTTGGGTAGGAAGACTCTAAAATAAAGATCCTTAGAAAGGCATATCTGGGGGATGACCCTAAAATAAAGATCCTTAGAAAGGCATATCTGGGGGATGACCCTAAAATAAAGATCCTTAGAAAGGCATATCTGGGGGACCTCAAGAGATCACCTCTGCTAGAGGCTCATTGGTTTTTTTTCTGAAGGTCTCCTTAATGACCTGTGGGCTGCAAAAACAAAAACTAATTTTCCATGTAAGAATTTTGTTCATAGGTAAGACCAGCAGAGTTTTATCTGTGGCTGTTAAGAGGAGTCTCTCCAGAGGCTTTGCTGGAATACAAAGCCCCGAAGGCTGCGATGGATGTGTTCCCCTGTTGCACAGAGCAGGATGCTCCCAACAGATGTTTGTTATCGGGAAAGTAAGCAGAGAAACAGAAAAACTTCAGCTGGCGAGAAATGCAGGGGGACATTGTTGTTTCCTTGTTGGGCTTGCAGAGAGAGTTCTTGAAGCTGCTTTCTGTCCCGTTGTAACATTTTATGTTTTTATAGCTTATCTCTTTCATGAGGAACTGTTAAATCCTGCAGCATGTTGTGGATGTGACTATATGAGAACAGCTTGTTTTACCCATCCCAGGGCAGAGTGTGCCAGCTGCACAACTGGATCTAAAATCATGGAGAAACATTTTCACAAAACTGAGTGCTTTTCTTCCTAAAAGAGTTGATGGTGTTTTCTAAAGTAAGAAATGGTCAATAATTTTCCTAATGGTAATTCTGTATTTCCCTTAGATAGATGAGTTTTCTCAGTTGCTAGAGGGAGAGGGAAGACCTTATTCCTTTCTGCTTCTAATACTGCATTTGTGGTCTGTAGCAAGTGGCAGTATTTAACATAATTTGGAGGGTAGGTACTGCCTGAGCTGATCTACAGATGACTCTGCACTGAACAGTGAAAGTTTTTTCTAGGGGTATTAAGTACTATGGCACAGTCACAGACTTCCCTTCTCAAAGAAAGTGCTGACAGTCCCTGTAAGCAATTAGAGATAAATGTGTGTGAGGCAGAGGATGGCTTTTGTAGAGCACCAATACTGAGGTCTTAAAGGAGTCTCTGTAAAATAAGAGAGTCTAATATTCCTTATGTTCCTTTACTGAGCAGTAATGTAAGGATCTTTGAAAGATCCAAAAAGTTTTAATTTTTTTTTCCTGGAACACAAGCAAATGCTAGGGGTTTGCCGTGTTCTCCCAGACCACTGCTGGGTGAGTCTTTGGAGAGGATGATGTGGTCTTTTCTGTGAAATGTGTGCTAACACCTCTCAAGTGAAGGTGATTTTTGCATTAAAAACGCTTTCTAAATTGCTTTATCAATTCACAACACAAAAATATCTTAGTCCTTTGCAAGAGAAGAGGTAGATTTCTTCACTTATATTATTAGCCTATTAGACTTAAGCTTTTAAAAATGTCTTAGGCTGAACAGAATACATTGATAGATGGAGAACAGATTAGAATCTTCTGTTGTCACCCCCCAAAGCCCAGGAGCTGGTGTCACTGTTTATTCCTGGTGTCTTTACTGCTTACAGTTTTCTCCAAAAATGACTAAACATATAAAACAAGGATTGGGTTTGGGGTTTGAGGTTTCTTTTTTTTCTTCCCACATTCTAGGCCAGACTCTGACCACAAGCATGTATTTGGTTTTTTTCTCCCTTGCTTCCAAATGCAGTCACATAACAATAGCCTGAAAAAAAAGTACTGGAAATGATTTGTTCATGAATTTATTTCCTTTTTTGGGCTAGAGGGAGTGGGTTAGCATTTGGGTAAGGAGGCTGGGAGCTCCAAGCCATCTCTTTCAAAGTTGAAGCGGGTTTAAATGGGAACCATCCTGGTAAAATTAGAAGTACTGTAGAAAGGTAGCCTTTCTGGGACAAGCATTTCCATTGCTCCGTGTGCAGAGCCTCACGCTTGGGGCACCTTTTCTCAGCTGAACTTTATTTGCTATTTATGTAATAGAGTCTTGTACAAACGCTACTAAACAGGATTTGTCTGCCACGGGCAGGCAGGGTCCGACTAGAAGAGAAATGCTCCGCCCATCTTAGGCTTCTTCAGAAGTGGGTGATTGTTTGCTTTCCTTAACAGTCTGCTAATAGGAGGTAGTGGGTGGTGTTGTCTTTCTTATTTATTTTATGTAGGATGTCATGACAGATGGTGATTTTGACTTGTTCACAGCTGTAGAAACTGATGCCTTTCTAAACCAAGCTAACTAGGATGGAGGCATCCTAGCAGGATGATCTGTGAAAGAGGAAAACCAATCAGAGCCATCAGACTCCAAGCTGACTCTGTTCGGTCATCTCTCTCCTGAGGAGCAGGAAAAGAAGTGTTTTGCAGACAGGGTTAGGAGATGCGTTTTTAGTGTCTGGATCTTTGGGTCTTGGGAGGTGACACCTCTGGTTACAAGGAAAAGTAAAAGTCACCAGGTGAAACAAAAATATTCATTATGTGATTGCTGCACTGGTCAGGAGGGTAGTTGTTGAAATATCAAACAGTACAGGCAGTGAAATCTTGACATTTTATTGATGGTTCAATGGATTTGGTCCTTACAGGAGGCCAAGCAGGAGCAAGTGGAGCTTATGCATACTGGAGAGAGAATATAATCTGATAAAGGCTAGAGCAGTCGGTAAAGTTTTCAGATCACAGGAAATTTCCTCAAAGTATTTATTTATTTATGGCTTTGCTGAAAAATTTTCGACCAGCTGTGTTTAAAAATATAACAGTAATGAGATACTTAAAAAAGGAGTTAATCTCTCCCTCTCTTTGACATGCTGCAGAGCACCAGCTGTAGCACAAGCAAGCCCTGGGGAATCCAAGTGGCCTAGCCCTGCAGCCTGTGAGCCAAAGTCACACCTTGGGAAGCCAAGCCCCAGAGGGAAGCACTGGCTTGTGGCAGGTCGCAGGGATGCTGGAGGGGCGACCATTTGACCATCTTCCAGGGGCAGCAGGTTTAGCCTGCCCAGCTCTTCAGCTCCCCATATCTCTCCAGTTCTTGTAGACCCCAGCCACTTGTTCTTAGGGCAGCAAGACCCAGTTTTGTCTGAAGTACTGGGAGGTCTTGAACTGTCTCTGACACTACCGATGGGGAAATGCTGGAATGAGGAGGAGGGGAAACCAAGGGCTTTTGTACAGAGGGAACAAAAACATGTCTGCGTGTCCCTGGATTCAGCTATTACAGACTACAAACTGGACTAGTTTTTTCATTCTTCTTTTAAATGCTTCTTTAGCCAATGTGATTTTTAATTTTTTTTTTTTTGTCTGTCTCCTGAAGAGAGCCAGTCTGGGACTCTTCATTTGGCCCATCCAGTGTATCCACAAAGCATGCAAAAGACATCTTTTCCAGACTCATTTCCTCTAGGATTCCCTATGGCTTTGCAATGGCCAAGCCTTTGTGTTTGATATCAAAGGTGGAAATGTCAGGCCAGCTGTGCTGTGTCCCTCACCCCTGTGCCAATAGAACTCAGTGCTGTGTGCGGGAAGTCTGTGAGAGCCACAGCTGTGAGAGTGGTGAAAAATGTGTGTGGTGATTGGCAGAAATTGTTTTGAGGAAGAAGATGCCTCTTCTGATGATGGTGGGGTGGCACATGGTGCACTGGAAAGGCAAAGCACGGTAGTTTTGGTCCTAGGTGGAGGATTGTGTGGAGAAGTTTTGTCTCCTCAGGGCCTACTGGTTTCAGCTTCAAGATGCATATCACAACAGAAAAATCTCCTCTCCTCTCTGTTTCCTTTTTCCACCACTGGTAGCTAATCAAGATTCAGTTTTAATGACTTCCCTCTACTCTTTCTGCTTCCTCTCCTCCTGCCCCACACATGCCTTTCTTATATTTTTTTATGCATTTCTTTTTGGCAGAAGTTGAAACACAAGAAGCATTTGGACCAAGATGAAAACAGTGGAGGAGCATGTTGGGCAGTGCAAGGCTTTGTTCTGAATTCAGGGGAGAAGAGGGGGAAGCGAGGGGGGACAGGATGTCATTTCCCAGATGGGGACCCTGCCAAAGATGTTCTTGCTTCAGAAAGCAGTGAGTGATTTTTGAGGTTATACCAGGTTTAACCCTTTGTCAGCCCACTTCTGCCATGCAGGGAAACACCAAAGTCCTGCACCTAAAAGGAAGGGTGTGTTGTGTTATGTGACCGGGGTGATTTGAATGGTCTCAAGTCAAAGTCTGCTGTTGTGACTAAATGGCAACGAGAGTCCAAGGTGCTTGTTCTCCTGTTGGAGACTCTAATGAGCGGATGTGCAATCTGCACTTGTTTCTGAGTGAGGGTCCAACACTAGTGTGTTGCTGTTGGAAAAACAAGATCAGCATGTTCCTTATAGGGGTCAGCACTGCTGTGCTATCTCCTGCCCTGCCAGAAGCACCTGCTGGGATTTGGGATGCTGCTGAAGTCCGCTTCAGCTGTTCCCATTGCGGGGCAGGGAGCACTTTTGCCTTGTGATGCTTGGGAAACACCTTGTCCTTTGACCAAAGGAGCTCTGCCCTGCTGGGATTGGGGCAGCAGCAAGCCCCAGCCTTGGGTGACTCGTGGTTGTGCTGGGGACCAGTGGCCAGTTATAGCACTGGTTCCTCCTCTCTATTTAGAGCCAGTCTCCCGTGTGAGAAAACTGTGGGTTTGGAGGGTATGGGCAGTGGAAAACCTCCATAGGCATGTACTGCTGCTATATTTATAATGCCTTAGGCCTTAAATACTGCATGGTGTGTAGGCTGCTGATTTAATTGTCCAAGGACTGCTGCACAGTAGCAAACTGAGCGTGACGATAGAGGAGAGGAGCAGAGAAGGGAAAGGTAAAGCAACTCTGCCTCTTCATTAGTATCTCTTCCAGGTTATAAATACTTGGAGCACTTGTGTCAGGACTCCAAAGGAAGAAGTCATTTATCTCCTGATTTTAAAACCCTCCATGGTTTTGGTCTGTGGTACTGAACCATTTCTTGCTATAGAGGTTCCGACTTTCCAATCTGGATGGGGTTTTCCTGGAGAAGACTCTTCCCTCAGAGTTGGAGTGGACTGATGCTGTGTGCATAAAATGTGTAAAGTCCCTTTGTGTCAACTCAGACAGAGTCACTATTCACGGCAACTAAACCTGCAAGCCTCTTTTTCATTAGGACCAGCAGCCTCTCTGGCCCTTTGATCTCTCACAGTCTTTTTTCTCTAGCTAGGAGGATACCAGCTTTCCTAATCCCCCCGTGAACCTCCTGAACATAAACACAGTCTAGGTAGAAAGAAGGTGCCAGTAACTTTGGGCTACAGAACCACAAACTTCCTCTTCCCAGCACCTTTGGCTGCAGCATGTGAGTTTTTGATCACTTATGCAGAATGCAGCTGGCTGCAGACATGCCATGGAATGGTTATAGCAGCACTGCTGTGAGTGTATTCGTGGCCAGTGACTAATAGAGAAGTGAGGCATGCAGTGCTGACCTTGAAACATGCCCTGTGTCTTGCACACTTCTTTTAGACAGCCAAGAGAGATCTGATCTATAGGAAGTGAATATAATGCCACTCTGGTGTCACCTGTTGGGATGAGGTGTAGAAGAGTAGGGGCACAAGGACAAAAGATGCATGTGTAGGATTGCCCGTGATGGGTTTCAGCTTTATTTTTGACGTGCAAATCTTGAATGCTTTCCCATGATTTCACATGCATGGCTTACTGCACAGCATGTCTAAACTTGCATATTTTTCATCCATTTCTTGAATCCCTTAAGTCACACTTTCCGACTGTCTGTGGACCATGGGTGGGAAGCACTGGCCGATGGATAGGCACTTGCGTGGGAAGCAGAAGACCAATGTTACCCCTCACTTGCTCGGTGCCACTGAGCACCCTTGGTTTCAGGGCTCGGGTCAGCTGGCTTCCCCTCAGATCTGTGGTGTCTTTGGCCCTGGTCTTTGGCCCCTCATAAGCACAGTAACTACCACCACAGGCTTCTAGATAAAGTGGGACTAAAATGCATGGTACCAATAGCTGTTGGGTATTGCTTGTTGTCCTGGAGGACTCTCTTCATCCTGGAGTTCGGCTTTATTTCACTTGCCCACGTGGTTGCATGTGTGTGGTGCAGGAAGGTGTCTGCTGAACCCACACAGACCACTGTACCTACACCTGCCCAGGTTTGCAAATCCTGTTCTGGATGAAAAGGTTTTGAATGCATGAATTGCTCATTGTTTGTCCATCCTGGTGGTGGGTCTTCCTGCAGTAGCTCAGCCCCTTGGCTTCACTAGTGCCTGCTGATGGGCTCAGTTGGCCTGTGACTGCTGATCATGGGGTATTCGCAAATGGTGCCACATTGGCTCTGCTGCTTCTCCTTCTCTGTTTACTTAGTTCTTGGCAGCTCGATGTTTGAATGTTTGCTAGACAAACACTTCCCCTGCAGTCTCTGATTACAGAAAGTTTAGTCTGACAAACCCCAGTGAATTATCCTGTTCTCTGTTGTCAGTAGTATCTTGCTGTCTCCTTTAACCACAATATTTTGTGTGTGGTGCAAATTCATATTTTCCCCTTGTTGCAATCAGCACGCTCCTCCCTGCTTGGTTCAGTTACTGAGGCAGTATCCCCAAGATGCTGACATCTGTATTTTACTAATCCAAAAATCCTGGGGCTACCAGGAAGCGGTACAGATAATAACTCTGCATACCTGTCTAGCACCTTTCATCTGAAAATCTGAAATTGTCTGAGTCATGTTCATCTGGTTACTGCTTGTACCAGCTGGGGTTTGCTATCCCTGTTCTTACAACCTGGAAAGCTGAGACACAGGGTAGGGATATATTTTGTCCAGTAGAGGAGGCAATTACAGAAATGTGGCATCATAACCTCCAAAACTATGGGTTTCTAGCCCTCTCTGTCTTGCAGTACCTAATTTGCCTCCAAAAATGAAAGAGATCAGAGTAGGACGGTTGGTTTTGAGCAATGCTTTATTTGCAGCCATCCATGGCTTTATTTGGCATCTCGGTAAATTTCACCCAAAAAACCAAAAAAGCAATTGCAAGATTTCTCCGAGGTAAGTTACCTTCCTTGGCTGTGATCAGACACCCATAACGTAGTTCTCAGGAAGAGCACTATCCAGATACTGTCTCTTATTGTCAGTTAGGTGGTTTGGAGCAGTGCTGAGGGATAAGTGTTCACGGCTGGCCTGGAGAGGGTAAAATTCTTGCTGTGTTTTAGGGGTGGTAATGAGACTTGCGAAAACATGTCTGCAGGTGTCTGGGTGGTCAGGCTGAGCTGTTAATCTGTCCAGCTGCTGGCCTGTTTTGGACAAGGTCCAAGACCAGGTAGGACACTGCTGCTTTTCTTACAGCCTCCAAACACAGCTGAGGACCTTCCAAGCAAACCTGGGCTGGTTTATGGTTTTAGGTGGAAACCACAAGCAAACCACGTCAAATCACTGGATTCTACCACAAACCAGGCAGAGTGCATAGGCTTCTGTTTTATTTCGCTTGGAGATGACTGGGAGAGGTGGGAGAGGGAGGAAAACCTGCGTGGATCTAGTGTTGATGTAAGGCCGTAGGTGATCCATTCCTAAAGCCTTCAAGTGCCATTCCCATGGCTAGACCAGACTGATGAGGGTAGAATAATAAATAATACCCAAGCTGACATCTCCTGGGAGCTTGCGTTTAAGAGGAGGGATATTTTGTCTGAAACCCTTCCAGAAGGGGACAGTTGGGAGAGGGATTAGTGTAAATGTGGGCCTTCAACAAATGTAATCTCAGCCAAGGTGATGGGGCAGTTGGGTCAGGGTTTCCTGTGCTGTGGGACCCTGGAGCATAGTGTGCATGGGAAATACGAAACCCTAAGAAAGAAGGAAAGAAAGGAGGAGAACTGCATGCTTCAGGGGGTAAAAGTGCATTTATTTTTCACATGTTTCATCAGAACACACTAATTTTTGCCTGGGACGGAGGGCAAGCACATGCAGAAACAGTCCAGCTTGCTAGGAAAGGGGTGGGGAAGTGTGATACCAAGTACCTCAGGAAATGTGGCTGTAGGACTGTCTCACCCCTCACTTCCATGCAGGGCAAGAGATCCATACCCACATGTACAGACCCTCCAGTGGGCATATGCCAGGGCTTTGTAATGGAGTCACACTCTCCCCTTGAGGCCAGGGCACACCCGGCTCCCCACTCTATCCCCCTTCTCACATTCCCTCTTCTCCCATGTGCTTTTATTCCTTTTGCAAACAGTGTATGCCAAATCCAACTTCACAGCTGGCTTTGCTCCACGTGTTTGTTTTCTATGCCTGCGCGGCGCTCGCCAGCTCCGCTTGCGCTGCGGCTCAGAGGTGGAGGCGGCGGGGGGAGAGCAAGGGTAGTGGGGAGGGAAACAGGAGCAGGCTGCTGCTTGCCAAGCCCTTATTTGTTTAAAGCTTAAGCCTGTTTGAGAGAGCCTTTTTGGAGTGAGGGGTAAGTGGCAGGGGTGGGATGCGGGGGAATGGAGAGAGTAAACTGCGCGTCAAGGAAAGCAAACTTTACAGCTGGAATTGCTGCTGATGCGTGTTGTGTGAAAGGCCTGGGGAGCTGCCTTCAGCTCTGTGCTTGTGCTTTTTACATGGGTGCGAGTGTGAATGGGCAAGGCTGAAAAGTGGGGAGCCAGTAACAGGTCTGTGCCCGGTCATCACAGGCACTGCTGCTTGGCGAGCACCGGCTGTGGCACTTGCCAGCGTGTCCTAAGAGCTGGCTGGGGCACAGGCAGGTGAGTTTCCATTCCCAGGCTCTGAGCAGCAGCATTTTGCCATGCTTTTGTTAGGGAGCATCCCTTTGTTAACAGAGAGAAACCATATGCCAGCCCTGCCCATCTGTCTCTGCAGGGCTACGTGAGGTCTTGCTTCATCTCCTGCCATGTTTGGCTCACTGTCCTCAACAGGACTGTCATTTTTGGAAAGGTGTATTGATCGTTGGGATGATAAATGGGGCAAATCACGTGCAAACACAATCTTTTAAAAAGCCTAAACGATGCAACCCTCTCCTCTTCATCTCTGGGAACATGGGGTAATCCAGCACCCATCTCAAGACCCCACTGCAAGAGTATCCCCCATTATTTTTCACCTCTGGGTGGGCCCAGTGGGGTTTAGAGCAGTGTGGCAGCTGCTGATTATGGCACAAATGAGGGCCCTGGCTCAGTCCATCTGGGTTCTGGCACTCGGCACTGAGCCCCCACACCCCACCTTAGTCATTTGGCACCAGCCAGAGCATTTTCTATGGACAGTCATTTCTGTCCCTTTGTTTTTCTAGCCTTGAGCTTCGTATTTTGTTTTTGGGAGTAGTGACATCTCTTCCAGGGGAAATTTGTCCCAGCAGAGGGTTCCAGAGCCTTTTGACCTGCTCCCATAATGAAAATTATTATTGTTAGTGAAAAGCAGTTAATTGACAGCTATGGAGAGTAAAATCTCCCATTTATTCCCAAATTTATAAAAGAAAAAAAATCCCCAACTTTTAAATACCATCTTCAAAGGACAAGAAAAATAGGCTTGTGCTCTTTTGCATCCCAGCAACAAGTCATTGCTGAAAGGAGCGCAAACTAGAAGGCAGTTGCTCTTTATGGTGGTGATGGGGATGTCTCTAAAGCCAGCCATCTGGGGATTAAACTTTGTATTGACGTTACTGGCAAGTACTTTGTCCTGTCTCTTTTGTGTGCTCTTCTGGATTTTGATGTCAACTGTGTTAAACTAGCCTTGCGCTTGTTAATGCAGTTTCTGGGCCTGCTCCCATTGAAGTCATGGCAAAGATCAGGCTGATTTTGGTGGCAGTAGAATCAAGTCCTCGTATAATCCAGAGGATGTGTTGTTTCAGCAGGTATTTCTGCTGTGCCACTGGCTTGTATTTATCATAAGGTTGGTCAGTTTTTTACAGCAACTGTTGTAGGCACCAGTACTCTTCAAATACACATTGGAAGAAGGTTCAGAAGCTAGGAAAGCTACCTGAGCCTTTGCTCTGCCAACAAGAAAATTTCCCCATAGCAGCTTCCCCCAAGGAACGCTTAACACGGTCACTGGCAGTTTCTGTGGACTTTTCTGGTTTGTGGTTATTTGGTTGGGGTTTTTTTGTTCATGTATTTGTTTCACTCTATTATTGTTTCTAATTGGACATGGACAAGATTTTTCAATTGTTCCTAGACAAAGATGATTTTTATTTTTATCTTTTTTTAATTTGGTACTTAAAGGTGGGCTCACGTTTAAGCATATGAAGACGTGGACTGCTCTTAAAAAGCATTCATTGCTGCTGTCTCTGTGGCTTGTGATCTATGCTGCGAACAAGAGTTTCAGAGTCTGTTTGAGGTGGTCATAGCTGACACACACACTGAAATGTGCTTGCTTCCCGAGCACTCCTGCTGCGCTCCATGCAGATGCTGACCGGTGGGGTTTGTCCACCACTCCTCTGTGCTTTGGTTTATATTACAGAGAGAGAGGAGTGTTTCAGATGGTGCTTACCAGCATGAATGGGTGCTGGGATATTTATTGTCTGTCCTGTTGCAAGCTTGACCCCGTCACGTGACAGAAACAATAAAACAGAGATGGGTCTTTTCAGGGCAGCTCCGTGTCACACCTTTGCCATGATTTGTGGTCCTCTTTCCCATTTCTGACCACTAGTCCAGCTGCAGAGAGGCCCTAGGGTGATATTAGGTAGCTTAGGATTCGGGGTTTGTAGCGTTGCTGCCACATCAATGGCGAAATGGTTGTTCTGGTCAACATCTTGGTGTCCTGTGGGTGGGGAGTGAGAGTTGGATCTGTGTGTGTGTGCTCTCCACGAGCTGCTGGGGAAGTGATGCAGAGCAGTGCTGAGCAAAAACAGCATCCTGCTCTCCCCATGGAAGAATGCTGTTTCACTGGGACCAGAGCATACTGTGGAAGTGCATCTGTTGATTAAGTTTTTATCTTAGAGCTTAAAAGCAGGAGCTCTTAAGAGCAGGAGTGGTTTTCCTGCTATTATGAGTGAGCCACATTTAAACTAAGTGGAAAAGTGGCAGCTGGGGAGAGAGACTTGCTTGAGGGGTGATGGTCCGAGGTGACAGCCCCTGCTCAGAGGAAAGCAGGACAAGGACTTGAGCCTGGATGCACATGTAGCAGGTGAGCTGTGGCATTTCCTGGTCCTTGCCTGGCCAGGCCCTGAAGCGGTGGGGACAAATGCAGCATAAGGAAATCTGTCAAAATCCCAACTCCCCCATTTCATCTTCTTACTTGACCCTCTCATCTGAGTTCAATTTTCCTGCCTTTTCCTTTCTGCCGCCTTTATTCCACACTTCCCTTTAGTATCTCTGAGGGCTTTTGCCCAGCATCACTTTCCCTGCATCTTGCCAGGCCTGCCTTCCCTCTGACCTCTCCCTAACCCAAGAGGCAGTTAGACTCTCAACATCAGATTTCAAGGTTTGGGGTTTTTTGTTTGAAAAGGATGAGAAGGGAAAAACAAAAGCAGTGCCCTTAGTAATGTAAACTACCCACAGGCACATCTGTGCCTGTGTGATGACAGCTCCTGGTGGGAACTGTCCATCTATCCCTGCACCCTCCTTGACTGCAGCTGCTGACAGGGAGGAGAACAACCTGACACTCAGCTTGTGTTGATGTAGGATTCAACATGGTGGATCCCAAACCAAAGCCAGCTACATCACCTGGCACTTCCCACCCATCCTGTGGGTCCCACATAATCAGTCCCCAGCAGAGCCATCCAAGTGCACACAGCCTCTCTCACTCCCAGCTCTTTGTTACATGCTTTGCCTCTCTGTCCAAACAGGAAAAGGTGTAGACAGGTAGATTTTGTTACTGCTTGTATCAGGCATCCTGAAGTGAGTAACCTTCCACCTAATGGTGTGAAGTCCGGACGACATGGGATTGTTTTTCCCCTGTGTTTAGTACAGCATCTCCCTGCAGCTCTGACTGCATTGACACTGATCTTTAGCTTTAGTTGTGATGGGAATGATAAAATGAGTATTGTTTTCATATGACAAGAGATAGAATGCTTCAGGCAAGTAATACAGTGCAGTAAATCCCTTGTTTCCAAGACTGAAGGCATGTTTTCACATCACACTTCTGTAAGGGGGTGACCCCTTTCCTGCTGCCTCCTCTGAAATGGTTCTCACCGTGAAGATGCAACATTGTCCCATTGCAAAGCCTCAGATAAGCAAGAGTTTGTTGCTGCAGCATCAGCTGAGTTTGTAGCAGGTGTGGGGCAAACTGAAAACACTCCAGAGCAGATACCACAAACGTGTGACTACATTGATGTGGTTTTCCACAGGATTCTTACCCTTTTTTCCTGACACCAGCCTTGGCAAGAGAGTAGGTTGAACTGCACCCCTGAAGGGCCTTGGTCTTGCAGGACCTCAGTACCAGCAATTCTAATTCTCTGACATTTGATGATCAAGCCCCTGAATGCACGACCTGCACCCTTCAGTATGTGCTGCAGATGTACACCCCCTTTGGGATTCCTCAGCTCTTTAAACCAGGACCTTGCTGTGAGGCAGGACAGTCTACAGGTGGATCAAGGATGAGAAGGATTGGGAGTGAAGGGGGAAAGTTGGTCTAAAACTTCGGCAGCTCTCCCAGGTTGGGATCAAAGTTGGACTGAAGGGTTTTCATTGGAGAGGCAGCCTGTCCCAGCCACAGGGGCAGTCCTGGCAGCTGCTGCGAGGCCGCTTTCTCCCCTAGCGCGCTTGGGAGAAGGAGCCGGAGAGCAGCCAGTAGTTCCAGGCTTGTTGCAGCAACAACATCTGTTTCCTAGGTGCACTTTGTTTCTGAAGAGGCTGTGCAGCACGCTCCATCTGCGCCCGTCTCTTTTTTTTTCCTTGTCGCTTGTGCCGCGTTCGGCAGCAGACAAGGACAGAGGCTCTTGCGGGAGGCAGGCAGTTGCCGGGAGGACCCTGCGCCAGCCTCCGTGCCAGCGCTGGCTGTTGGGCTCTTTGCACCCCGAGCAGTATTGTCAGCATCTTGACAGCTGGCTGACTGCATGCTTATTAGTTACTACTTTCCTCTTGCCCTCCACCTCTCCTTTGCCTCCCTAACCACCTCCACCCTCTCCCTTCCCCCTTCCCGATCCTGCCCCATCGGCTGGCCAGCCCTTTGGGGAGCCCCCAGCCTCTCCAGATTAGAGCTCTCCAGGGACTTCGTCCTTTTGAAAGGAAGAAAGAATTAAAAAAAAAAAAAAA
>WBMZ01009120.1:0-117970 GCA_013400975.1 Atrichornis clamosus | reverse complement strand
AAAAAAAAAAGGGAGGGGGAGAAGGAGGGGAGGAAAAAAATTTATTAAAAAAAAAAAGAGAGAGAGAGAGAGAAAAGAAAGAGGGGGAACAGAAGAATGAAAACAGACCCAAGGGGCAATAGTCCCTCGAGCCATTTCACTGCATTACAATGAATATGGACTCTATTAAGCTCCGTTCTGCCTGTTAGTGTTTCCCAGGGCAACACAGCTCCCATATGGCAAGCATGCAGCAGATTAGGGTAGGCCTCCGGGCTTCATTGAGGGCCCAAGGCTTGACTGGCAGTTGAACCCCATCCTTCGCCCCCCCTCCTCACACTTGACACTGCCTGTGTTTATCTAAAGCAAAAAGGGCCAGGGTGGGAGAAGGGGGCTTTTGGGGGGTTATTGTCCCGGGCAATGGGAGAGGGCAGGGAGAGGGATGGGGGGGTGATGAGGGAGGGAGGTGGGATGGAGGAGAAAGGGGGTGGGGGGGCGCAGCCCCTCATACATATTCAGGAGGGGTCTTGAATGGGCAGAGGAGAAATAAAGCAGATGGAATTCATGTTAAAGAACAGCCACAATCGCCCTCCAAAAACAAGGAGAGAAAAGCGGGCAGCCTTAAAGGAGCGTAGGGAGCAGCGTTTATCCAATTAGCAGGGTTGTCAAATTGAATTTACTCAGAATGGAGGGGGAAGCCGGGGGGGAAGGAGGGAAATTAAGTGTCTAGGGCATGGGGGGAGCATGATATTCAAGAAAGGACGTGGGTTTTCTTTCTTTCTTATGCTTTCGCCTTGTCTTTTCAAGGACTGGAGCTGTTTTCAGGGCACGCCAAGGGGCAGCAAAAGCCAGTGTGTATCCTCTGTTTTAGCACAGGGCTCCTCTCCTGGTAGCTGTAGAAAAAGGGAGGTGAATCCTGCGGGGCAAGGCCATCCTTGCATCCCTAGCCTGCCTGCATTAGGGCTGTCCCAGGCTGGCGGGTCCAGCCACCGTGGGACCACCATGCCATAGGCAGTGCCCAAGGCAAGCCACACCCGTTGCAGTGCCACCACCATGGTGACACTGGAGAGCCCATAGCAGGTGTGAGGTGGCATTTTGTTCTTCAAGCGGCCTCACGCTTGCTGGCTGACGAAATGCCAACGTGAAGGGGTTTGCTGGGGCTCAGCGAAGTCAGCCTCATCAATGCCAGCTGGAAAGTGGCACTCAGTTCAGAGGAACTGTCGGATGGAGAGCTGCCAGAAAATGCAGGCATTGGGTCTTCAGGGTTATGAGCAAAAGTCAGACAGGCGATGAGAAGGCTTTGCATCCTGTTGCTAATTCAAAGCCAAGCATGCCCAGTCCTCTCCTTGGTGATGCTGCAGGCTGTTGTGGAAAGGAACTGCTGAGGGAAATAGCTTCATCTTGAGGAAGAGAGAAAAAAGTCACAAATATTGTTGCTGGTTTGGTTTAGTTTGATTTGGTGCTGGTTTGGTTTGCAAGAGCAGTTCTGTTCAAGGAAAAAGAGTGTTTCACCTGCAAGTTTAATTTATTTTTTTTAGATAAGTGTCTATTGATCAGGACTTGATTGAATTAAAACTGTGATTCTTTTTTAGGGTCACCTAGTTGCAGTTTGTAGGCAAACTTACTGACCTGTGGTGGTTGTGCCGTGCCAGGTTTTACTGTGGATATTTTCCTTCTGACTATGAGCATGAATTTATCCCAGGCTTTCTCTGCTGTGGCTTTTTGATGGACTTCCTGAGCTCACAAGCAGCCAGTAAGAGTCTTTTTTGCCTAATCACTTTAAAAAAGGGAGGAGGGGACCTCCTCATACAGTTAGTCAAGGGCTGTGTTAAAGAGCTAATGCACTCTGAAATCAGCAGCTCTCAGTTCTACAGAGGGAAAAATAGGCAAGCTTTTATCCCTGTTTGCACATACACTGTGCTACCTCCTTGACTTCAAACAAACTACTCCTTGGTGTAACACTGGATTCTGCCTCTCTGCCCTCTCCTGCTACCAACGGCTTCCCATTTGGGATCCTGCCTCTCCTTAGGGCATCTGCATGCCCATCCCCATCAGCTACCCATTCTGTTATGTGGGAGGGGAGCATCTCTCTCCTGCTTCCAACCTGCCCTTTTCCAAACCCTTTCAGAGAAAAGGAGCATAACTTAACAATGTGAAATTAATATTTTGAAATGGGGATAGGAGCTGAGTAGAGGTTAATTTTGCCCTGTGGGATGTTACTGTTTGATGATTTGGGGAGAAGCAGTCGGGGATGCCCAGACTACTGTCCATGCCCAGGAATCATGCAGGGACTTTGCAGGTGACCTGTTCAGGTATGTCACCTGGACAGTATTTTTGCAGCTAGAGGATCCCACAGCAGTACAGTGTCATTTTTCAGATGGTATGGAAAACATTTGGGGTCCAAGAGCTACTTGCTTGATGGGATGGAGGTCCCAGTCAGAGAACTTCAGATTTCCAGCCCTGCCTGCCACTCCTTTACTGTATAACCTTGGGCCAGGTTGGCTTCCTCTTCTAGCCCTCAGATTGCTTAATATGTAAAACAAAGGGATACTGTGACTCTTTTCTCTTTTATATTTGCTTTTTTCAGTGGTGGTTGATCTATGGGGAAAAAATACTGTCTTGTATTAAAAACTAATGATTACAAGTAAAATTGGCTCACAGTACTGTGTAAGACATTGCTTTTTCTGAAAAGCTCAAGTCTCAATGTAAGCTGGGAGTATCATTGTCCCTACTTGACCTGTTGGAAATGGAGACCAGCTGCAGTGAATTCTCCAGAGTCACCCAGGGTGTCCCCATCTGGTAGCTGGACTGAAGTTGCTGCAGCCTTTCCCTTAGTGCACAGCAGCCCCTTCCCCTTCCCACCATTCATCCCTTGCACGAAGAGGTGCTCAAGGTCCGGCTGCCTGACACAACCCCAAGCTACTGTCGTGCAGCAGTGAGTTTTCCCCAGCTTGCAGGCTGCCTGTGCATTCCCCCAGCCTGCTGGTGGAGCTGGGACGTGTGGTGCAGGGATGCTGTCCCGGAGCTGGGGCACAGGCTGGTTCCTATTTGGGAGCCTTGTAAATTATAGACAGTGTGGCAGTAACAAGGCCTGCTTGGCTGGCCCTCGTTAAGCAGGAGGGGGCTTGGGGCTGTGAGCAGCATTTCCTCAGTAAAACCTTCAGTTTCTAATCAGCAAACACCTCTCCTGCTGCCTGTGCTTAATTCAAATCCCCTTTTCCTTTCGAGCTTTGTCACCCCCCCGCACAGGCGCGGGCCTTGCTTCCCTTTTATATCTTCACCTCTGTTTTTGCTTTCTCGCTCCGCTGCCTTTGCAGTGCCCTCCATCGCTGCGGCACAGCTGGGGCTGCACGCAAGGGGCCTCGCTGGGCTTAGGTGTGTGGTGGGAAGCTGAGCCGACAGATTTTACACCCCCACCACCCCTCCATAGCTGATGAAGCTCTCGTTAATTTTGTTCTCTTAATGGCCCCTCCTTTGATTTACTGGGCTGTCTGAAAGGGACTTAGAGCTCCACCGACAGGAAATTGTTATTTTAACCTGGCAGGAAAGAATTTAAAATAAATAAACAAATAATTTTGTGTTTTCCCTCCCCCTTGAAGCTCTTTAAATTACTTTAACTCTTTCTTTTCCTAGGTAGCAATTAAGCAGGAGCTGTCGAGGCTGGTGGTGTCAGTGGCTGTAGAAGTGTTGGCAAGCAGGGGCACCTGGCAGGGTACCTGCCTTGGGGAGGGGAGGCAGCAGAGCAGGACATTTTCATGCAGCAGCCCTGCAGCTCCCAGCACAGCCCCCTGCCCAAGACCACCACCTCTGGGAAGTCAGCTGGAGTGCCTGGGGCCTCCTCCACTCCCCACCTCTGCTGCCTCTCCCACTGCAGTCCACTCTGGTGCTACTTGCAGGGACGTCAGGCAGATCGAAAGCTGCCTGATTAATAAAGTTCCTTGCTTTGCACTATTGCAGGCTGCTTAAGGGCAGCATTTTCAAAAGAGGTCAGCTCCCATTTAGGCATCGAAATAAGTTGGTTGCCTATTCAGGAGAGCTCAGCATGTCAAGAACTGAATGCTTTTGAAAATCTGGCTTCAATTGTGGAAGCTGAGAATTTCAAAATCTGGCCCTGGATCCTAATAGTTCTTTTGGAATTGATGTTTTCATTCATTTTCCTCATTATTTTTATGCTGGCCATTTACTTTTTGTACTTCACTCAGCTGTGAAAGAAATGGCCACATGTCCCTATTTAGAGCTCGTACTCTTGTCTGGAGGTTTGGGGAGGTACCCTACACTTGTTGCAACACACCTTCTCTCCTCACTCTCTGCTCCGTACTGTTCAATCTGTCCAATGCCATGGCCAAATTTTTAGAGCTCCCCTTTTTTCTCCCCACGTATTGCTCTTCATCTTTTCAGAGAGCTGGGGGCAGCCAGTTTCAGTCGTTGCCTCGATGTGCCTGGGTGGTCTCAGCTCACGAAGGGTCTCAGGCACATTTCTGCGCCTTTGGCTTTGCCCTTCTGGCCAGAGGCTCTGTGCGACGCAGAGCTGCAGGGAGGTCTGGTTGGGAACGTCTTTGCCTGCCCCCTCCCTCAGCATGGGCTCCAAGGAGCAACTCTTTTCCGTCCAATATTTTTCCATCCTGCTGCCAAACCCATCCAGATAGGGGGAATGAGTCAGCTTTGCTCCATAGGCTTCCCGCACTGAGGAATCAGACATTAAGTCCTACCCCACAATGTTTCTTCTATGTCAGCATAAGGCTTTCTATCTCCAGTAAATGTTAGGATGTGAGGTGTTTTTAAGCCTGAACTAACTCAAAGTCTTTTCCAGATGAGTCCAATAAGTGGGACATTAACTTGTGCATGAGCAGTGCTGTCAACACTGCATGTTCTGGTAGGCACAGACATGAGGTCACTTTTACAGCCATCAACAGTGATGACTTGCCATGGTGGCATGAACGGTGCTTTGGTGGCTGTCTTAGTGGAGAAATAAACTTGAGCAACTCAGATGGGTCTCCAAGTCAGTCACTAAAGTATCTTGTACAACAGTATGTGCTGGTTGATGGGGGAAATTGTTGAGACTCTGCTCGGGTGAGGAGAGTGAAGACCAAGAAGGATGAGGTATGTGGGAGGGAAGTTGCTGTCTAGTTGCCTTGGCACTAGGGGTTACCCGCAGGGGTTTTCACGTGCCGTAGGGCTGTGGGCTGCAGTAGCTAGAGTAGGAACCTAGCTGACCTCTCTGGATGCCTTCAGAATATGCCCAGCGTCTGAGCTCTATCCATGCTCCTGGAAGCCACGTTGGGCCATGCCAAGCTTGACTTAATTTAGCCTGCCTCCCAGCAAGGCTTGTCATCTTGGCCCACAGCCATGCTAACCATGACTGTGTGACTCCTGGGAAAGAACTGCCTTGTATTGAGCCCATTAGGCCAGCCAGTCAGCTGAGCTCATGTTGGCCTGCAAAATACCATGTGAAGATGCTCTTCGTGGTGTTTGCAAAACTCTAGCAGCAGATGGCTTTACTTGGTGTTGCTTCATTTGAAATTGCCAGCTCAGAGGAGGCTTTTCTTTTTCTTCTCTCTTCTCAACTTTAAGTGAATGTCTCCTCCTTGACTTCTTCTCCAAGCAGTGCTCTGGGACATGGTGGGGAATAAAGGGACGGCTTGTGAGGCTGTCAGAGGGACAGCCCAATTTGTAGAGATGCATGCAAGCCAACTAGGTGGATTCTTGCTGTCAAAATGTGGACCTCAGCATAGCTGGCCATGGACATTGCCTTGTACTGCACTGTTGCACCTCTGTTGTCACCAGAGGCCAATCAAAGTCATTTGAGAGTAGCTTGGTGATACTTCCCCAAATGCTGCAGGTCCTTGCTAGCAGTAATCAGCACTGCCTTGAACAGTTCACCAGGCTTCTCAGGGGGAGTCCATGTTAGTCCTTACTTCAGGAGTTAGGCAGTTTAATTTTGGGGGTTGTGTTTGAAGGGACTTGTGCCCTGTTTTTGACGGAGAT
This sequence comes from Atrichornis clamosus, assembly GCA_013400975.1. Classification (NCBI taxonomy): domain Eukaryota; kingdom Metazoa; phylum Chordata; class Aves; order Passeriformes; family Menuridae; genus Atrichornis; species Atrichornis clamosus. The sequence continues at coordinate 112,009 of WBMZ01009120.1, read as the reverse complement.
GGTTATGAAGGGAACATGTTCAAACAGGTGATGGCTCAAGCAGTGACCATGGCGGAAGCAGGAAATACTGCTCTGCAGAGTCAGGTACTCTTGAGGATGGTGTTTGTGATTAATGAGCTGATGGCTGCAGGTGGAGCAGGCAGTATAACTGCTGCTTGGGCTGGCTGCCCTGGCTACTTTGGGTTTGGTCTTGGGCCTCTCTTCCCTGTAGACGTGCCACAGGAGCAATTCTGCAGTGCCTTTGAGACTAGCAGGGTATCTTAGTGCTGCAGCTGAAGGGAACTCAAAATTCTGTAGCTGCATTATGGTGTTTGTAGAGTGAGATCTCCTCTTGACATCAACCTGTTGCCTTTGGTTAAAGATGAATTCAGCCTGACATCTGAGGTGTCTCTTGGGGCAGCCACTGAGGTCTTTTTAATCCCCCTGACCTGGCTTGTCTGCTTTGGTGTTCATTCAAGAGTCTGTCCAAAGCAGCTGCTGCAGCTGGTGCAGGTCTTCACAGCAAACTGGGTTGTTGCAAGTGGCCTTGCACTTCCAGTTTTTTGGGGATAGTTGATGCTTTCAAATATGAACCTTGTGGTTTGTCCAGACTCAAAATAGGCAGTGTATTTCAGGCAGAACAATTCATCTGAAATCTTTTCAGAGATTGAGTCTCTTAGTTAGGATAGACTTGTACTGCTCGTTTACTTTTGTGTTCAAAATATAGAATATATTCCAGACACAGCCAAGAAGTGGCAGCAACACTCAGTGAATATCTTCAGTGACACTTCGTTGGAAACATTTATGTTTTGCTCCTGAAAATTGCCTGGTGTGCATTGCTGGTATTCACTGGCATTCCCTGTGCCAAGTCTGAAATGGGGAAGGGGAGTGTGTGTCTTTGTACACACGTGTACAGAGGCTGAGGATGGGATGTCTCGGGAGGCTCCCAACTGTGCCTGGCGGAGAGGCTAGAGAAGAGAAATGCTTGCATCAGTGTCTGTAGGCTCCTCAGGCCACTGGCTTGGTGATTCTGTGGCAGTTCAGGGATGTTGGTAGAGGAGCCAGACAGGGCTGGAAAGCAGAGAGAATTCTGAGGGTTTCATCCATCATGTCTCTTGTCATCCGCAGGAATCCACTGCTGCACATCGACTGAATCCCCAGAGGCAGCTTATGGGACCCTTCCCTGGGCACCCCAGACCACACCGCATGGGATGGCAATGACACGTGGAAGGAAGAGGCCCCTGTCCCCCATCCCTTGTCTCATGCTTGCAGCTGCCAGCTGTTTTGCCAAACTGAGTGAGTGTCTGTTCTTACCCACTTGCTCCATTTTGTTTTGCCTTGATGCTGTTTAGTGTAGCCATGCCTCAAGTAAAAAGTGGTTTCCTCTCTCTGCTGCTTCCTGAGTAGCCTGGGCCAAAGGTCTAGGTTCAAACCCTCCTCCAGAGGAGGAGTTACATTTGGAGTGGGACATTTCTGTCTGGCAGTACCCAGAAGAAATGGGGCCGGTGTACATCTCCAAACACTAGGGTGGGTGTGTGAGGAGTTAAGGTGAAGGTGCACCACAAGGAGAAGCAATGGGGAATGCAAAAGGTACAGCACTGCAGTTTTTTCTCTGTGCTTTTTATTGCTGAGTCTCACAGAGATCTTTTATCCCCATTGTTTCTATCTGTGCAGGTGAATCTCTGCAAGTCACAGTGCAACCTGCTTCCATTGTCCAAAAGCTTGGGGGCCCAGTCAGCCTGGGATGTGTGGTGGACCCCCCCAGAGTGAACCTCACCTGGAGATTGAACGGGAAGGAGCTGGCTGGATCAGACGAGGTGCTGGGTATCCACGTGGAGCGAGGGAAACTTGTCATCATGGCTCTCAACAACCACACCGTGGGGCGATACCAGTGCATTGCTCGTGTGCCCGAAGGAGTCATTGCCAGTGTCCCTGCAGTGGTCACCTTAGCTAGTGAGTAGCTTTAGTTCTCTGCCAGCCTGTGCTCTGCTTGGCCTGTCACTCGCGCATCTTGAGAGGCTCATCCACACTCTCTCTTCACGCTGGCATCGAGGGAGGACTCCTTTCTTGGCTTCGACCATTTTGTAGCATTTTTGTTCTGGACTTGCTGTCATGTTGTGGCCCAGCCTGACCCAATCAGTCCTCTTCCTGTGTGGTAGGCTGCAGACCTGTCCTGCAGGGAAAAGTTTTTGCAAGACCAGAAACTGCCTGAGCTGTGGGTTTTGTGTGGGGTTGGTTTCCTGACGGTCATGCTGCCACTCTGCTTCCTGACTTTTTAATTGAATTTACAGATAGTACTTGCGGGTGCTGATGGCCGAAGTGCTGCCTGGGCTGCTGCAGGACTGCTGCAGTGTGTGCTGGGTTTTACAAAGCCTTTCTGAGACACAGCTCTGAGTGAGGGACTTTGCTCCTATCCCTGAGCTTACGTGCTCCTCACTGCTGCCCTCTGGCATTGGGAGACGTGCACATGGAAGTGCCTTAGAGTGGGCAACTTTTCTTACAAGTGCTTGGTTTTGGCCAGATCTTATGCCAAAATGTGAGAAAGTGCTGTATTCAGATGCATCTGAGAAAGACCAGTGGAGAGCCTGACCTTCTCAGAAACCCAGTTTTTGGTGGAGCAAGTGTGTGCAGAGGAGGCTGCCATTGCCTTGCAGTGACAGCCTCTGAGCGTAGAAAGAGCTTCATCTTTCCCAGCAAGGGGGAGCTTGGGGCTAAGTCTTAAGAAAATGAAGAAGTGAAGATGTTTGTGCAGAGTGGGGCCTGGCTTTGCTTTAAAGCCAAGAGCTATTGGCTTGTCACTGATACATTAATCAGGAGTGAAATGTTTAGGCCAGGCTGGGTGGGAGGAGGAGGAGGCCAGGGAAAGCAAGGGAGAGTTGCTGAACTCTGAGGCAGGGTGGGAGGGGATTGTCACGGGGTTGAATCTGTCGGGGGATTTGGCCTGAGCCCCATGCTGAGATTAAGTTTCGGAGAACACATTCCAGAGCAGAAAGGGGGCTGTGTGTGCTGGTGGCCTGATAGAGGGAAGGAGAGGAGGGAAGAGGTGGATGGGATTACCAAGGGCATGGTTTGCGTTTAGGAGAGCAGGGTGTGCACAGCTCCTCAGCCTGATCATTTCCATCTTAGGCTGATCCCCTTCTCTTTTTTTACCCTCACCCCAGCCCACCACCACCAGCTCTGTCTCCTGGGACAAAGTATGTCTGTGTGACCTATCTGTCTGCTTTATCTAGCATCAGTGGTGAATGGGAGACAGGTCCTAAAGCACCAGAAGGTTCCACCATGTCAGTCAGGACAAATAAAAGTCACAGCTGAGTATTCCGTCAGCCCTCTCCAGGAGCCACATCATCTTCACCTGCTGGATTGCAACTGGGAATGTGGGTGCAAAAAAGAAGGACTTGGCCATTGCTGTGGTCCCTGCCACAGCAAACGCACTACTGAGAGAAAGTCAGGAGCACCATTCAGTGAAGCTCACAAAACTGGAGCCAGAGGTTGGATGATCGAGCAGCTAATCCATCACAGAGCACTCCTGTGCTGCAGCTCATGGGTCCCTCGTCCCTAAGGGCAGCTGGGGTTAGTAGAGGAAGTATCCCATGCACCCAGGTGGGGAAGACTTGGCCATCAGTGAGTGAAGAGAAAGAGGGCGTCCCAGTAAAGATATGGGATGGAAGGTGTAGGAGGGAGACCTTCTGGAGGGGTTCAAGTAACCAGTCTCCTGTTTGTGAACTGGAGGGTGCTTGCAACAGTGGCCTTGCAGTGGTGTGACATAACAGGGAGCACCAGTTGGTGGTTGGACTGAATTTGCAAGCTGTGGTAGCAGATGTGCCACGGGCTCTCTCTCCTGCTGCAGATCTCCTCTGTGGGACCTTGCTCAGAGCTGATTCAGTGGTGACCACAGTCCTGGAAGTGAGAGGGAAGCCCCTGGCAGGTCAGCATTGCAGTTGATATATCTCCTTCAGATCACCTTCTGGGCTGAAAGAAAACCCTCTGACAGTCCTAGCTCCGTTCAAAAATCATTTTGGGGTAGCAGGGGGAAAGTGAAACTGGGATGTGAGTGAAAGCAGTGGTGGTGGGGGCGATGGAAATATTTTCAAGGCTTAGGTTTATTTTGGAAGAAGACCTAGAGTTGTTGGACGAAGTGACTTGCTAGGTTTTGAGGAGTGTAGATAACATTGTCTGGCCAACTTTTCAGCTATTTCTACTCCTTTCTTTTCACATTCTTTGAAGGAAGCACACCAGAGTGCCCCAGGCTCTGTGTGCCCAGTCCCCTGGGGCCTCACTGTGCTTTGCTGACAGTCAGCAAGGAGATAACCATCGCTGCAGTGCTGGCAGCCACAGCATAGCCGTGGGACTGATACCTCCTTCTCTCATCCGTGGCACAGTGTCACCAAGTCCATCTCTGTTCCCCCTGGCTCAGAGAGCTGGTTGAAACTTGCATTTAATTCCTCCAGCAGAGATAAAATAGCTGTTGTATAGCCAAGAGGTGGAGGGAGGAGGGATTTGCAGAAGGGGAAAGATTTCATAAAGTGATGAAGGGAGTAGCACTTCAGGCGTTTCTTGAGCACTTTTGAGCTGACCTGGTGCTTCACACTCAGGCTTGGCAGCCCGTGACATATTGGTGCAGGTACACGCCTACTGATCACTGCTGCTGACCATGGTGCACAGGATCAGCCCTGCATGGCCCCATGGCAGCACTACGGTCTGGGACAGCTTGAATGGATAAAGCAGGGGTATTCCTGGTTTTCCAAGCCTGCCCTTAAGCCTTTGTGTGGGTGAGAGCTGCAAGAAAGAGAAAGATATTTTCTGTGCCTGATTCTAGGTAGCAAAGTTGCCATCATGCCAGAAGCCCTTCCCCAGCCCCTCTCCTGGGTGGAGGTGCTGTATGTAAAAGGTATGGCTGCAGTGGTCTTGGTGGGGCCAGATCATTCCACCAGAGATGTGAACATGGTGCTGTGGGCTGGTTCTGCAACAGCCAAAGACTTGGAGGGTCAAGAGCCCTTGGTGAAGCTCACAGGGCAACTTAAGTGCAAAGCTGGAGCAACGCTGATCAGCAGAGGTGGCGAGAGCTGTGTAACTGCCAGCATTCATCTGCATGCATGGAAAATCAGTGTAGCAAACACAACGGCAAGCCTGATCTGGATAGACGTGACATCTAAAAGTAAAACAGAAAAATAGATGAGGAGTGCAGCAAAGAAGCTCTACCCGTTCTAGTGTATCCCTTGAGGCCAGGGACACGGGAGTGCAGGGCACCTGTGTCCTGGGAATGCTGTGGGCAAGGGAGGCTCATCGCCCTGTGGCCCTTCATTGGTGCCGTGGGCAAGGTCAGTCCTCAGCCTTGTTGCAGCACAGGCCTCGTGAACTGGGCCTCAGCCTCAGCCTGTGCTGCTTGTGGGCAGTGACCCTGCACCGGGTCAGGCTGGGCATCCCCTAGGAATTTGCAGCTGCCTTCTGAAGACAGCCCCATTCATTTTCCTCTGGCTGGGCCTCTCCTCTGATACACCCCAGGGGCATGGCAAGAGGAGGGAGGGAAGGGAATGGCTGCCTGTTGGAAAAGCATTTGCTGAGCAGGCACGGGGGTGAGGGGCGGGGGGCTCTGGCCCTGGGGGCAGAGGTGGTGTGAGGAGCGGAGAGAAGGAAAACACAGGTGGTGTTTCATGAGCCAGCGGAGCTGTGGCATGAGGACTGTGACATGGGCCCAGGGTGGGGGAGTGGGGTTGAGGCATGGTGGGGTGGATGCGCTGAGGGGGTGTGAGCAGTCTGGGGAGCTTTGCCTGTCTCAGCAGGGTGGGAGGAATCTGGTGGTGACAGCACCAGTGCCCAAGCTCCTGCGGTGCTGGCTGGATGGGGAGTGAGAGCCATAGCCCCAGGCTGCTGTGACAGCCAAGGGGGGATTAGTGGAAGATTCATGCCCCCAGGCTGGAGGACCCCATTACTGCCTATTCCCATTCTTGGGCTCCCTCCCTTCCCTCTTTCACCCTTCCACACAGCAGGGAGAACTTCTACCTTGAGTGCCGTAGTTCTATTTCCTCTTACTTCTTCTCTGAAGTTATTTATGGTCTCGCATTCATTTAATCACGTCTGTCTCGCCTGCCTCTTTGCTTGGCCCCCAGCCTTGGGATTCAGCTGATTTCCCTGCCCAGTGACAGCAGCACAGTTGCTGCAGGGCTGACCCTCTTTGCACCCTGGCTCGCCCCATCGCGCTTCGGAGACGAGTGCAGATGGACACAAGTAATGGCCTTTGGTTGCACTCCCTCCTAAACAAAAAAAAGGGGAAAAAAAAAATCCCTGTTATCCCAGCATGGCTGGGATTGGCAATGCTCAGTCTGTCTGTCCACAGCACCTCCCGCACAATGGCTGGTAGATGAGGACTTGCTTCACTGTGGTCAGGCGTGTCTTTTAAGGACAAGGACATGGGCTGGCATGCCGGGTGCTACCATATGAGAAGGAAAACTCAGCCAGTGAGAGGGGATGTGGTTTTTCCCAGCTGCAGTGGATGTTAGGCTCCAGTGCAAATTGCATGTTAGACGTGGGGCCTGGCTGCTGTTGCTGGGCAGCCGAAGGGGCAAGTGCTGCATCCCCCCTGGCACAGACCCTCTCCTCCAGCCCTTTCTGCCCTGCACTGCATGGTGGAGGGCATACGTGGTGCCCCCGCAATGCAGAGCAGCTTGTTTGAATACCCCAGAACAAAGCTGGTTGTCCCAGCCCAGCCCCACACCCTCTGTTTTGCTGTGCTGGGGCCAAATGCAGCGGGATGTGTGGAGAGCTCATCCCATGCAGAGAGTGGGACAGAGTGACCCCGACTACCCCTCTCCAGCTCTGGCTGACCCCCTGGCATTAAAGGATGGCTGTACATGCCCATACCAGTGGCAAGCGGGGCAGTTGAGATCACCCATGGCCAAAATCCGCTGGCAAATAAACTGGCAAATCCTCCTGCGGGGGAGCAGGAATTTAGGGGAGTAGTGTGGCAGGAAGCTCATACACTTGCATATGGGAAAATAGTTTGTCCCAGTGCCCACCTGCTATTTCTTCCCTCCCCCCTCTCAATTTCACTCACTTCTCCAGAGGCACCTGGTTCTTGCTCCCCCAGATACCCCAGGATCCCCTTCCTCTGTTCTTTCCCTCTCTGTCCACAGTTTCACCCTTTGTCCTTCACTGCTGGGCTGGGGGAAAGCCAGAAAGAACTGGAGGTCTTGCTCCCCACTGTGGAGCTGCAACACCCACACCTGTGAGAGATGTGGGCTGAGCTGCCATCTGAGGGGTGGCATGTGAGGGGTCCTCATGTCTGCCCAGCCTAAAGTCATCCCAGGGGGTGCCCAGGCACAAGGTCATCATTTTCCATCTTCAAGATGGCTCTGCTGTGCCAGGACCGTGGGTCTCTTTCTCCAGGCTCCTGGGTCCCTTCTTCTGTTCAGGGTCGTGTGTGCGTGTACACGTGCCTGTGTGTGTGTGTGTGCAGATCCCTGCCAGCATTGCTGGAGCCTATGCCTTGGCTCCAAAATCTTAATTTGGCTGTGATGAATCCAGACCACCAAGGCGCACATTAATTTTCCTGATGCTCGTTTATATTTTGTTGATCGGAGAAACATGCGCGGTGTGGGCAGGCAGACACTGGGCTTTCGCCACCTCTCCACCTCTTTTCATTCCTGTGGCTCTTAGTATTTTATTCCTTGATCAAATATAAAAAGCAAAGCGGACAAAATATCCATCATCCTTCCCCTCCCCAGCAGTAACTTTCATTGGAGGAGGAGCATGAGGCACTGCCAGCTTTTCACAAGTTAAGAGTTAACTTTCATCTGGCTTTAATATCCAGTGGAAACATGGCTCCCCTCCTCAGCTTGTCTTAAAGGATTAATCACATTTCTGAAGTTCACCCGTATTCCTTCTTTTTATTATTTTTTTTAATTGAACAATGCCAAGAAATTCCAAAAGTATTAAGCATGTTCACTGCAAATCATTTTTATGACATTGCAAAACCTCCCCTTTTCTTTTCAACCTCCTCCCCTCCCCTCAGATCTGGGCCCGGGAACGCTGGCTCCCCCAGCAGCCGCCCGACAGCCCCTCCGCACCGCGCTCGGGGAGGCTTTCTCGACGCCTTGCCAAGAGAGCTGGTTTTTATTTAAACTCCATAAAGGATCTTGCTTTAATCAGAAAGTCTGCTTGAGAAATTTCATGTCACTTTTCCATGACTGTGGGTGGGAGAAGCTTGGAGCCAGAGTTGTCTTTTGCTCTTGGAGCACTGCTGCATTTCCCAGAGAACAAAAACCACATTTTTCTGCTGGCTGGGGCTGCCAAGGGAGGCTGCCTGCCATCCGCCCGCCGCCAGCCCTCCTGCTTCCCCCTGGCTCCCCAAACTGCCCGAGGTCGTGGGTGCCACGTCCTGGGATGGGTTTCTAGGAGTGAGGGAGCTGTCGACAGCACGTGGCTGTGCCGTGGCAGCAGATGGGACACACTGCCTTAGAGTGAGGTTTTGCAAAGGAAGGGGAGTCTCATCGAGATTTAGCAGCATGCCACTCGGGAGATGTGTTGGTGCTGGGTCCTGGGAAATGCACCGACCTGAGCCGTGATGTGACAGTGTGACCTGTGACCAACTGCAGGAGATGTAGTTGTCACTAGTGGTTGCCTGGGCTGGTGCACGGCTTTGTAAAAATGTGTGTGAAGGACTTTTTTCCTGGCACAAAACCTTCTCCCTCCCAGCACAAGCTGTCTGAGACAAACGTTGAGCTTGCAGTGCCCCGGCAAGATTTGCCATCATACACGGAGAGAGTGGAAACTAGCTTTTTCTCTGGAAAGCTTGGTGGGTCCAGGTTGGCATGCTCCCTACCCTGCCAGGTCTTTGGGATTTCACTGCAGTCCTCTGCTCCAGCTTTAAAAAACAGGGAAAAGAAAACAAAAAGTCAAGACATCTCTTCCTCCTTGCCCTTGTGCTTCCAATCCTGCTGCCCACATAAGCCCAGCCAGGGTGGGAACCCCCATCAGCCTAGCAGTGGGATGTGGTGGGCAGGGTTTTCAGGGCTGCTTTAGGGAAGGAGCAGCTGTGCAGTGTAGAGGAGGAGCTGTTTTACCTTGCAAGTCCCTGTTCTTCTAACTGGAGCGTAGGCACTGCTTGAGCACACGTGAAGCATCATGGTTAACCAGCCTTTGGCTGTGAGGTGTTTGATGGGAGCGAGAGTGCCCGGAGCAGAGACACCGATTGCTCAGACATTGAGGGAGCTCAGAGCAGCTCTGGGAGCATCCAGCATTCACACACTTTCTCCCACTGTGTCACCTGGCGTCTGTACACCCTTGAAGAGACTGGGCTCCCTGAGTTAGGACTACAAAGTCAGCTTCTTGGTAGCAGGACAGCAGCCATGTGTGAAATAGCAGGTGGCTATTTTGGCTGCCCTTCAGTGCTGCAGTAAGTTGGCTCATTTTTTACACTCGGGCCAGGATTTTTCGCACCCAGTTTCCCAGCCCTGGAGTAGGCGGTTTCTCCAGAAGCTGTGTTTTAAGTTACTAATTTTTTAGGAAAGAGGAGGAGAAAAAAAATAAAGCTGTGAAAGCAGGCCAGTTTCCCTAGCTGCTGAGGTCAGAGTGGACCTCTGCCGGCATCGCAGAGAAACAGCCCTGAGTCCACAGGGAGAGGATGAGCTGACACTGAGATGCTTAGCCAGACACTGAAATGCCATATCTTATGCTCTCTTTGCAGATCTCAAAGATTTCAAGTTTGATGGCCAGCATGTGATCGAGGTGGATGAAGGGAACACAGCTGTGATTGCCTGTGACCTGCCCGAAAGTCACCCCAAGGCTCAGGTCCGCTACAGTGTGAAGCAGGAGTGGCTGGAGGCGTCCCGAGGTGAGTGCACAGGGGTCTGTCCCACCGGGTTCCCTCACAGGACTCTCAGTTTCACCCTTCCTTACCAGCAGTAGCTGTTTCTGCCTGCTGCCTCCTCGTCCTTTTGCCACCTGTCTGAGCACAAGTTAGTTTAGACTCCCTAGCGTAGTCTCACTGACATCCCTACTGCCTGGGACATCGTGTTGTTTTTTTTCTTTCCCACTTGTTCACCTTTTTTTCAGGATACTGCATGTCTTCCAGTAGGCTAGATGGGAGCATACCTTGTGACCACATGCCGTCTTCTCTTTCCTCTCTACAGACAATTACCTTATTATGCCATCTGGGAACCTTCAGATTGTCAATGCCAGCCAAGAGGATGAGGGGACTTACAAATGTGCTGCCTACAACCCCGTGACGCAGGAGGTGAAAACTTCGGTCTCTAGTGAGAGGCTCCGTGTGAGACGTAAGCCACTCTCCCTTCACTGCACATCTCCATGCCGCTTCCAGCTCTGGGAGCATGGATCAGAGCTATCGCAGCTAGTTTTCTGTGTGAACCAACGTTACTAATTGCTGGGAAAACTCCTTTCCAACAGCAGGAGGCCCCAAGGTCTGCTCCTGGATGCAGCCCTGGGATTGCTGTACTTCCTTAGGCTTTGTTCTTGGTGATGGGCAAGCAAAGGCCCTTAGCCGTTTGGCAGGGTGGCTCTGCTGTGTGCGTGGAACCCTTAAAGAATGTCCCTCTTATCCTGTGTTGTCATTTATCTGTCCCAGCACAGAGAACCAGGCTGCCCTACCACTAATCGTACCTACCCACTGCACGTGGTGCTCTCCCACCAGCCACCTTCCTTCCCACCCACCTCCTTCCTCCGTCTCTCCTCCCCAGGCTCCACAGCAGAGGCAGCCCGGATAATCTACCCTCCTGAAGCTCAGACCATCATTGTCACCAAGGGCCAGAGCCTCATTCTGGAGTGTGTGGCCAGCGGGATCCCCCCGCCCCGCGTCACCTGGGCCAAAGACGGCTCCGGCGTCTCCGCGTACAACAAGACGCGCTTCCTGCTCAGCAACCTCCTGATTGACCCCACTAGCGAGGAGGACTCAGGCACCTACAGCTGCACAGCTGACAATGGGGTTGGGGAGGCTGGGGCCGCGTTCATCTTTTACAACGTGCAGGTGTTTGGTGAGTGCTGCTCTAGCCATTGTTTCAGGAAGGGCTTGGACTCTCATCACTGCTTTTAGGGGAAAATACTAGCACTGATGGACTCTTCTTCTCCCTGGACAAACCACCATGTGGTGCAAACCCCTGCTTGTGGTTGCACTTTCTAGGAAACCGGACAAACTTTTTCTTCAGGGTGGTGGTTCCTATTTCTTGGCTCCTACTATGGGCTGGAGGTGATGGATCCTCCCTTTCCCTGCAGAAGCTCTTCTCTTGTCATTTGTGGCCCTGTTTTTGTTCTAATACTTTCTAGTGGAGGGCTGGTTGCTTTCTAGACATATCTCATACTGGCATAAAGAATACATCGGAGTGTCTTGCTTTTTGTTCTGTTTTCTAGGGAAGCTCTCTGTGGGGTGGAAAATGTAAGGGATACTACACCTCAGATATTTCTACCACACGTACTTTCCCTTCTCACAATTGTTAGGGAGGCTAAGCCTTTGTTTCATGTATTGCATTTCATTCAGGTACCGATGTGTTGTTGTGGCACAAGCACAGTCTTTGCAGAGTTGCATTTCAGCTCAGAAGAATGGGACTTGTAGATGTCTGATGTCATGTGAGAGGGGCAGGTGGCCTTGGGCTGCCTCTCTTTGCAGTTTATGTAGATGCTGAAGGAGAAGGGCATTGAAGCAGCCCATGTAGCTCCCACAAAGGTACTGGGACTTGAGGATAGGAAAGGTTCCATCACTCTGCTCTCATCCCTGCCAGAGAGGAAAGTGCAAAGTCATGACGGTGCCATGTTCCCAGCCAGGTGGCACTCAACAGCTGTGCTTCTTCCGCACACAGAGCCCCCGGAGGTCACCATGGAGCTGTCCCAGCAGATCATTCCCTGGGGCCAGAGCGCCAAGTTCACCTGTGAGGTGCGAGGGAACCCGCAGCCCTCGGTCGTGTGGCTGCGCAACGCGGTGCCGCTCTCGGGCAGCCACCGGCTGCGGCTGTCGCGCCGGGCACTGCGCCTGGTCAGCGTGGGGCCCGAGGACGAGGGCATCTACCAGTGCATGGCAGAGAACGAGGTCGGCAGCGCGCAAGCCATGGTGCAGCTCAGGACAGCCCGCCCGGGTAAGTCCCTCTCCAAACTCCTGACCACTCAGTCACAGAGCCTAACACACAGGGAAAGGGTGGGGGAAGCAGGAGAAGAAAGTTGGTGTGCTACCCTCCCACTTGTGTTTGAGCTGCCTTGCTTCTCCCTCCTATTTAACCTATGCTTCGAGTGCTGTTTTGCCTGGGATCTCCACATCTCCCTGTGGGAACAGATGATAGCAGTTTGGCTTCTAAGGGCAGGGCCATGTGTGCAAACTTGAGTGATCTCTACACAAGAGACACGACATCTGGGTGTAGTTTCATGGCTTAGTTCTGCCTCTGACCTTGCACTTGGGAGAAGCCTGAATACTGATGTGGGTGAATTCACCTGGAGTAAGAGGGAACCACTTGATTCCTTGGACCCTGTTGAACTTATCCAGGGTAAGAGGGGCTTCAGAGAGGGAGGGAACCCTGTGTTTTGTAGTGGGGGAAGGAAAGATTGTTGCCAGCACTCTCTTGAGTGCCACAGCAGGCAGCACCGCACAAGGGGCTCATAGCTCTGCCTTCACCACAGACTGGGTTGGTTATTTATGCTGCCATGACATTTTGTCTTTCAGGAGCTCCACTCAGCCCTGGGCGAGATGCCCAGCTGGACTCGGCTCAGCCTCCAACACCACCTTCCAGGGACAGTGCCGTAAAGCTGCCCCTGGATAAAGCTGGACTGCCAAAGCCTGGGACAACCCCGCTAGCAGCGTCTCCACAGTGTGCAGCTAACAAGGAGCTGGTGACTCCAGCCGAGGCCCCTATCATCCTCAGTTCTCCACGGACATCCAAGACGGACAGCTACGATCTGGTGTGGAGACCCCGGCCTGACAGCAGAGCCCCCATCCTCTATTACGTGGTGAAGCATCGCAAGGTATCACTGTTTTGCCCTGCTCCTGTCTTTCCTCTGCACCATTGCACAGGTGGGCTGGTGGCCTCACTGCATGTTTTCACGCCTCCTGAGCAGGTGTGTCAGGGCAGGGACACACATCACTCACTGGTGGCACTGGTAAGTGCCACCTCCTGAGCTGCAGCCTGAGCCTGTAGAGGTGTGATGAGTACAGGCTGTGAGAGGAGCTTTGCTGAGCTGTCCAGGAAGCGCCCATGGTGGTGCCTGTTGGCCTCAGTACGCAGAAGCCATATGCACACACGTTTCCAGTAGCTTCCACCTCCAGTTCTCAGTTGTGTCCTTGCACAGGTAAGAAGTCCTGAAGGCAGATCCTGAAGTGACTTGCTCTGGAATGCTTTTGTCTTGGCACAAGCCATGGGGACACCTCTGCCTTGAAAGGCTTGGGCAGCAGGACACAGCAGCAGCCTCTCGGCAGTATGTACCTGCCCTTCTCAGCAACACTGACGTGCCCATGCTCAGGGAGTGTGAGGAGCCAGCTAAAGCCAGTCACAGCCATGCTAAATCCTCTGGGAAGGTCCTTAACCACCAGTTTTATTCTGGAAGCTGAAAGGCAGTGCACTGTTGAGTACATCTCTTGCTGGTGGCACAGTGTGAGCACTTGGTGCGCTGCCAAGTCCTGCTGGAGCCTAAGGGCTGCTCCCTCTGCCGTGATTCCTGGGCACAGTGCAGGCAGAGCTGTAGTCCAGCAGTTTTTCTTTAAATGACAAAGCATTGTTGAGGGAAAAATTCTGCTTTTGAGGTCTAAGGTATCTCTTTCCATTTTGCTGGGGATAAGTGAAAAAAAAGGGGCTTGTATTTATCTGTCTGCTGCTTTTCTTTCCTTTGGATAGGCAGGGAATTGCAGTAGAGAGTCAGGTTTTGCCTTAAACCCCAAAGGGTTTGAGTATATTCCAAAAACATGCCAGATCACATATTTGGGATTCCCAGCCACTGCAAGGCACTGTTTTCAAGTATATGTGAATATATGTATCTGTTTTCCTGGAATTGTTTGATTTTGTGAAAATATAGTATATCAGAAGGCTGTTACAATCCTTTCTTTCTAAACAAAACTTAAGCTAAGGATTTCAGCTAACCATGTCATTAAACAGCCCTTTAAAACAAAGGCAGAAGATGCCAACACAGGAACACAATGGGGCAAGTTTAAATAAAAAATAAAGATGCCAAAAGCATCAGCAGACTGTTGGCTCTGGTTTTCTTCCAAGAAGAGATTTATTCCCCAATGGTGTATCACATAACTACCAATTCTGCATGTGATCTTAACTTGCAGGCTTGGAGTTTGTCCATATTTGATTTGTTTTTCAGTGCTTCACCTGGAAGGGGCCATGGGGCAGTGAAGGTCACCATGGGTCACTGCAGTTTGCAGTAATATGTTTTCAGTGTAGTCCAAATTCTCAGCTGGAGACTCTTTCTTGGGATGCTTAAGGATTGTGTGGAAAGGAATTAGTCCCAATAACCCTTAAACTTGTTTAGAAAGAGTCTCTTTCTATCCACGATCCTAAGGATCAAGTTATATAATGATCTGGTTTTGACATTTCTGACTGGAAAAGCATGTGTGTGGAGAGGGAAGGAATCAATTCAGCAACAAAAGAAAAGGCTCTTTGTGTAAAAGATGGCTGTAAGGAAGGCTCAACCTACAGACAGGAGACCTGCATTTGTACTGGGCAAGGGTCTGCTTCTTCTCTGGAAAATGTCTGTGAATGTCTCTTTTTACCCTGTTCCTACTCTGCCCCTGAACACTCAGCAACCTGCAAGCAGTCAGGTACCATGCAGCCCTTATTTTTGTTTCTTAACAATTTCTCTTTTTCTTTCCTGCATATTAGCAGCCTTCAGGGCTCCTGTCCCTGGCCTCACAACTTTTGGGCTCAGGAATAAAAATAAAATGAGGCAGGCATTAATCCGTCAGTGTCAAACGCTTGGAGAAGATGAATGATACAGCAGAGTCTTGGCATTTCCGTTTCGTTGCGTTGCCTGCATTACTAATGCTCCTTTCGGCACTGGGTCACTTCAGAGTCCTGCCTATTTGCCTGCAAAAATATTATCTTTGCAGCTGGGGAGAAGGAGGAAGGTCCCACCTTCCCTCCCCCTCCACAGGGGACATTGGGGCATCACTGAAAAACAGACTGTGTTTCCAAGGCTTTCTGAGGGCCGTGGCCATACACGGTCTCTTCCCTGCAGAAACCTATGCTCCAATGTTACGGTTCTTCATTTCAGCCTGAAAGGGCCAGGGGTGAGGCTTGATAAAACTGGATAAAACAAAGCTGGGTCTGGGTGCCTCATCCCATGGAAATGGCCAGCGTCTAAATGAGCAGCTCAGCAGCTGGGCTGCAGAAGAGATTGGCTCCTAAAGCAGCTCAATCCTCTGGCTAATGCTGCTTTTTGTGGGGCATGCCTGCTCCAGAGCTTTACACACACTGAGGGGCAGTGGTGTCAGAGGGAGCCAGCAGACAGAACAGGGCTGAGTGAACCTCTGGGGTCAAGAAGACACCCTGGTGCTCGGGTGAGTTGTCCTGCTTATACCTGAATTGCTTTTCAAAATCAGGCTGGAAACATCTCCCTCCTTTGCAGACAGGGAAGAGAAGGTAGATGTGGTCGGTACACCACTTGTCAGTAAAGTTCCTGAGCTCAGTGCCCACAAGAAGCCCCATCTGCCCCCAGCTCTGCAACACCTGTGTTGGTCTCTCAGCAGGTCACCAACGCCTCGGACAGCTGGGCAGTGAGGGATGTCCCAGCCTCGCAGCACCGCCTGACCCTCACCAGGCTGGACCCGGGGAGCCTCTACGAGGTGGAGATGGCTGCTCACAACTGTGCCGGCGAGGGGCAGACGGCCATGGTGACCTTCCGCACTGGTAAAGGGCCGCCTTTCCCTGCCTGTTTCCATCTGAGTCAGGGGAGGGCCCCTCTGAGACATCCCGTCCCAGCCCTGAGGCACAAGGCACCAGCAGTAGGACAGTGGGAGTGTTTCTGCTCTGGAGACCCATCTGCCCTCAGCTTAGAGCAACTGTCAGAAGGGAAGGTGGAGGGTTGGATGGGGAAAATTCCAGCCTACCTTCTATGTGGGTTGAAGTAAGTCCCTTCTGCCCTTGGTGTCTCAGTTGAACACCTGCAGAACTGTAGAAAATGGGTCTAGCAGAGACGTCAAGAGGTTGTTTAACCCATCCTCTGCCTGGAGACAGGATCACCCTGTGGAGGATTCCCAACAGGTGTTTGTCTTACCTGTCTTTAAAAGCTTCTCCTGCACTAAAGGAAACTCCAAGCCTTTCTTCCCATGCAGTCTGCTGGATGCTGAGCTGTCTTTGCCAACGAAAGGATGTTCCAAATGTCCACCTTAAGTCCCCCTCTTCCCTGGCTGTTTTTCATGTTTCCAAGAAGGTGTGGGGAATGGCATTCCTTTCATAGCAACTTTCCCCATGGTGATGGGCTTCCTCACATCTCCTGCCAGTCCCCCATCTTGTGCTCATTACTACCTTCTCAGGCAGAAATCCAGCCACATTTCAAGAAAACCAATTAAAAATTGTAGAAAATAAGTATGAGGGGGACCTATAACAGTTTAACAAATTTGCCCCTTCAGCTTTAGTTCCTGCTTGCAGGCTGAGTGCTTTGAGCACCTAGGGCTATTAAGAGTCCAGAGAGTACTTACCTCCACATCCTGGCTGGGAATATTTTCTTTCCCATCACAGCAAAAATTAACTCTGAGTGCACCTTCCTGTTACTGATGCCACCTGTCCCTTCTGCACAGGCCGGCGCCCAAAACCAGAGATTGTTGCCAGCAAAGAGCAGCAGATCCAGAGGGATGACCCAGGCACGAGCACTCAGAGCAGTAACCAGGCCGACAACAGCCGTCTGTCCCGTAAGGCCCTCCCTGAACTGGGCAGGGAGGGAGGGTGAGGGGTGCTGCATCTCTTGTGGGTGGCAGTAGCCAGGCTGTGCTGGGGTTGAAGTCTCCACTGGCTAAATCAAGGCTGCAATGCTGGGTGGGTGGTTTCTAGCTCCTAAGAAGGAGAGGTCCTTCTTGGACACCTTTTCTACTGCCCTTGGCAGACAGTGTGTCCTGGAGAGCAGGCACGTCCCTCTGCCTGGCCCAACCTTTAATGCAGGGACTTGTCAGGAACTCTCTGTCTCCGGCTGAGGGAGGGTTCAGAGAGCCCTGCTCTGGAGTCTGCGAATGCACCAGACACGGGGACAACAAACTGCAATGCACCAGTGGGTGCTGGGGGAGTGTGAGGGAGGTCCCTGCATGTCCTGGCATCCTCCTCTCTCAGCCAAGCCCTGAAAAGGGGCAGTTAGTGCCGATTCTAGGGGTGCAGAGGCTTTTTGCACCCTCTTCAGCCCTGCATCCACACCTCTCACTGCTCTCCCTCCCATGATGGTTGTACATACCTCAAACCTTGTCTCATCCTACTTGAGCTGAGAGTAGAAAAAGGAACAAGATGCAAGCAGAAGTAAAAGGTGCTTGGAGGCGCAAACTGAGTGAGGATTTGGGGGTGCCAGCTCTAATGAAGGGAAAGAAGGAAGAGAGCATTCAGGATTTACAGAGCATGTGGGTGGGTGCAATGCAGGTAGTCCTTCACCCACATACCTCTGAGCTACAGGATTCTCCAAACAGGGTGATAAATAATATGTTTCATCTCCCGATGTCCTTCTGTGCCCCTTGCAGCTCCAGAGGCACCGGACCGTCCGACCATCTCCATGGCATCAGAGACATCTGTGTACGTGACCTGGATCCCCCGTGGGAATGGTGGGTTCCCCATCCAGTCTTTCCGTGTGGAATATAAGAAATTGAAGAAGTTGGGAGACTGGGTCCTGGCCACCAGTGACATTCCTCCCTCTCGCCTCTCTGTGGAAATCCCAGGCCTGGAGAAAGGTAAGCAGATGTTCTCCTCCCTGCTTCCTGGAGGTCTGTAGGAAAGCTGCACAGTCCCTGTAGGATGGTTAAGCATCTGTCACGTCCTGCTCAGCCCTGGCATGTGTGAGCAAAACAAAGCTTCCCCAGCTCCCACCTTGGGTGCATGGGGAAAAAGCTGCAGATGCTTCTCCAATTTCTCCAGCTGCAGAGACCAGCATAGGTTTGACCCCCTCAGGGAGGCTTAGGCATGCTTCTCTGTATTACAGGATACAGTTACTAAAGGCATTTGGTTTTGCCATTTACAAGACAGGACAGAACTTCTCTTAGCCACAGGCAAGACAGATGGGCACAGAATTCCCATTGCACTTCACATGAGGAAAGATTTCATCACTGAGCTGGACAGCTTAAAAGGGGAACAAAACTATCCCAAACGGAAGACCAGTAAAATGAAGTTTGGGTAAAAATTACTTGGGCTTTGAGCTTTAAACTGATGTTTATGTATTTAATTTCCATGTAGTAGCGGAAGGACACCTTTCCATGCCTGCTTTCAGGCCATGATATCCTTTCAGGCATTTCTTAACTCACATGCACACCTTCCAGAACTGCTACCTGACCATTAGACCATCCAGACAAGAACTGGGAAGGGCAAATTAAAAGTAGGCTTCATCTGGCACATGGCTGAAATGCGGCCTTTCAGTCTTCGTACTTCATCACAAACTCCCTGTAGGCTCTCTGCCTTCTGGAGAAGATGCAGCCCGTCTTCACAGTCAGGCCCTTGCTGACAGTAGAAATCTTGGAAGACTCCAGTCCCTGCAACTGTTTTATTTCCCATTTTCTCCCAGGCACATCCTATAAATTCCGTGTCCGGGCACTGAATATCCTGGGAGAGAGCGAGCCCAGCGCGGCGTCCCGGCCGTACGTGGTGTCAGGGTACAGCAACCGCGTCTACGAGCGCCCCGTGGCCGGGCCCTACATCACCTTCACAGACGCCATCAACGAGACCACCATCATGCTCAAGTGGATGGTAGGGTTTGTAGGGGCATGTGCAGCACGCGGGTGCCCAGCCTACACCTCCTCCAGGTTACCACACTGGAGCCTGTCACCAGCACAAATGGCTCTGGGACCCAGTAGCTGCCTCCATCAAAGGAGGGCTGGACTTGGCACACAGAGAAGGGTGGAATGTCAGAGACCCTAGGAAACTCTTTCCATGTGAATCCAACATTGTATATAGAAGGATTTCAGTAGGTAACCTCAGGGTCTTGACCATTTTGTTCAACAAGCACAGTTCAACAACACGTGGGGTGGCTGCTTGCTCTCCTGGCCAAATTCCTGGAATCCATTAGCACCTCTCTCTGTCCTAGTAGTTTCCAGCAGATACGTCTTTCACTCTCATTCGCTGGGTAACAATCCTAAATGCTGATAATCATTTAGAGCAGTCCACCCCAGATGATTTTTAGGAGTGGGTAGGATCTTTTAGATCACAAGCCCAGATCCAAGCATTGTCAACAGCTCAGTTTATTCAGAGGGATGAATTGCCCTTCTCTCTCCTAGCTACTTCTATCCAGATATGGCTGCAAGGCAGGATGGGCACTGCTGTTTATTTAAACACAAACACCAGCTACTCAGGTACTGGGTGAGAGACAGCAGGAATACATGGAGCTGGGACAGTACTGCCCTGGGTGCAGGGGAGGAAGAGAGCTGTCTTCAGAAATGCAAGGCTCCTGCAGTCACCGGTTCATGGCAAGACCTAGTTTGTCTGGAAGCCACGAGCCTGCTGGAGTCAAGATGATGGTGTGCTTGCCCATGCCCAGCTGAGTCACTGTTGTTGAGGAATTTTTTCTGTGAATCATTGGCTGTGGCTGTTTAGAGGGAGCAGAGCACTGGATGCCTGGTGTGACAGGCCCAGACTCAGGGCTTGTCTGTTACCTGAGAGAAGCAAAACATGAGAGTGTAAAATGTATAAAATACAAGCTAGCGGCAACACAAGGAAGATCCCTCTGCTAGGTTTTCTTCCTGTCCCATCTCACTTATCCCAACTGCTCCTCACCTAGTACAGAACAGAGCATGGACATCTCTGCTAATTTCTGCTCTCCCTCCCATTCTCTGCAGTACATCCCAGCCAGCAACAACAACACTCCCATCCATGGATTTTACATCTACTACCGCCCCACTGACAGTGACAATGACAGTGACTACAAGAAGGACGTGGTGGAAGGTAGGAGAAATTGAGACATGGTCCCAGCTGGTTCCTACTGGAAGACAACACAGCCAGAAGGAGCCCTGTGCACAAAAGGCGGCAGCTGTCCTGGCTACATTACCTGGCACTGCTGCAGAGCTGGGCCAGCTGCCTGTTCCCCGAGGAAGTTAACAGCTCCATGTGCTTGTTCCTTCCTCAGGAGATCGGTACTGGCACTCCATCAGCCACCTGCAGCCCGAGACCTCGTATGACATTAAGATGCAATGCTTCAATGAGGGCGGCGAAAGCGAGTTCAGCAATGTGATGATCTGTGAAACCAAAGGTAAGCAGCTCCACAGGGCAGCTGTGGGATCACAGCCTGCTGCCTTCCCTGCCTGCAGCTGTCAGAGCACAGCACAGCAGGAACCATCCCTGCCTGATGGTGCATCATCCAAGCTCCAGCGAGGTGGTGGAGGCAGCACTGGGGAGAAGAGAGGCATAGGGTTGTTCATGTTGTTGATCAGTATGTGACCTGTCTGTGTACTCACAGACCCTTTGTGCAGAGTCCATCACTGTCCCTCAGAACAATAGTTACCTTTTGTTTCCCTAAGTATCACGCAGGTGGTGACTGGAAGCAGAAGAGCTAACTTTCCTTTGCTGTGTCAAACTCCTCTGTTAAGTTAGAAGCAGGCCCTGTGTTGTCTTCCAAGAAGCTGCACTGTCATGATAGGAACAGCATTAAGTGCAAGTGTGTGCTTTGGAGAAGCTGTTTTGGTTTTGCTTTGGCAGCACAAGAGCACATCTGGCAGAGCTGTAAGCCGAGCACAGAGGACTTGTCTGTACTGCAATATGCATCAGCCTAGGAATCCTGTCATCCAGAAGTGCTTCTTTAAAGCCACCACGGAAGTCTGGCCACTCCACAGCAGCATAAACATCCCTGGACTGGACTGTTATTCCATCTGCCATGTCTCTGTCTGACGTTCTCTTTCTCTTCTTTCTGCAGCTCGGAAGTCTCTTGGTCTGCCAGGTCGTCTTCCACCCTCCACAGTGCCCCCTCAGCAGCGTCCCCCACTCAGTGGGGGGCACAGTGGCCTGGGGACAGGAGCCATGGTGGCCCGTTCCAGTGACTTGCCCTACTTGATTGTAGGCGTTGTGCTGGGCTCCATCGTACTCCTCATCGTGGCCTTCATCCCATTTTGCCTTTGGAGAGCCTGGTCCAAGCAGAGTAAGGGTTCTTGCTTGAGGGGTGATTTACAGGATATGGTTTGCCTCTGGATTAAATCTGACCCTGAGTGTAGTTGAATCAAACACCCAAAATGAGGCCTGCACCTTCTGGGAAGCAGGGAAGGGGTGGGCAGAAGGGATGGGCAGAGGGCAAGTCTCAAATGTCCTGTGGAACCCCATAAAGACAAAGGCCACTGTTTGTCCCTTGTTCTGCTTACCTTGCTGAAAAGGAACCTCTGGGACTAGGGGCAAACGGACACTCCACTTCCAGTCGTGTAGGGCCTCTTTCCACCATTTGTCTCCCAGGGTGCTTTGGGTGCCAAAACAGCTGCCTGAAGGACAGCCTAACCCCATCCCTGCTGAGCTTCAGCAAGCTCAACTTTATGTCTGATTTTTGCCTCAGACTTCCTTTTCCTTCCCTCTGCAGAGCAAACCATTGACATGAGCTTCCCAGGAGCTGGGCTGTTGGTATCCTCCTGCCAGTACACCATGGTGCCTCTGAGGGGCATCTCTGCTCCCCGTGCCAGTGGACATCCCTTTGTTAATGGGCAGCCCTACACCAGCAGGGCACATCTGAATGGCATCTGCCCCTCTGCAGGAGTGGGGTACGCAAGCACCAAGCCCCGAGATTACAGCCCCGAGGAAGTGCCACAGGTAAGTCCACACCTGTGGTCAAGAGCAGGTGTGACATGAGCTGGAGGCCAGAGCTGCAGTGAGAGGGCTTCTCCAGACATGGCTGGCACACTTTGCAGCATGTAGAAGTGGCAAGACTGGTTTCTCAAAGAGATTTCCCCTTTGCAGGGAAGTCTGAGACATGAGGGGAACAGGAAAGTCTCCAAAACAATGATGAAGGCATGGTTTATTGGGGCAGTGACTCTCAAGTATGGAGGAGGCAGTGAGAAAAGGCTGCTCCTATAGGAAAAGTTCTGCTTCCCCTGAGCAAAGCTCACAGGGACTGACAGTGCTGAGGAGTCCGTGTGTAAAGAATTAACAGGCCCAGCCAGTGCCAGAGCTGAGACTTTAAACTGCTTATCCCCCCCTGATTCAGCAGTAAGCGTGAAGTGAGCTTTTCAGTGTTCAGTTCCACTGTCCTCAGTAGCAAAAGAAAGTTTCAGCTTTTTCTGCTTTCTGCTATAAGAGCCTCACCAGTCTGCCCCAGCGCTCTGACTCACAGATCAGCACCTGCCTGCTAATGCCACTGTGTGCCATCGCTTTACTCTCCTTCTCTCTCCTTCCAGTCACACGAGGAGACCAATGCCTTGCTGCAGGCAAGAGTGCTGCAGAATGGGAATGCCCAGCAAGAATACCAGCCCTCCAGGTTAGTCCTGGCATGGGGAGAGGGAGGGTGGAACAATCCACTGGGACCCACAAGACTGCATGCTCACAAAAGCCTGCCCTCAATACGCTCCCATCTGTCCCAGTTCTCCTGGGAAATAAATCCATGCTCCAGCACTAAGCTGCCTTGGTCTAAATTCTTTATGTACCGCTCATTCCTCTTACGATTTCAGAGAGGAATAATTTAATTGTGGAGACCTACTTCCCTCTGCCCCCTTCTCCTCCTCCTCTTCCTCAGTGGGAGAGTGAAAAGCAGGATGAGAGAAGCAAACATCTGTGATTGGATGCTGATAAACAGCTGCCTCAGAACCTGCCCAGGGTCCATTTGTAGATGCTTTGTGTTTCACTATTCAGACATCTTCATTACCATGAAGCTCCCTGGGAGGCACTACTCTTCCTGGCTCCTGTGGCACTCACCAGCTGTAGGATCATGGATACCTATCACCTCATTCCAAGTACCTCCCAATTTCTGCTCTTCCCCTCATTTAGGAACGCTCTGTGTCATAGCATTGATGCAGCTGGCTGAGACATTACACGGGTTATATCTTTCAAGGAGGAAAGATCTGTTTACAGCACTGAAGCTCTTTGCCTGCCTCCCCAGGTTGCCCAGCTCAAGAACAGAAGACAACTCTTTCCTCTACAGTCTCCCAGATGATTCCACTCACCAGCTTCTTCAGCCACAAGATGACTGTCCTCACCTTCAAGAGCACTTTGTTGGCCTCCATCATCCAGTGATGGGAAGCAAAGTGGGAGGCCCTAGCCTGGATGCTCGACGGGATACCCTATTCCACCAAGGTCAGTGGTTTGGAAAACTCCGTGCCTCCTTCATCTCATCATTTTAGGCTGATCTTGAAGGGAAATCCCACTGTAGAGCCTTTCTGATGGCTTATGTTCAAATTATGCAAATCCATCTCCCTAGGACCTCATCCATTGACCCACCCCCGTAGTGCAGATCCAGCTCGTTTTGTATGACCATGGGATCAAATTCCCACCTAGACTTTCGGAATGCAGATCTTCCTCTTTGATCAGAGTACCCCTCCTCATAAAGTGAACTGCTGACTAGAATCCTCCCACAGCATCTTTCATTCCAGCGTGCATTGTAATGGTTTCTTGCTCTTTTCCCCTCAGGAAGCCCTTGCTGCTTAGGCCTAGTGCCAGTTGAAGAGGTAGAAAGACTAGATTGCTGCCAGTCCAGAGGAGATCTCCATCCCCAGAATCCAGTGATCACATCTTTGGGTCAGGACCTACCAAGACATCTGAGCAGCAGCCCGCCACCACTGAGAGCCTTAGAGACTCATCTTCCCACCAGCTAGGAACCAAGCTGCCTTTTGCAAAAGACTTATTCTAAAGAGAAAAAGAGAAAGGGTATTTATTTTTGTATAACACCCCTATTTATATATTTATGCACTTGTATATAGATGTATATGTGCCTTTTATAATGCTATGGAGACAGAAGGCATCCTCAGCAAGGTCACAGGAGGACCCAGGAACAAAGCAGCAGCTCTCTGTGGCACCAGCTGTTTGTCAGAGCACACGATGGAAACAGCTGGACAAGAGACACTGTGGGACGTGGGTCCAGAGCTGCCACCATCAAGATCCAGCACTCTCTTGCAACAAGAGCTTCACAAAAGCTAATGCTGTCAAAAAGGTCTTTTCCTCTCCCCCACAGGAAGGTTTCTTCCAGGAACACACTCCTGTGAATGGACTGGAGTTATGCACTCTGCCCAATCAACTTAAACAACCTTTCACGTACACGCCATCTGCAGCCGCCTCTCTGTAACGACAAATCCACGCTTTAACATCTAAAATAAAGGCTTTAGTCTTTGCTGTGCCTGGCTCTATGCTAGTTCCTCACACAGAATGAGCCTTCTCTTTCTTTTTCACTTGCAGACATACAGCAAGCAGGGCACCTGGGGAGAGGTGAGTTTTCCTGCACTTACAGTTTTCTAAATAGTTACTGGTGCTGCTTATTCTGGGGTCTTCTTGCTGTTCCTTGGCTCCAGTCTCTGGGTGGCCCAGCTGGCACTGCAGGTCCTGGGCCCTTTGTTAGGCAAGGGCTTGGTGCCACTTCACAGCCCCTTGCCTGAAGCCATTTCCCACCACCCAGGACACACCTGCAGCTGCACACAGAGCTCCCTGCACCGGGTGTGTTCCTCTGCAGGGACCCACTGGAAAGGCAGGCTGCACAAGCACCATTCACACAGATGTGCTGGGGCCAGCGGGAAGTTCTTGTGCCTGGCTGGGATATGGTTGGATCTGGCTGAGCGTACACCAGACACAGACACAAAGACCTGTGGCCAAAGGTGGGGAGTGGGAAGGAACAGCAAGAGCAGCTGCGGGTTGTTCAATCTATTCTATTAAAAATTAGCACCTTGGAAGCCTTGCACTGGAAGAACCATGCAACACCATCCCTCTGCCCTGGGAATGAGGAAGTTTTCACAGGCAACGTAAGTGCTGTAAATGATCGCATGGTGCCACCACACCAAATGAGAGAGGCATGAAAGAGTAACACGTGAAAACACAGAGCTTGGCTCTCTCTCACTCATCAGGCAGGTGCAAGCCAGTGGAATTACAGGCTGACTTTGCATTTGCTATACCCTCCTCCTGCCAGGTAAATGCCACAGCCTGCCCTGAGGAGAGAGGCCCCTTTCCTTTCTCTAAGCAAGTAGCACATCCCTTGACTCTTAACTAGCTCACTTAGCAGAGCAGTGCCATTGCTGCTCAGCAGTAACAAACACAGCCTTGAGGCAGATCTCTTTTACCATTTTTGAGAACAAGGTACAAAGCTGTATTTGCCCCTGTGACACTCTGATCCAGCTTTCCACTGCCACTTGTTTGAAGAGTAGACACATAATGCACACACAGACACACAACAAGGCTCCTGTCCAGCGCAAGTCTCTGCAATGGATTCATAACAGTATTTGGCAGTTTTATTTGCAATTTTTTATTCCATAGCTGTTGCTACAGTCATATTTTGATAGAGAAAACAAATGTAGCCCTTTACAACTAAACACCCATATAGCCAAAACAACTAATTTTGCACTTCCAGGCATGACTGCTGCCACAGTTAATTTTAAGGGTGACCTGGATTGTTAGTTACCAATTCTGAACAGGGGATGATTCAGTTGGAGTCTCAGAGTCCTGTGGTAAAGGTGGTAGAAAGAGGCACCCACCTTTTCTGCTGAGGAAAGCGAGTTCTTTTACCTCCCATCCATTCTGGCCCGATTGATTTCCTCTCTCAGGCAGGTGATGTCACAAGCCATCTGCATGAGCCGTGACTCCAGCCTGGCTCTCTCTTTCATGTCACTAGTTTCAGTGCCCTGAAATTCTGCTCCCTGTACGGAGAGATTAAAAAATGGCTCCTATAAAACATGGAGAATGAACAGTAGAAATTTCTTTCAAGCAGGGAAAGTGATGCATTCCAAGAAGCAGGACATTTCCATGACCTCCACTCCTTAATCAGAACTATGTGAAACCCAGAGTGAGGGACCAATAACTTAGACTTATTCCCTAGTACAGAGCAATAAAACCACTTTTCATTGTAACTCTTTGCTACATGACTCTTTCTGTGTAACAAAGGAATTTTTAAAAATTCCTGCAAGGCATATTTTAATTAGAAATAAGATGAGTTTGTTTCAGTCTTAGAAAGCAGCTAAGTAAGAAATTACAGAGATGCTGAGGTATGGCTTCTTCAGGGTCAGCTCATTCATCTCCCTTTCTACAAGCCCTGGAGCAGCCATTCAGCCTGTCCCACTATTAGCCCAGACTGCAGAGCAGGATGTGAGACCAGAGAGCTGGTGAGGGCCAGATGATTCCTGACCCACTTCTGAACAGTCCCAAACCTGCATGGAGGGCAGTGGCTACAAGGCTTACCATATCATTCGGCAGTGAATCCAGCTCCGTTTCGAGTTGATGCTTTTCACGGCAAAACCTGTTCAGCTGGTGCAGCTTGCTGGTATTTTCCCTTGTCAGCGTCGTTAGCTGATGCTGCAGGACTAAGATTTTTTGCTAGAAAGATGTAAAAAGTTGATCTGGGATGAGACAGGACAAAAAGTGTGACATGGGGAAGAAGTACTAGACACACCATAAGTGTCAGAGGAGACAGGTAAACAGCAGACTGATCCTGCACACACCACCTGGCCTCACAGTACCTTTAGTGCAATGTCATCTCTTTTTTTTTACTAGAGACATATATATTGCAAACGCCTAAGTAAGTAAAGCAGTTGGGCAAAAGTGTGGGGAAAAGAAAGCCATTAGATGCATAGTACTTCTGTTCCCTCCTGTGCCCTTCTGTAAGGGCAGCATAAGCATGTTGCCTGCTTGCACCACAGTAGCTGAGCCATAGGACCCCCAAAGAGAGGCATGAGCTTTTCAGACTGCACAGACTGGCATCCCAGGCATGAGCCAGAGCTTGCCCTGTACTCAAACAATTTGTCACCAAAGGCTCTGTGAGACGGCAGGAGGTGCTGAAGGCCACCCGAGAAACAAAGAAAAGCACTCTGGAAGAACTTCACACAGGGACTGAAGCAGGATGATGGGTTTGAGGAAAGTGAAACAAAGAGATTCACTACCTCCATGAGAAACAGGATGTGCATCAGCAACTGGAGCAGAGGTAGGAATTATGATGGGAAATAGGAATTGAACATTACGGTCTATTAATGGCAAGTGAAAAAGGATCAAACGTGAGCATGTTTATAAAAGATTTTAGTGTAACTATTCAGCCCCAGGGAAATGAAGCCTTAACAAATCATCGCAACACATCTTCCTCCTTTTCCTGCTCCTTACCTCCCATTCTCTGAGCTCCAGGAAATGCTCATATTCCTTCTCCATTATCCTCACTTTCATCTCCTCCATGGGTATGTTAACAGAGTGTGCTTGAACTGCTTCAAAATCAACCAGCCGACCAAACTTCTCCATCATCAGATGATTGCACTTCTCTTCCAGTCCTACCAGAGGAGCGTGGCACAAAAGGCAGCACTGTTGTTCATTGGTTAGTAGGAATTTCTGCCTTACCCCAGCTTTTTATCTGAGCTCTTTGGTATTTGCTCTGAAATAAATAATTCACACTAAAGCGCACAGAGCTCACAGCTGTTGCCATTTGTCCTTGCCCACGATCACACCTGTGTGGTCACTAAGCCCCACTCTTAAGCCAGTCCTAGGAAGCCACTCGCACATCACAGGCTATGTAGAGCCTCCGCAGATCTGGTGGTGCCAGACACAGCTTCGAGCTGGGCTCTTGGGAAACTGTTCTGAATGGGGCTTATTTCATTCTTCAGATGTTAAAAAGAAGAGGATTGCCAGAAAAAGCTTATGTAGCTTTGGGGAAACTACCTTTTTTCCTAGGAGTTCTGGTTTACAACCAGGAAGAGCAATCATGTCCAGACTTTTAGTGTCTCAGTCAACTCTACTTATACTAAGCTCCCAAATTATTTTGCACAGCCAAATGACTCTACAGTGCTGGAGAACTACCAGTACTCCATCAAAACAGTCCCCTTGATCTGTTCTTTCTGTTCTATTTTCTGCAGTAACCCGCTGTGACATCTGTGCCAGTACAGAGACAGACGTGGTGAGTTACCCACACCCAGTGAGGGGGACAGAAGGAGCATTAGTAATGCTGTGTTGTTCAGAGTCTCTGTTACTCACGTTGAATCTCTGTCTCCATCTCCTTTTTTTCCTGGACAAGCTGCTTATGTTGCTCCCGGGCCTTCTTATAGGTCTCTCTTTGCATTATCTTTTCATTACGTAGGTCCACAATTCTCTTCTGCAGGTACTCCAAGGACTGGTTGGTAAATACCAAAGCCTGGGAGAAGTCACTGGGCATCTCCCCATCAACCAAGCACTGCACCTGCAAGAAGCAGCCATAAATAAGCAAGGCTGACTTGACTTATTAAGGGTGCTGGTGATGTCTCTGTATATCAAATGTGTGAGCAATAGAGAACTAGTGAGTGAGGTAATAGTAAGCATGGACACAACTCTTTTTTTGGGCCAGGGAAATGTGTAAATGAATGCATTGTATCCTATCTGGCATTATTGAATTGGGCAGAACTCCCAAGAGTTTTGGGGCTTTTATTAGTTTGGTTTTTTGAAGGGTGTTTGGTTTGTTGGGTTTTTTTCCCAGGAGAATATCAGTAGGTATGGACCTGAAAGAAAATACCATGCCAAATCTATAGAGCACATGAAGACTATGCACATTTCAGCAACAGGCCAGGCTGCTTGTCCTTACCTCATTTCCGTCAGTACAGGAGAAGGAAAAAAATAAAAGAATTCTGGAGGAAATAGAAGCATGAAGTTCAATTAATGGCACTTCACTCCCAGGAAACGATGATGAATTGGGAACTAAGGGCCCCAGAGAACAGTAACACCATTGATTAGATGTACACAGGCCATTGTGCACGTGCAGATGCACAACATCTTGAATTACCTGATGGAGTCTCAAAGGCACAGCTACGTAGAGCTCATTCAGTCTCTGCAGCTTTTCCCACTGAAAGGCCTCCAGTTCCTTGTTTGTTGTGTCCAGACTGGTTTCCACTTCTTTTGCCTGCAGAAAGACAAATTGTGGACAAAAAAAAATCCTGTAGTACTCAAAAGACATAAGGCAGCAAGGTTTTGTTAGAGTTCCTGATCCAAAGGGAAAGAAAAGTATATAAAAAAATGCCTTTTTGAAAAACTGCCTATGATATGATATGACTCTAACCTGAATACCTCTGTACACATACACACTCATAAATGTCTCCTTAGAGAAGTTCTGTGTGTATCAAGAGACAGCTGCTTTGTTTAGCATCTAAAACACTTGTAGATCTACAGAGCCTGCAAGATAATTTTTATTGTGTTATGCCTGGAAATATTTATTGATTCTGCATGAGAAAGAAACAATTCAGGCTCAAATGTCAGGCTCCAGGGTGAATATGTGGCAGCTGGCACTTAGGAAAGCCTTTAAAAACTAAAAAATATTGTAAGTTAAGCACATTTGATGGAACATTTTTGAGACACAAAAAAAGCAAAACTTGCATAATGTTATTTTGGTAGCACTCTCTCTCTCCTAAATAACCCTTCAAATTAGGATATTTTTGAATCAATATAAACCAAATTTCTTAATTAATGCAGTTCAAAAAAGCTAAAAAGAAAGTTTGTACCAAAAGAGTTTATTCAGTGATTACCTGTGACAAAGAGCAAAAGAAAATATCTAAAAGAAAAAGAAATAGATGGAATATTATTTTAATGTATTTTCTTTAACCTGCATTTGTGTTAGGGTAAGTATTGTCCAATCTCTCTGTCCCCAGACACATGCACAGAGGGTAGGCCAGGCTACACGAGGTGTTTCATCTGAACCAGAGAATCCAGTTCCTGCTGCTGCGCGAGGCTAGACAGCTGGGAAGGAACTGGACCAAAACCTGGATCCAGCCCCACAGAAGCTAAGGTTGGACCAACTGGATTTACCCTCTTCAGGAGAACCCATGCTGAGATGCCTCCTGCCTCGGTGCTACCACGGACATCTCCTCACAAACGGAGGCCTCTCAAAGGGTTGGTTTTAAATCTTAGACTAGCACTAATCACTAGCACTGCATTTTCAGTGTAATGGAACACACTGAGAAAACACTACAATACCTTTTTGGCCAAAGCATTACATTCCCTTCTGAGCTCAGCAGCAACTTTCTTCTCCTTTGCTAAAGCTTTCTCAATGTGCACTCGCTGCTGCCGGAGCTGGATGGTGTTCAGGAAGAGTTCCTCACTGCAGTCTGAGAAGGAGAGAGTCAAAGAATAGCTTACTTTCACTGTGACTGCACTATAGTTACTGGCTTGAGCTGGTACCTGCTCCTGCTGTGCACATTCCCAGCGTTCCCTGTAGGTTTGGTTCCCTTGAGCTTTCTCAAACATAAACCCGTGGGCCACGTGCCTCCATGACCGGGTGAATGTCTTGTATGGATCTTGGTTTTCTTTACACTCAGTCACAACAGTTTGTTTCCAGAAGTCAGATTAAATGCATCAAAGCCAGCATTAAAGCCAAGTGCCCAAAATTTAGCTTTTGTAACCAGTGCAGTCCCAGTAATTAATACGTGTTGCAGTAAAATCTTCAATTATGTGAGCACACAGTTGTTTCTCCACAGCACCTTTCACTATAAATTATGAGCTTGCTGTCGGGATCATTTATAGCTCTATTTGCAAACAAAGCTGTATTTCACAGAACCTGTCTCATGGTAAGGAAGATCTGTGAATTTCTATCTAACACTGTGATTTCAGTCATACTAATCAAGTGCATAATTATGCCCAAATCAGCAGAGTCCAATAAAGGCATAGAAAATGACACATAAAGAGACAAATACGAAGATGCTAATGCAACATGTAATTTCCCTATTAAATTAGTAACTTGGACTTTTTAAATAAGAAGTAAAAACCTTCATTTCTTCCCAACATTTCATTGAAATATGAGATGAATGAGGAGTTAATAAAAAATTCAATTTGTGGAAATGGTATTAAAATCCAATTTAACAAAAAAAAGGTAAGGTGAAGTGTTGGCAAGTTCTAACTTGAAAAGGAAGCAGTGTTGTTACATGGTCACTGACAAATCACACAAAGATTTTTTCTTTGAAAAACCAACACCCTAAATCAGCTAAATTCATACAAAAGGAGAAATGGGAGAGAAGTTGCCTGCCTTTTTTGAATGCACGAATGAAGAGGATTTTGCAAAGCAAAGCTCCTAACTATTCAGAGCAGCCTGGCAACAGGCAATTGCTGCATAAATCCACGAGGTGGTAACAAAGAGCTGCAATTAACAGCATGACAGTATCCCTTCAGAACGTCCCTGAACACGGAGGGATCCAGCTAGGCCAGGCAGGGTTTCCAGAGAGCAGCTACAGCCTCACCACTGCTCAGCTCCGGAGAGGAGCCTGTTCTCTCCAGAAAACAGCCATGAAACTGTCACTGCTTCTTTACACGAGATAATTAATTCTCAGTGCTTAGCCAAGTTTTATTTTTCCGAACTTTTTAATTAGGGTACTCTACAGTACCAGTGGTTCATTATGTTCACCGAAATTTCCTGGGGAACACTGGTGCACTCAGGAGGGGTACACACATTCCAGCCCTTCATGGCTTTAATGTGCAGTGCATAATGAAAAATTCTGTTTCTTTTCAAACACACAATATTGCCCCTATAGCTAAACTACTAGTCAACACAAGGAAATAACAGCTTAGGTACCATCTGGGCAAACAGAGTCATCAAATTCTTCATCTTTAGATCCAGAATTTTCTTTGCCTATCTTCAAGTCAGACTCTTCATCACTTTTCTCTTCATTCTCATCTTCTTCATCTGAAAGAAACAGACAGCACTGCTGGCTTGCAAAACACTCCAGGCCCACCAGCTATGCATTATGCCAATGTGCTGGTGAACACAGCCAAATAACCCATGACAGATCATTCTGGTAGTATGTCAATCCAGGCACCTTGTGCCTATTGCATTGATCTGATGGGATCCTGTCACAGGAAGGAAAAAAGGAAAAAAGAGGGGGGGAAGAAAGAGGGAGAGAGATAGCAGAAAAGGCACAGGTGCAGCCCATGGTTTTGGGACTTACTTCAATAATATTACCTCTCTTTATATCTGCTAGGAATTTAAACCTTGTAGGTTTACCACTCTGCTACAGAGATTAACCAACCAAGCAAAATATGGAAGCACAAATCTGTCACAAAAGCATCACCACTGCCTGCACTTTTTGCTAATCATGTCCCACTTGAAATCAAAAGCCAAGTCAGAGAGAGCACAAGAATTTTAGCTCAGTAAGACTGCCTAGCTTTAACAGCTTTAAACTGAGTCACTAAGACAAATTAAATCCTTTTGTAATATGTTTAGTCCTGTGACTAATAGATGACTGCAGATTAGGTTTATGAACTCTCATTAGTCAATGGACAGATTAAAGCAGAATGTCACGAATGTGACAGACTAATCACTTATCCATAGCTCCCATTGGTACAGCACAAGAAGTACCTATTTAAAGTTCTACCTTTTCCTCTTGCCAATTGTCAGTCCTCAGTATTGACTTACAGGAAGTAAATTGCAGGACCTGTTATCAGACCAACTGTAGTCATGTTAGAAACTGGATTACATCATTGTAATCATTCAAGATGACTGTCAGAGTACCTGTTGTCAGTATATAAACAAACCTGGGTAGTTCTGATCTATGGGTTTTTGAACTGACTGGAATCATGTTCATGTACTCAGGGCTCCAGCTAAGCTGAGACACATTTACTTGACCACACAGAAAAACATTTAACAAATCCATAAAACAAAAAGAACAAAATCTCCAACCTGCTTCTCTTCCTACTTCTTTTTCTTTCACACACTTGACTTTCTCCTTGAAAACCTTGGTCAGAAAATCAGCAAATTCATTGTTTTCTCCAAGGGATGCTTGGAAGCTGGCATAAAGAGCTTTCTCACGGTCCTGAAGCTCTACAATCTCACACTTTCTATCCTCCATCTCTGCAAGGCAGCTCTTCAATGCTGACTAAACAAACAAAAAACTACTTCAGTTAAAAGGTACAACCCATGTGTATGTATATAGGATGCATCTGTGAAGATCTGGAAATGCAAAACTTGTCTTTCTCTAAAGCCACGGTTCAATCAAGCAACACTTAGGAGTATGTTCTTAAAGTATGTGATTTGTCTCTTATGCCATATCATGAAGTACCTATTAAAATACAAATGTTAAGATTATTAAAAAAATTAAGTATTGGAAGTTAAAAGAGACCATCCTTGATCATCAAGAGTTTCTTGCTTTTCAAAATTTAGCACTAGACACTGGATCAGTGCTAAAACAATGCCAAGGGATGCCACCATTTATTTTATGGTTTGCTTTTGTTTCAAGCCATGCATTAATGGTACTGTGAAATCTAAAGTAATGGTACACGTGGCCTACTTACTTGTATGGCCTCCTGTTCACTGATGAGGGCACAAACTCGCTCCTCGAGAAGGTTCTCGTGTATCTCAAGTTTCTTCAGGATAAGCAGCTCTTCACAGCACGTGATGCAGCGCAGGTCAGCACTTTTCATCTGCACATCCATCTTCAGTTTCTTGTGCCGCAAAAGGCGAAGTTCAGCATCAAAGTTGATCACCAGGGTGTTGATCTGGAGCACATGAGAGTGGAGTCAGGAACAGGAAGAGTGTGAGAAAATTCTCTCTGCCAAATCAACAACTCAGACGTGCTGTTTCCTAGGGAGTACTGAAGCACTTAGAAAGACTAAGTTAACCCCAAATGTGTCTTTGTTCTCAGCACAATAGTAAAACAATCACTAGGGTTTCACAGGAATTTTTCACTGCATCCCCTCCACCCCCAAAGCATTTTACTCTTCAGAGAATGTTTTACAGTAGTCTGTAGTTTACATGTAGTTCATGTAACAATCCCAGATGTAGCCATAAATGACTCTTCTGCCTTGACAGAATTCTTCTGGAATAGCTGCCAGCTCTTCCCTTAGACACTTAGAGCTAAATCAGTACCAGCAGCTGCCATCATTAACTTATATATGTGTGATGTTCACAGCAGAATTTGGATATTCCCTCCAAACCTCCATACACATAAACACAAGGGTGTCTGTGTTGGGGCAGACCAAAGAATCAATGACCAGTAGCAGAAGTTAGAGAAAAGACAGTAAGAAATTAAACAAAAAAGTGAACAGCGGCACACCTCTGGTATGCTGCTCTCCATACCCTCCTAACCTCTGACTTAGGGGCATCCTGAGCTTGAAGCAGTATGCTTGTGTTCAACAGCTCTGAATGGATTTTTCTTCCAGATTTTATCAAATTGTAGCTTCCCCCACAGCCTAACACTGAGTTCCAAAGCTTGGCTATTGTTGGATAGGAAAACTATTTCCATTTGCATGCTTCAAGCTTTCAATGTGAGCATTTCATATGAAATCTCTCCTTCTTTGAAGAGATGATTCCCATTCTACTTTTCTATGTTATTCATAATTTTATCATGTCTCTACAACCATTTCAGTTGCCCTTTTTGCAGGCCAAAGATGCTTTGTCCACTTAGATGTACCTTTTAAAGAGTCTTTTCCATGACTAAGCATTTTGATTTCTCTCTTTTGTATCTTTTCTAATCCTACAAAGTAATTTTTGATACCAAAAAGTTGAGACTACAGTTATTTAAGAGCTGAGAACATCATGAATCTACAAAGCTGTAGTGATGGTCCTTTTTTAACTCTGTAATTTTTCAAGTGATGTCTAACATTTTACTTATCTTCTTTTTTGCCACTAAGCTCATAGTTTCATGGAACAATCCATAAGAAATCTAAGTTCTGTTTTTCAAGTGATAATAGTCAGCACACAGGTCATAGTTATGGATTTATACTGATTTACATTGTAAATTTGCAACAGTTAGCATTTTCCTGAACTGTAGAAAGGCAAGAAGGGGTTTTGGTTTCATTTCTCATCCAGTGGGATTTTTTAATCTGACTAACCTTCGATTTCCTACCTTTTTAATCAAGGTCTCCTGCAAGTATAGATTTTTTATCTTCTCCCTCTTTAAAATTTCCAGTTCCATTTCTGTTGGCTCTGCCTTCTCCATCTCAAAAGCCTTCTGCTGCTCTGTGTCCACAGCTGATGCACCTGCAGCCCGTGCCACGGGGCCAATCTCTTCCACGGGAGGCGTCTGAAAAAACACGTGCCTAAATGCACGAGATGAGGGACACCCTTCCAGTGGTTTCTGGAGCTTTGCCCTGGTCTCCTGCTCCTCTTTGAACTTCAGCAGGACGTCACTGTTGTACTCAACTATTTTTTCAGGAACCTCATCTGGGTGTAGCTTAGGGATCCTGGGAATAGGGAGACGTTCTGAAGAATCCAAGGCTGCCTGTATGGATTTCAATTCCTTCACTAAACACTTGATTTCATCAATAATAGAAACCTTGAGATCCCGCAAAGACATGATCTCTTTGTTCATATTCATTTTTTCATTATGGATCTGCAAAGGAAAAACAATTTTAGTAGGATTCCCCAGAAATGCTTATGTAGGAAGTAGTCTTCCCCAACAGAAGACGGCTAACATTAGGATTATCAATCATTCTGTGATAAGGAGACGTTCTGTTGACCCTTTTTACATGAAGTAATCATTGAATGTGATCTACCATTAATATATTTGGCAGAAATTTCTCTGATCTTTATAGAAGAAAATAACCCTATACACTACCCCCCTGAAGTAACTGGAATTCTTTATCTGTATACACCTGGAATTTATGACTATTCCCTTTATTTGCACTGGCTTGTCCTAATGAGTTAAGTTAATCACTGGATATCTAGTAGCATCAGCACTAGAATGAAGTGGTGAAGCCCAAGCATGAGACTAAATTGATCCAACAAACCCCGAGACTGTAGCATTGCTTCTGTAATCCTTAGACCTTGCTGTCAAAGCTGCCCAATGTACAGAGTGCCTGAGATTAGTTAGGTTAAAAGAAATGCAGTAACTGTAGGATTCCTACCACAGCAAGGTGGCTCCAAAAGACTGGTTTCTCAGGCAGATTCCAATGCTTAGTACCCAGAAGCAGTGATTGCCAAAGCGCAAATATGGAGAAGCCACTCTAGAACACATGTCCTTGCTCACGTCCCTGTTTTTATAAAGGTATTCCATGGCAGGGGTTATTTAGCTCAGTGTTTTACTAGATTATAAGATTTTCTGAAGAATTCAAAAAGACAGACATTCCTGCTGAGGTACTAGTAAAGGTAAATTCACTTTCTCGTTTATAAAGAGCAACCCTGGACTGATTCAGATTTGTGTTTGGTGAAGCACTGACAGTTCACCAAAAAAAAGCTGATTTGTAACTAAAGCTTACTCAAAACAGTAGTCTGTCCTTCAAGGCCTATTCCCAGAGCCACTTTGATTTCCCTTCAAAAAATTCCTTCAGTGACTAATACACTGTCCTCACTTTCCCCACAGAATGGGGCATTATACACAGTTTTCCATACCAGCTCTTCCAGGGATGCAAGCTGCATCATCTTCTTCTCAGTGTTCACATACTCATGTTCAGTGAGTATGTAGTTAGAGGCAGTCTTCAGCTTGTAACATCCTATATTCTCCTGTGCTTCTTTGATCTCCTCAGCATCTTTGGAATTCTCATAGTCATCCCTAGGTTTGCTCTTGTACCTGGTAGGTACAAAATAAAGATGAACTTTAAGACAGAAAGCATAAAAATGAACAAACAGAGTCATTTCATACCCTCTGATTTGTGCAGCACAGTTTGGGAGGTGAAAGAGGAATCAAGAATGATACCTCTCTTTCAGAAAAGAATGGCTACTTTGCAAAGAATATCCCTGCACATTTAAATGAAAATCTCAGATTATTTTTTTTCCCCTAAGAACTCATAAAACATAGCTCTGCCATGGGACAGTTTAAACCTTCACATTCAGCCTGAGTTCTGGGTTAAGCGAGTACATGCTGCTCTGCATTTCAGGGAGCCACACGCCAACAATCTACCAGCCTGTAGCACAGAATGCCTGATCCTACTCTACACTGTTAAGCACTCAGTAACCTTAAAAGCCTTGTATTCTGACTCTACACTCCTTCATCTGTCATTCGTCTCCTAATGAGAAACTTCTGTAGTTCCGTGAGTACAGAATGGCTTGGGTTGGAAGGAACCTTAAAGATCATCTCATCCCAACCCCTCTGCCATGGACAGGGGCACCTTCCACTAGACCAGGTCGCCCAAAGCCCCATCTAACCTGGTCTTGAAAAAGAAGTAATTCAAAGATATGACTTAGGTTAGATATTAGGAGAAGTTTTTGACCCCGAGGGTGGCTGGGCACTGGAACAGGCTCCCCAGGGAAGTGGTCACAGCACCAAGGCTGATGGAGTTCTAGAAGTGTTTGAACAAAGCTCTCAGGCACATAGTGTGACTCTTGGGGATGGTGCTGTGCAAGGATGGGAGCTGGACTTTGATGGTCCTTGTGGGTCCCTTCCAACTCAGCTTATTCTGTGATTCTGTGAAACATATCCTGTCCCCCTTTCTTGCCTTTCAAGATAAAGACCAGCATGGAGCACGAAGTCATATCACAAACACTCACATAATGGCTGAGACGTTAACACTGCTGACCTAACCCAGCTATTGGAGTATCTGCCCCATGTGGTGCTGGCAGGATTAACTGAGAGTTGACTGTAATGGCCTAGGTGTCCCTCAATCATGATCAATTTAGACACATTTTGCTCCCTATCTGAAAATGCAGCTATCTAGCTGAATTCAAATTTGATAATATTTTAGCAGAACCACGGAAACTACATGAAATATTTTAATGCTCTCTTGAGACTTAGATATGCATGAAAATTCATCTGTGTTAATTACAACCCTTAGGAATATGAAAACCTAAGCAGAGGGACTATAGTGCCGTATGACAGTTAAATAGCATTACTTGACCTCAGACAAGAAGCAGAACTAAAAGGGAACAGAGCACAATTCAAGACTCACAACTCGCGCCACTCTGCCCTCCTCTTCATGATCTTGGCTTTCAGTGCATCAGATTTCTCAACAGTTCTTCTGATTTTCTCACGTTTGCTTTCTATATAACGCGTGGTTGGCTTTCGGACCCCCGGTGTCTCCAGCTTTGCAGACTCAGCCTCAAAAATTATACTATCTGAAACAAAACATAACCACATGAAGATGTAAATACCTTGTGGCACAGTGCAGTCCCAACTACAGGAAACTCCCTCAGACAACTCCTGTAGAGCTGATGTACAATGGAACTACAGTTCCATTGTACTGGATGTTCTGTAAATATTCAGGTTCTTTGACTAGACTTTTAGTCACATTCTACCCATGGGGCTGACAGACAATAGCTAACATTGACCTAAGCATGGAAAACTATGCATGAGTGTTACTTTGTATGTAGGTATTGAAAAAACACACCACAGCTTTCTTTACCTGCACTTACACATGTATTTCTTTAGCTTGGACTCAGGAAAACAAACTGAGATGAAAGACAGAAACCACATTACTGAAAGACTTAAATGGTTATCATTACCCCTATGCATAGAGCTTGTCTCTGTGGGGATCTCCTCTTTTTCTGCTTGTTCTGCTTGTTTAAGTGCTGTCCGCTTGTGTTGAAGAGCTGTCCACTTGCTGTGCCCTTGTTTCTTATCCTGGGCGTATTTCTCAGAGATGGTTAGAAGGCTGTAGGTGGAAATCTGATGATCGCTTTGGATAGCATGGACAATGAGAGTAAATTCCAGTGAGTCCCGAAACCTGGAATGGCAAATTAGACCAAACTGTCTGATGTCAGTAGGCACAATATACCATTTGGCCTTGACCAAAAGGGCATGAATAGTGTAGTTTATTGCACATGCAAATCCACAAGTCAGTAAGTAATAGCATAGCATGATGACATCTGACACTATCTATTGACTTCTGTCCAATCTAGGAATGGATATACTCAAGAATAAACACATTAAGACCTCTCCCAGCATTGAAACTTACACCAGGTTCTTCATGAGAATAACTTTCATCTTCCATTAAGGACTGATTAAAAACCTGCTCACTCAAACCTTTTTCTCAGTTGCACGCTCTGTGTGCCATAGGTATTTTTGTTACTGTGTATTATTTATATTGTGTATTTATGTTATTAATTCATCTTCTGCTCTATACTTAGATCTACAAAAACCAACCCAAAATGCACCTCATGCTTAAACTTGTGTTCTTGAGAAAGCTTGCTTCATACCTTTAAATTGTATAGAGAACATTGTGTTAGCAATGGCACTAAAACATCTGACAGATGTGCAACACGGCTTAAAAACAGGTGCTCATTTCACAGGTTGTTTTTCAATGTTTCAATAAGAATTCTTGGTTTTAATTGAACTTACCTGCAACCCCCCAGCCAAACAGTCTCAATCAGCTTTCTTCAAATAGAAGTGAATCAAAATGAAGCAATTTCCTTCATTTGACTATCTGAATTTTTACCAAAGATTCAATAGAAGTAATTACACATCAATATCAATACACACACTCATGTATGTTCCAAGTAAAATAAGAACACAATCATAAGAGAACAGATTAAATACTGATTACATGAGTGAAAGAAAAAAAAAACCACAATCTTTTTCCTTGTGGGAGGTACAATTTCATAAACAATAAACCCCATGCAAAGTCAGAAAGAGAAGTAGAAGAAAAGTGGTACTTACTGTGTTCGTAGTTTCTGCAGTCCAATCAACTGCTTCTCACGCTCCCAAGCCATCTCCTTTTGTACTAGCTGGATTGCCTGTACTCTCTGCCTAGCCAGCTCCTCAAAGATCCTGTGGTCCATCTCAAATTCCTGCAGGAAGATGGAAAACCCACCATCACATTATTTTGGCTACTAGGTCTTGATAATAAATGTTTTTACCTAGGTACCATAGTTCCATGCACATCAACACTATCCTTTACTTCAGAAGCTATTTAGACAAAGAATCACATTTTTCTCCTGTGCTTCTTAATTGGCACAAACCATCAGCTGTGATTCAGAAGTCCCAGCAATTTATATATTCCTAAAACTACCCTAATCCAAAGCATTGGACACCTTTGGCCCCAACATGATATGTAGCAACACTTTAGAAGAAGCTGCCTCTAAAGGTAAATGACCCTCATAAAAGCCAGGTGTACCTCTCTGTGCAACTGCATGTGCTTGGGCAACTCCTGATTCTTTTGAAGGAGAAGAACAAAGTCATGTCTCAGTGCAGTTAACTCCTCTCTTTTCTTATTTTTCTTATCTTCAGCTTCCTTCATTTTCTGTTCAAACTCCTTTTTCTGCTTGAATTCCTCAATACTGAAAACACATGAAAGAGGAAATACTGTTATCTCAATAGAAGAGAGGAAAGATTACAGTTTTTATGACCTTTTAGATTTCCTTGACAGTCTTAAATTCCCAGTGAACTCAGTGGTTCTTAAGGTAACTTAGAAAGGAGTCATCTTCCTGTATATTTATACATTCATAACATCAAGGGGCTTTCACCTTGTGTCGTCTCTGTAGTCTGAAGTTAAATAAATCTCATTGTACAATATTTGAATTACTGCCACAGAAAAGTAGACAACATGGAGGGAAAGGCTGAAAAAGCTATGTTTAACAAAGAAATGATCCATATTCAGGGTGATCAACTTCTCCCTTCTCTCTGTAGGCAAAAGGAAATACATGCTCTGAGGAAGAGCTACCAGCACTTGAAAATCTCTTTCATGGTTATCTAAGCATCTCTTACGTGTAGGCATCAGGATCCTCAATGTCTTCAGCAGCTTTCTCCTTCTCAAGATTATTCTGGAATAAAAATATTGTCTTGTGTTTAAACAAGCAGTAATAGTTTCAACAGACAATAAAGCTTTTTATAGACATTAAGACAGAGATCCTATCACCTCTCACAAAACCAAAAGAAATCTTCACTTTCAATATTACTATCTGGGCCTTAAGTATCACATTTTGATGTTTCAAGCAGAAAAAGCAGTGAAGCTGGTTTATATGTAAAAGAACTAATGAAACATAGTTCTAAGGGACAGAGAACACAAATCCTATATCCTCCCCATTGACATTAATCATTACATCATTGCTTGTCCTAACTTCACTCTGTCCCATAACATCTTTGGTTCTCTACCCCGCAGACCCAATTCTCGTCTCCCCTCACAGCCACATTGACAAGAGTCAATGTGTTCTGGGCTAATTCCAAGTTACATGTGTAATTAATCTGGTTGGCTTCTGCTGGCTGCATAATGGATTCACAATTATTAGCTGTGAAGAATGACAGATGGATGGACATTGCATAGCACAAGCCTCATTTCCCTAGGCAATCATGCTCCAAAAAAAGAGGGGGGACTATCACCCAACAATTTAGTTGTACTTAATTGATCTGTAATTTAACTCAATTAGTTTCAGATGATTTGTATTGGATTCTCTAAGAATCTCATTAAGTTTAATGAAGATAGAATTTTTTTAATCTTCCACATGACTTAAAACTAGAATAGATACTTAATGAAGACATACTTAGAAAAGGGAAAAACTCTATTAGGATGGTCATTAAGCAATGTTGTTACCCTGAACAATAGAACTGACCATGAAGGTCTTTATATAGAACCACTCACATATTCAAAATTATAAATCTGTATATATGCTTTATAATTGTATACTAATCACTTCTTGTTATCCTGGAGCTAGCAAGGCTCTGATATCAAAGGTTCTAATCATTCACTTATAGAAAATAATTTTGAGTCTGTTCTCAGAGCAATATATTCTTGTGATACTGGTAAAGAATTCCAACTAGTCATGAACAATTTAGCTGAATGACCAAAATCACAATTTCCTCTGTCTCTCTTGTCAAGCATCCTTCAAAATGTAATTACCAACTAATATTAAAAAAATATTTAAAAGTTGAATTTGTTTTATGTTGACACTTTCAAGATTTTTAAACTCTACTGAATGTACGTCTACTGGAATATTCCATGCTAGCAGTTCTTTAGTCAGACACTCTTAAGACTTTTTTAAAATTCAATAAAATCTGAACATTTTCAGTAGGGGAAGTTGATCCCTCTTCTTGTGTATAATTAGTACAACAGTTTCTCACTTGCAGTGTCATCTGTTCAAACATGCTAGAGGTGATCAGCTCTACAGTAAATTCATTACTGCTAGTGCTGTCCAAGACTGAAAGAGCAACAGGATCAGCATCGTGCTGTGCTGTTTTGCAAATGTAAAAAATCCATCTTGTGAATTTTAGACGAATGGTACTAGATTTATAGAGAAACTACACATTTGGTATTCTCCAACAGTATTTCTAGAATCCCCATCCAGAGCAGAACCATACTTTACTGTAATTAAACCCAAGAAAGGTATGAAGTATGAGAAATCCTTGTGGTTCTTTCACTTTAGGAATATGCATGACTACACCTTTGAGTGGGAAAACACTGGTAGAACACGACATATGAACAACACATACTATGTTTATTTGGAGAAAAACACAAAATGCTTAGAAGGAACAATGCAGTCACAGTGCCCATTTATTAGGAAATGTTTTGTAGGAGCTATTCTGCTAAATTGTTTGGGAAACTTCAGCTTTTGCTGTGAAAAATCTTTAAAGCAAATAATTGAACTATATTTGCCCATCTAGGGTAGTTTCATACCAAACAGGCCTAATTCAGTGAACGAGGGTACCAACTTACCCTAGGAGGGGGGATTTGGACTTTTAGCTGTTTGGGGAGCTCTTCCTCTGAAAAGATGTTGAACGTAAAAATGTTTCCATCTCCGCCACAGGTAACCAGAAACCTATCATCATAGCTAGCACAGATCCCCTGGATCTGCCCATAATCATTGTCATACACATTAAGGTACCAGTATTCCTTCAGGGCATCCACTGACACGCCTTCATCACTGAGAGTGTAGGCACGCAGTGAGCCATCCTGCATCCCACAGAACAGCAGGGATCTGCTGGCACTGTTAAATAAACAACAAGAAACACTGATAGCAGCAACTTGCAACAAGTAAGCCCAAGGCATGATACTTGGAAAGAGCTAATCTAGCTTACTAGAAGTCACTTTCCCAAGTCTGGAAGTTGGGAGCAAAGTATTCGGACCATTTAAAGCATGTGTGATTCTACTACAAATTTTTTTTTCAGCTAAATGGCTGCTCAGGAATGTTCCAGCACTTGCTAGGTATCCTAGAACTAGTCTCAGCCCTGCGTTGGGCAGCATAGCAGACACCAAGTGAAAAGCTAGAAAAGCAGTTTTTTCTCCCTGCTCCCCATTTGGTACAGATGGTGGTGAATGCAGCCAGCAGCAGATTAAAGCCTGAATTAAACCTGCCTCCTTTTGATGCAGAACATGCCTAGTCTTACAGGGAACCTAATATTGCAAGTCTAAAAACAATCCACCCTTTTCATTCATACAGTTCACAGAATGTCCTGAGAAGCTGATATTCTTAGCACAAGAGGGATGGATTGATCTCTCCATGGTGTCCTTGAGGGCTAATTCTCTCTGCTAACTATGATAACTGCTGTTCTGGTAATCATTACATGCAGGGAGTTCTAAAGGTTCTCCTGGAGTTCTACAATCGAGGGTATTTGACTCCTAATCAGTACTTACTTAGAAATCACACTTTTTCATCTTTGAAGGTCTTTTTAAATTATTCTGTCAGACACATGGCCCAGCTATGTCCATTAGGAATTTTAAGTGAACCTCAGTGCCAGGAAAACCAGAGAGAGTTCCTGCATACTAGAGTCGAACCACAATTAAAAGGGACAAAGGGGGGTACACTCCTCCCTTCCAAGTTCAATTTCATCACACTTTGTCACAGATCTATCTGTTACATTATAATGTTTTACCAGAAGGACATTTGGTGAATGGGATTGTTGTCGGTGTCCTCCATGGGAATCACTTCAAAGGGTTCATCTTTCATGTTCTCAGGGTCTTCTTCATGGTCATGTGAGAATTCACAATGATAGAGAAACCCTGAGTCATACCCACCCTGAAGAAGAGAAGAACCATAAAGAAATCATGACAAAACTGAAGCAGATGACCAGGTAAATGCAATTTTCAGCATAATTCTTC
The DNA here is from genome assembly GCA_013400975.1 of Atrichornis clamosus. NCBI lineage: Eukaryota > Metazoa > Chordata > Aves > Passeriformes > Menuridae > Atrichornis > Atrichornis clamosus. Next base: position 67,946 of record WBMZ01009120.1, on the reverse strand, counting down.
CTTTCTTAAGGATCTATGATAGGTTAGAAAATGTTACTTCCAAGTACCAGGAGATCCTATTTATCCACAGACAGAAGACTGTCATGATCACTGGCATTACAAGCCATTCTATCAACACGTTAAGATTCTACCTTCTGCTTGTGAGGGAAGAGCTTACTCTTTGTGCCCATTCAGGCACCACCAAGAGGGGCACCTACTGGAAATCTACCAAACAATCTGAACTGGAGTGACACTGCTGGTTTACTTCACAAGGACCACTGAAACTATCAAGGATGAAGGGAATTTGATGTCCTAGGGATGGCAGGTTTCAAAGGGAAAGGTTTCACATCATGCAATCCCATCAACGCAAAGTAAAAACCGATTTACCAAGGAAAGCCAAAATTTTCCTGGTGCTGAATAAAAGCCACAGAGGATGGGACTGGGCTCCTCTGGTATGTAGAGAGGTGGCAATGGCTCTTCTTCAGGTTCCTCTTCTTCAGCTTCTTCTATCTCAAGTCCCATCTCCTTTTGCTGCCTTATCCACTCAAGCCTTGCTTTCTCCTTCTCCTGCTTTTTTTTCTCTCTCAGTGCAATTTCCTCTTCCAGCTATTGCAACAAGCAGAGAAACACTAAGACATGAAACCAAGACACTCCACACGTCAGTGACTGAAGGAGTCTCATAAATGAAATCCAAGGTGGTCCTGGCATTATACATACAGAATATCTAGAGAAATCTCTTTTCTGTCAAATAAGCAGAGATCAACCAGACTTCATGGGACTCTCCAGTGGAATGCCCTTATTTCCCTCTCCTTTGGAACAGAAATAATTCTGCATGAGAAGCAGACTTCAACATTTTCTCAGATTCTTCTCAATATTCATCACTATGCATACTCCTGCAGAACTCCTAAGTCCTGTCCTCTGCCTGCCCAGGAGAAAGAAAAGCACTGGAAAGCTGAATTCAAATTCCCAAGTTCTAGTACATAATATAGAGCAAAAGCTATAGAGCAAAAGACAGAAGCTGTAATGAACTTTACTTCTTCTGAATGATGAAGGAAAGATGTGCAGATTTATCAAACCTTTAAAACTCCCTTGCATTCAAACCTACTGTAGCATAAACAAGTATCAAACATTCTCTAAAACAGGATTTTCCTAAGAAGATATTAGATAGCGAATCATAATGAAAAGTCTGGAGAGGATCTCAAAAGAACATTATTTTTCCCAAAAGCTGAATCAGCAAAACCTTAAATATTATCAGCTGATCTTTGTCTGATTTACCTTTTTAAAATCTCCTTCTCTGGGGACTCTACAGATCATAAAAACTATTTTAGTGCTTCACCACCCTTACTGTGAGAAATCTTTCCTTGCATTTTATCTAAAACATCCTTATTATAACTTAGTAATTATTGATCTATTTCTAGAGGAAAAAGAGAGCAGTTCATATTCATTCTCTCTGTAGAAATGTTTTTTATTTTTAGAGATTTAGAATGTTTCTCAACAGTATTCTTCTGACTAAAAAACCAAACCAAACCAAACCAATTAAAAATAAAAAAAAAAAGAAAACCAACAAAACTCTACACATGTTCTTTTAATCTTTCCTTTGATATGTATGCTTTGTGATCATTCTTGTGGATATTACTGTGAAAAAACACCTAGAGATCTTTCTCCTGAATGCTGACTTCCTCCAAGTTATACCATGAAATGAAGCTTTGCCTGACATTCAGTAATGCAGCACTCAGAAGGCAAGAGCAGTTACAGAGAAGGCAGAGAAATCACAGGTTCACAACAGAACCAGAGAGACTGTTGGACTGTGGTGGACGGAATTTGGGACTGAGAGACTGCCTGCTGGAGTTCTCCTGAGCCTAACATCAGCCCGCTTTTTAGTTTCATAAAATTAACTACAGCCGTGAGCTGGAATAACTCTTTTCCTTTGGCCCCACATATTCTTTTAAAATGCTAGTTCTGATTCCGAAACATAACACGTACCTTTAAAGTTAAAACATTTTTTAAAAATCAGAAATATATAACTGCTGAAAAAAGAAGAGATGTTTCATGTTTGCCTCAAGGTGACTGCATGGGTGTTTTATAACTGTTCAAAGGAATTTCCTATAGGGACAACATTAACCACAAGATATATAACTTTTTGTGGAAATTACCAAAATTAAAATATTTTGAGAACTAATGCACTATACTACTTTTTCCTTTCTCTAATGTTGTCTTCTAATTATAATCAAAATCCACGTCGTGCTTTCAGTGTGATGTTGGTTCTATCTGAACAAACAAAAAACAACTTGTAGTTTCAAGTCACAAATGGACTCTACCTGATCTTTCCTTTCAAGGAGTGTAGCAAAAATCCTATGATGCACTACAGGGACTAGAAAACCTTTTGGGGAGTTTTGTCATCTGGCACAACAAAGAACATGAAAATCTGCCACAGGAGAGTTTATTACCTTGATCCGGGATTTAATACTATAAAAATGGAAGTACTGTGTTGGCAGGTTTTTCAACTGATAGGTGGACACTGTATCCTGTTTCACAGGGAGAGGGGCAGGAACCTGGACAGCAAAGCCATTCTCACAAAGGATGAGCAGCATGCTCTTCTTCTGTATAAAAACACAAAAAATACAAATAGAGGGTAGATGTATAAATGCAACCAAGACAAACGGGAGGAAAAGTTAATCAGCAAATGCATAGGCACAAAGCCAAACTCCAGCCACTCTTAACTGTGCTCTTATTTCAATGGATGCTTTCAAATGGACATCAGAAATCAGTGAGCTTCTTTTACCCTATATATGCTAGGCAAAGCTAAGAAATTGAAGAAGTCTTTGCTATGTACAAACCAGCTATAATTCTGACACGGTTTAGCTTGGAAGAAACGACGATATTTTGGGAGTTTGGTTAAACTAAAAGATTGATTTGTCCCAAAAGTTAGAAGCTGAGGTTTTGGTTTAATAATTTCATATGTTTCTATACTAATAAGTCCCCTATATCATCAAGACTTGGCTCAAAGTCTTGCCAAATGCTATTTAGCTTTAAGTTTGTTTGTTCTTTGCTGGTACCTGCCAAGTCCTTTAAAATGAAATTAGGAAGAATAGGTGAGGTGAGGGTAATAATTATTTTGTGTTTTGAGATTTTGAAAGACAAGCCTGTATTTAGTTTCAATTTTCATAAGTTATCTGGAGAACAGAGACAGGCTTATTTTATCTGACCCATCACTAAAAATGTGCACAGAGGGCATATTAGAGTTGCTATGGAAACCTTAACTAGAAATTATATGGTTCTTTTGTCTATAAGATCTCAGTTTTTAAATGCCTTCATTAAATGTAAGGCATTCAATCACCAAGGTGCTTTTTTAAAACAAGAAAAAAAGAAGTAGTGTAACACTCAGATGCTGGCACTATGTTTAGGAAGTGTTCTCATCTAGCAGTGGAGACCTGATACTGGTAGACAAAATTACTCAGGCAGAATCTAACAGATCCAAGACATGATGGGTGCTTTTTCAGTGAGGAGGAGTACCTTGTCCTCAAGGAAAGGACTCAAAATGCAACTGTCACAAACCTGTTGTTTCTGAGTAAGATAGAATTCATACCAGCCAGAGTTGTCTTGCCAGCACAGTTTTTAGCAGTTCCAATGAACAAGTGATAATACCAACATTTTGCCACTGTGCACCTGTCAAATGTATCCTGTCAGCCTCTAAATATAATGAACAGCAACTCCTCTAAAAAGGGATACTGGACCAAACAAAATTTCAGATGTTACCCTAACCCTATAACACTTTTGAAATACTAGAAGAATCTATTTTGATATGTCCTGACGCACTCCAAACACAGAATGTGAATTCCAAGAAGCACACAAAATCTTTCTTAATGTGCTGAAAAAGCTTTGCAAAAGCCTGTTTTAATATGGGCAAGAGTCACAGGCAATAATGCTCAAATAACTTTGTTGTCAAGACTAAGACCTTCCAAAAGCTAAGGAATAAGATTGTTTTTTCAAGATAGGAGCTCAAAAAACATAGCAAAATCTTGTGGTTTGCATTATTCAAAACCCAAAATATGTCCAACTGTGACTAAACCAGAGATACAGCTACACAGAACTGAAGCAGCATGTAGAACAAAGCAGCAAAACACTGTCCATAGAGAATGTGGCTAGAGTCATGGATCTTCATCCATCATTTATTTTCATTGGAAGTTCTTTTCAAAATGATATTTTAACACCATAGGGAAGGAAAGAAAACTAATAAGCATTACTCACATGAGAAGGTGGAGACCACTGTAATGCCTGCACAGGCCCAGGGACACAGATGAATCCAATGGGCTTGTATTCATCCTCAATGGCAAAAAAGAAAACTGTTTTGTCTTTACTCTGAGGAAAAGCAAACAAAGATGATGACTGAATTAAAACTGCCCAAAAATGTAAAAGACTGGAAGCACTTCATGACATGTATACACGTTTCCATTTTTTTTGTGGTTCAACAGGGGGACTTACAAGTGCCTTGGAACTTTGGACTGGATTTCCATGATGATTATTGGGAGGAAATAAAAGTCCTGCCCACGTTGCTCCAAGAAACATGTTGCACCCATATCTCTTAATTGCTCTTATGGGCCTCCTCTGGCATCCCCAGCCACGTGCTTTCTGCCTGTTGCCCCAGGAGCTCCTTTAAAGTTCAGGCTCAGGCCTGATTTTTCAGATAAGACAGCATAAGCCGATTTCCCCAGATACCAAGAAAATCCAGAACTGGTGCACAACATAATTCATGGTAGCTTAAATCCTATATTAAGTGAAATGCATGGCAATTCAGCTCAAGGAACATGTAACTGCAAAGTCACTGATCGTGGCTAAGGACTAGCTTTTAAAAAGAGACACCACATTAACTGGAAATCATCTCAAAGACTACCAGGCATAATGACAAACCGACTGGTTGACCCTCTGGTGAGGCCAAGTAGTGCTGGGTAGCAGCTGGATTGCTGCCAAGGTGGTGTATCAACGGACTTGCTTTTACTAATTCCAAGATCCTACTAAACTAATTCCAAAATGAACCAAATCCATCTTCAAAGGGGATTACAGAATTCACACTAAACAGTCCAGTAATTCACAAAATGAATTGTGTGAATTGCACAGTTGCTTTCCTTCAGAAAAACAGATGTGAGTGCAAACACATCCTTCTCCCAGCAAAGAGCAAGCAATCAATAGCAGCAACAGAAGTAAAACTGTTGTCAGTAAACAAGCTTTACCTTATCCTTTTAAATAATCTCTACATTCGTGGCTTAATAAAAATAACCAAACTAAATGACACACACCCCTGTGGCAAACACAGCTCCCTTTTGTTCATATGCCAAGGCTGTAACTGCAGCAGAGTGAGGTTTGAAAGCTTGTTTCAGATTTATCTCTGCATTCTCTGTCTTGGTCTGTCCTTCATGACCGGGCAGTTGTTTGGGATCATAAACTTCAATTATGCGGACTACACCATCTTCAAACCCCACAGCAATTAGACCTCCTTCAGGATTTACCTTTAAGTGAAATGAAGAAAAAAATCTCAGTGTGCATCTGAGAGCTTAGAGGAATAATCTGTATGGCACATGCTCTGGTGTTTACCTGTAATTCGTTGCTAAAGCACAGAGAATATTTCATACATTTCATACATGTTTGTTCTCCCTAATATGCTACCACAAAGGAAGAGACAGGACTGGGGGCTATTTTTTGGGTTGGATTGTGTTTTGGGTTTTGTTAGTGATAACGTGCCATTGAGACTGGAAATGTTAATGAGGATGTGGTTGTATGTCTGAGGAAGAGGTAATTCATGTGGACATAAAGATATATCAGTAGCTTCTTAAGGAGAAGAGTTGGAACTCAAAGAGGAATATATTACCCTTAATATAATAAGGGGCATGAAATGTAAGTATGATTTTTGAAGAGGTCAGGGCACAGGCTGGGGTCTGGCTGACTCCATGCAAAGTACAGGAGTTGACGAGGACAGCTACTTGAGATGGAAAGGAGGAGGAGTCTTTACCATAAGTCCTGTAAGTAAGCCAGTTGTTAACAATTAAGACAGCCTTGAATTATGATAACAGTTAGCAGAAAGAGGCCTGTGTTTTAGCTGGATATAGCTGGACTTGCAGATTTAGCTGATATTAGCCATACATGACTGTGTCTTGAAGTCATTTACAAGCTGACTTGTCACTGTTCACTTATCTAACATGTACATTGCTAGCTTGCCTATGAGGTTATTATGGTATAGAGATGTTTCAAAGTATGTTGGATTAAGTTTCCTTAGATTAATAGCACAGGTTTTCAAATACATTTGCACCTTAAGCCGTGTCTAAGTGTCTAGTGGGATTTTAAAAGCAGCTAGACAGACTAAGTACCCTTTGTTTTTCAGATTGTGCTTAGCAACCACTTTTGTAAAACTTAGTAACAACTTTTGTAAAACTGAACTGAGTCAGTTTTGTGATGCTGTACAATTTATTGTGGCAGACAGCTTACCTCTTGAATGTATAGTTCATCACTTAACAGCATCTCTAAAACTCTGCATGGCCAGAAATATATTTTTATAAAGTAAAAACACTCTCCCAGCGAAACTCTCACCTTGAAAATGCAAGTAAGTATTTTCCTCCTAAATTTTCTTTTAATTAACCCACCAGGCTTGCTATGTTTTCTCAGGAACATAACTAGACACCATTTTAAATAAAATTAGCAAATATGTCTAAAAGTGATAGACTCCACACTCCACAAATGATCAGTTCTGGCAACAGTTTTTTATGACTTATCTCCAAATGTTTGTGGTTTGTCTGGGCTGTCATTTCAAAATGTGTTAACCAACTCATGTTAATTGACAATTGCTCTGCGTGGGTTAAATAGAAGCTGTTAGTCTATAAACTAAGACTACCTCCCTTACTGCACACTGAGATCTGATTGCAAAATCTCAGGAGGGCACAAAGTAGGATACCTGATAATCCATAGTAAAGTCAAACTGTACACATACTATACACATACATACTACCCCACACACTTATATATACACACTACTACAGTAAATTCCACCGTGGCCTAACAAGTGACCTCTAATGTCTTGTTTGGTGAGCAACTTTCTTGATGCTGGCAGGCTCACAGGCCCCTTTATGAATTTTTGTTAACATGCTAGGAAAAACTCACAACAGACGGTGCCCATGTCAGGGCTGTTCCTCCTTGTTTAAACTTGATTTCACTCAGTTGGCTGTTGCTGCCAAAGTCATAGATACGCACTAACCCTGTGTGGAAATGAGACAGTAGGAATTTATTTCTTGCAATATCACCTACATGTTAGGATTTATGGAGAAATGTCTATTTATTTGAATTAAAATCTGGATAGAATGTATTTTCTCTTTTGAGTAACAAAATTCCTACCTGGAAAGACGACTGATGGTTACAGAGTACCACAGTTAGCACAGTGCTCATGAACAAAACATATGATTTCTTCACTCTTTAACTTACACAGAACCAAGATTTGTCAAGGCTGAGGGTTGTAGTAAGAAGTCCCGTGCTGACAATCCACATGTAATTTTCAAGTAAGAACAGAACTTGGCATGCTGTAAGGAAAATCTGTACTGACAACATAGGAAGAGATGATACACTACTATTTGGGACTGCCTAGGGAGGAAAACATTTAAAGGGAGGAAAATACTTAAATTAATGAAAATAGGAAATTGTCCACAGAAGATCCAATTTCACCAGAGGTAAAATTAACAGATTTGTTGGCACACATATTGGGTTGCATAAAATTCCATTCCAGCTGGAAGATATCAGAAATGTCATTTGCTCAACTGGTAGGAGTTTGTCTTCAGGCAAGAAGAGTATGTGCATTGTATAATACAGACAAATTACAAGATAGTACTGACAAGAATTGAGTTAAAAAACCTTGTAGCATTTCTCAGCAGTGTAAATAACATTGTTACTGTTCTGGCCAGTAGTTCTTCTTTCAAAGCACAATAAAGCTAACAATGAGAGACCTAAATGGCAATATTTATACAAGATAAATAAATATGTCTACAATTACATGTTATCTGTTGTTGAGAGCATAATAGCTATTGCATTTTCTAAGAGAGACACAAACATTAATATTCACAATGGCTTACACAATGCTAGAGGTGTATGTAATTCCTTACAAAACAAAAATCCCAGCATTTATCAATCCAGAGCCTTGAATACAAGTACCGTTACTCAAACCAGATGTCTCATCTTTTCAGCCATTCCTTCAGAACAAAGAGAATTTACAGAATTTCCCATTAAAAACTTTTGTTGCTAAAATCCCAGGTTTTTAAGATGAAGCAGTCTTAGTGCATCGTTTCAAAACATTAATGATTTGCTCTAACTATTAAAGAACGGATCCCACAAATAACAATTGTGTGTGAAGTGACTTTGCAAGAGCAAATGCACAAATACAAAATATAACAGTTCCAAACCAAACATCGGTGCTCTTCAAACCCCAAAATGACAGTGGTATGAGGGGGAAGGAATAGAGTACTTACGGTCAAGAGCTGTGGTGGCCATCAGGTATGCAACGGGAGAGACACTAATGGCCTCAATCCTCCCGGAGTGGAAGGTACACACGCGCTCAGGATCGTTGGTCTGGGTGCAAAACAGAAGAGAAATCCTGCTACATTCTAGAGTTGTGCTCTCAAGTTTGGGCTTATGCTGCCTGGGAAATCACTTCATCATCCAAGGACTTCTAGGCTTTGTTACACATTTTTTACATTAGTTTGTATAGTACGCTTCTTTTATTTACCATAAAATTCTTGGAACATATTTTATTTTTCACAACAGAATTTTATTCCACTCAAGGGATTGTTCCCATTTATTTTGATATGTTCCAGAGCAAAAATTAAATGTCCCCTTTTTTTAGCTCTGTGATCTATTTCTCTATCAAAAACATCTCCAGCTGCAACACTAGTTACCAGTAGGATAAAACATGTCAAGTGTGGTTCATCTTCTCCTTGTTTTCTTCTAGTTCTTTATGTCATTTAGAGACTACAGTAAGGATTGGTTCAAACACCTATCTACAGAGGATAAATCAGCACTCCTTGAACTCATTTCCTGCATCCATGCAACTTTCATACCAGTTTATAAGAATAAATCTCCTTTAAAGTAACTTGAATTTGGCAGCTGACATTTCAGGAACAAAAAATCAAATTCCTCTTTATAATCCTGCATAATCACTATAATCAATTACATTTTAAAATTCTTATGAAATAAAATGTTTCAATGCTAAAATTTTCTACTGTGCAACCTCATGAAACACCAATTTTACTGCAGATGCAAGCAGTATAGTTTAAGGATATAACAGAATATGGTTCCTATTGAAAAGGAACTGAAGAAATCAGAAGAAAGACAAAACACACTTACCATATTTGAAAAAGTCAAATCCAGCTTCCATATTGCTCCATTTGTATCCTGGAAGAAGGAGAAACAAAACACGTAAATATTAAGGAGTCACATGGTGACTCCTTAAAAACTCCTTAACGATTATCACTGTGAAACAGAGATGTTCATACACTGTACTCTAAAAACTCTAAAAACACAGCATAGCATAATTCAGTTGGAAGGGACCTGCAAGGATCATCTAGTCCTGATCACTTCAGGGCTGACCAAAAGTTAAAGCATAGTATTAAGGGCACTGTCCTATTAAATACCTCTTAAACATTGACAAGCTTGGAACATAAACCACCTCTCTTAAGAAGCCTGTTTCAGTGTTTGAAATAATAGTAAGAAGATTATACATCTGTAGATAGATAGGTAGATGGGTGGATAGATAGATAGATAGATAGATAGCTAGCTAAGAAGATTATTTTCTATATATCCAGAGGATGATTGAATTCTGCCAAAAAGAAACACAATTATTTGTAATGGACTCCTGCTGTTACTTAACATCACCTCCCTCATCCTGTGCTTCTCCACAGAGATGGATGTAGTTGAGTGTGTCTTACCTGAGCATACCAAAAGGGGTGGCCATGGTCATGAATTTTTGACATGAAATTCAGGCTGACATTCTTGCCAATATAAAGCTCATTCATGAGCTCCATCTCCAGTACCCCCGTGTCATCCACAGGATCAGCAGTATCTATTATCTCGAAGTTCCACACCTTCATGGCATTGGAAGCATTTAAAAAAAAAAAAGCTTTTTTTAATAAGGCCAGGTTGTTTCCATGCATAATTAATATGGAAATTCAAAATAATAAGAAAGCAAAATCACTGCTTGGGATGTAACCTGGAACAGTGACAGTAGCTTAAATTCAGCCCTGGCACTAGCAGAGCTATACACAGCAGCTTCAGAACTATGCAGACTAAATATCTGTGGGCTCTCAGCATGGTTTATACTGAGGCAGCACAAAATAATGGAAAGTCTAACATGTTCATGTTCTGCACTGTGGGATAAGGACATCAGTTAGCACGCTTATAATCAAGTGACTTTTCCTAATGGGATAAAAACAACATAAAAACACAGCAATAACAACAGACTCCAAGCTGTTTGAAACTCTCCATTGCCTCTAAGTCAGATTCCTGTTGATTACCTGGGTCATTTCACGCATCAGCAGAAGACACACCATGTCTTCCCTTAAAGAGCAGACAAACAAGATTGCAAAATTCTTGGTAATTGACAGGTGAGATCAGAAACTGGTGTTATGCATAAGGAAAACATTTTGACCTTAGTTTATAGAATTATATGTTAACTTCAGGGTGCTTTTTCTTTTAATTGTTCCCCTATTTCAGGATACGTATCTCTGCGGTGCTAGTTAATTACTGTGTCATTTTAACATTAATAATCTGAGCTTTTAAATACTCAAATACTCCTGTAGTTTATAATTTATCTTTGAAATAACACCACATGTGTTAATAGGTCTGAAAATTATAAAGATTAACAAAAACAAAACATGAAAAAATGTTACAATGCAGGCAAGAACAAAGCTGTTAGAAAACCACTGAAGATTATTATTAAAGTAAATGATTTATTTATTACTATTAAATAGGAAACAATGCATGACATGCTGTCCAATTCAAACACACACTGTAGAGGTGTGCTCTTATTTTCTTTGTTGGAAAAATTCATTTTCAGAAAGAAACTGCACTTCAGAATTTCCTCCAAAAAACCTGGTAAAGGAAATACGTAACAATTACCTGCTGACCATACATTTGCACACCTAAAGGCAGAGCAAAAGAAAAACTCACCCGAATGAAGCCATCTTTTCCAACAGTGAAAAGTTCTCCTTCATCAAGAACTATCTGGCTGACAGGGCCATCGTGACAGGGCTTGTGCTCAACTTGACAGAGCTCTACTTTAATGAGGCCTCCTTCCCAAAGCAGCAAATTGCCCCACTCAGTTCCTGAGACAACCTTCAATGCAAATAAAGGTACGCACATAAGCACCTGCACTTAATCGTGCAGAAACACTGGCAAGAACCCAGTTAACGTTTGTAACTTCCTTCCATGAAAGCATTAAATCAACAGCAATGTACAGATACTCGCAAGAGAAGATGTAAAAGGTGAGGAGATTCAGCTTTTTAGCAAGGTGACATAATTAGCATGCACTGAAATGGCTGAAGATTCGGACTAACAGTCTCCCCGTACACTCATGTTTTCATTACACCATTAGAAGTCACTCAGCTCCAAGGCAACAGAGATCTTTGCTCTGTGAATTACAACACTAACTGTATTTTTCAATTATTACAAAGGAAGCCAAGTTTTGAGCAACTTGATGCCAATATGCTCTTATCAGAACAGTGCATCAGGGCCTGAGTCAAATCACTTTGAAGCAAATAGTAACTCTCCAACTTATGAAGCAAACTTTATATCAAAGCCTGAGAGTGAACAGAATATCTTTGTTTTTCTTTTTGTCACTTTTTCTGACTTACCTTCCCATCAGGCAGCTCCACAAAACCTATAATATCGGACACTGCTGTTCTTCCAAACCTGCCCAAAGCTCCTTGTAACTTGAGACCAGTCAATGTGAGAGCCATCTTCCAGAACCTGAACATAGAAAAAACATCCCTCTCTCATACAAGATTTCCTAAACACACCTCAGTCCCTCTTACACATTGCAGTACTCTTACCAGGTGTGCTTCTGTGGCAAATGCCACTCATTTACTACTCCTTTTCACAGGAGAACTTGGGTTTTCCTATACTACTCCTATGAAAAAGATCTGGAGTGGGCAGAATGAAGACTAAACTACTATGTAAAATTAAGAAGTGTAAAATCCACAGCCACATCTTTCCAGCTACAACCCATATACGTAGTTAGGGATACCTATTTCATTCTTGCTGTCTCCAGTGTATGATGCTCAGCTTTGTAAATCCAAGGGACTGAGGTCTTCACTGAATGTCCAGTCTTGTGGAATCCAAGTCCTCTTGTGGAATTGAACTGTACTATAAAATCTCACTGAGCCAAAGGTTTTATCCTAATAGTTCTTTCTATGTGATCATTTTACAAAACATAATTTTAAATTGCTGCATTGCAGAAAAATTCGTATCTACAGCAATTAGGGATGGTTCACTGTGTATGCAGGAGACATTACCTCTAGGATAACTGTTGGAAATTATAATTTGAGTCCACACTTGGGTGAAAGGTCACATTTATCACGTTATAAAAGCCATGTCAGAGTTTATTCATAGTATTTTAGCTCTAAGGAAGTTTATAAAAGAGTTTGTTTTGTCAGATTTCCTTAAATAATGCATTGTAAACCAGATTTGTTCTGTGTCTAAATAAATCATTTGCCATTTCAGACTCACCTTGCAACCAAACTATAAAGCTAATCTCAGATTTTGATCTGATTCCTTCATTAAAATTTAAAGAAACTTTAGATGCATTTTAATTGTAAAGGTATCATTTTTATTACAATAGAATCTCAGTCATATCTTAAGTCTCTGCTGTGTTAACATTTGAGTACTGGATACATATAGAACACAAAACAAGAATTTAAAGTTGTTGGCTTTTTTTTTTTACGAAAGGATTCATGAACTTACATGAGAAGGGAGTGTATGAAAGAATATCTTTAGTAAGGCCTCCTTGTAGGCTTTTGATGGGATCAGGGGGTTTCTGGTACATGACTTGGCAACCAGCTCTAACAGCTGCCCAAGCAGCAGATGAGTTCAGGAAATCAAAGGTAGAAAGCCCAGAAGGCATAGATCCCATGTTACCAGCTAGAAGACATGCATATATAAGTATTTTTCATTACTTCTTCCCAGTACTTGTTGAAATTACAAGAATGGAACTAGTGGTACTGACACTTAACATCAAGCATCATCCTTTTTGGACAGCAAAGATGTTCAAAGATTTGTTTGACTGACTGAAGGAGTTGAAATTCCTCATTTTTGTAATTGTAACATCCAGGTAAAATAGCATTCCTCATTGGTCCATGTTTGCTAATGATACCTTCTTGTTTGTCATGTCCTATGCATGTGGACTTTACAGCTGTTATGTATTAATCCTAATCAGTAAACCTACTTGATATGTCCTGCTCCAGATGTAGTTAGATGTTCTTCATTCTCAGCAGAAAACATGACCCTGTAAACATCCTGTGCAAAAGCTTTTGACCTCAACAGAGTCTCTTCTTGTTTCCAGTCCCAGATAGTCAACATGTAGTCAGGGCTGCTCCCAACACTGGCCAGCAAAGTGCCAGCACGGTTGAAATCACCAAAAACATAGGCTGTCTCTGTTCCACCTGAAGAAATGTACAAGCTCCAATACACATGCACAGTAAAGAGGTAGAAACAATACAAAAATCTGCTCAGAAGGAGCTCAACTTTCACTGAAATTATTTTTTTCAATAGGTAATGGCTTTAGGTTGGCGATCTCTACCAAATAGAAGTTTCTTCTCGTGCAATAATGAAATAATGAAATAATAATGAAACGAGTGTTTTCTTTCTTTTTTTGTAAAGGACCAAAAGATTGCATTTCCTTCTAAACTAAAAATGATCCACTACTCCATCTGCTGGGATCTTTAAACAGCAGTCCATCTGAATAAAATGAAAATAGAACTTTTTACACTACCTTGCAGTATTCTGTAGGGTCTCAGTGAAGGATAGGCATAGATGACAAGGTTTGGCTTTCTTCCTTTTTCTCCTATTGCAAAGTACTCCTTTCTAGGGTGTGCCTTGAAAAAGCAAAAGTTCTGTGGCATGCTGTAATGACACCTTCGTCTCTATCCTGCTAGTTATTGAGTTATTGTATTTACTCACTCATTAATCAAAACATACTGCCATAAATACTAGATTGCATTTTTCTGTGTCTTTATTCTGAACAACTGCCAATCTATTGCTCAGTATCAGAATGAAGCCACTATGCACACATAAAATGGTATATAACACATATACTGCGGAACCATGACAAACTGTGAAATAATTTGCTTTGTGATGCATTCTTTTACTATTCCTACCTCACTCAACCCACTACCTAATCCTTCCATAGCAGCATTTGTGTCAGCAGCCATCTACTTCAGAAGCCATCTACTTCTGCAGAAAAGCCGTCCTGAATGACACTATTCTGAAGAATAGTGTAAAAATGGACACTGATTCCCCAGAAAAGGCTGCTTACAAAGAAGCAGAAGAGTCTGAGGCTGGTAGTCTGAAAGGCTTGCTCATGTGAAATAAACCTGAGAGATGGCAGAGCTTCCACAGGGTAAAGTGCTTCAAATTCAGAGATTTGAGACTCCAAGATCCTGGTAAGTTTACTAGAGTGAAACCAGATACTTTTTCTCTTCATTTGTATAGGAGATTGATTTTCTAAATTTTAATTGCAAGTAAAACTCTATACTAGTATCAGTTGTGACTAGGACAATGAAGTGTTAAAAAAAAAAAGAAAAGAGTTGCTATGAGCCAAAAGATTTAAATAAGAATGTAATAGTGCTAAAAATTTATCCCAGCTGGAAATTGTCAATCCTTTTAGGCACCTGAGCCTGGGACTCGGGTGTGCAGATGTTTATTCTCTGCCAAGTATATTGATGGGATGTGAAGCCCATGCTGCATGGTCCTCACATTCCTTTAATCAACACCAGTTACTTTCTTACATATGTGCACGTGCAGCTGTAGAAATCTCCCATATCTGGCAACCACAACCAAGCAAACCCTTTTTTTCCTAGAAAGTGACTGAGCTTCTTAAACAAGAAACAAGAGCCGTACTGTGATAAATCCAATTCCACCACCACCGCTGCTCCGAATGAATTTCTGACGTTTAGTTTTCAGGTTCTGGAGCACCACCTGGTTGCCTGCTATGTACAGCAGAGTTTGGCTATCCATTATCATCAGGTTTACAGGTCTGGTGCAGTCATATCCGAAAGAATGTCTGGGAAGAGTCCAATAAGGAAAAGATTAGACACTGGCTCTTTAGAAAGTGTACTAAGTGGATAGAAATGCTTAACTGAAACTGAAATGGGAATGCTGAAACTAGCGACTAAAAGCCTGATGGCAGGAAATAGTTTTCTTCAGTATACAGTGAAAGTAAAATACATCAAGACTCTATAACTGAGAGGCAGTAGCCACACAGGCTGCTCCAAATTTGACAAATACAATTTAAAGAATATCAATAAATATCATTAGCTTTGAATTTGCACAAGCTCAGCAGAAAGGATACGTAAGAGTCAGGAGGTCCATGGGTATCTCAGTGTCATCAGTGACATATGGTCCTGAATATACATCTTCATACCCATAGAAGAAGGTTTCCGGGATTTCCTTTTTTACCTCCTTAGGCTTTTTCTGTGCTTCTGAGGGTACCTCAGCATTACTTTGTTCTTCCGAATTGCCTTCTGCACCTCAGAAGAGGAAACATAGTGGAAATTATATTCACCATAAATTTTGGGTTAGTTGCTATATTTGCACGTAACCACAAAAGGAAAGGAGTTACACATCCTTTGCCTCCTTTGACAGAGCAATAAATCATTATAGCTCAAAAGAGGTGTCCCATGTCTTAGTATTTACTTGCCCTGGAACAGTCTATAACAAGGGGTCCCTCAGACTTTCAACAACTTTACCGTAAATATTCAAAACTGAAGAATTTAAACAAGAAAAATGTTGAGACTGTTTGAAAAATATTGATTTTAAAACTTAAAGACCTACCAAAGCAGTTCAGTTGAGATTTGCTTGATGTTTAGGTCTCCACTTTAGAAACTAAACAAATTTTTTAAAGTGCCTCTATTCAGCAGCTATTGAATGCACATCGTTATACAAAAAGCACATATAATGGACCACCAGAAGACACCACTGGCCTCAAAAAGACAAACTGCTAATGTGTGACCTAGCGTAGCTCTTCGTTGCATTGCAATGCACAATACTGTAAACATGACTTCCAACTAGTCATAAGCATTTGTTAAAAGTAGTTTCCAGTTGGATATCTCAGGTCAAATCTATTTTGTAAGCTTTTCCTGCTGTCCTGACTTTTGTCTCTCCTAGGTGTTCCATGAAATACAAGCAAAGGGGTCAGAGACCAGCCAGGGGAAAGAGCAAAGTTAAGTCAACTGAAAGGGAGCAGAGAAACTCAATCACTGTAATTTGATGGCACTGGTCTGAGATGCTGTTCATAATAGTAACAGTAAAAAAATGAAAACTAGAAAGTACTGGAGGTTTTAAGGTTGTTCCAACATCTGCTCGGTGGACAGCAGTTCTCAGCAATGCTCTCACAGTCTGATTTCACTGGCTCCATTTCTTCCTCCTCTGCAGCTGGTGTTGAAACACTAGTTTTGTTTTCTTTTGCAAAGTATAATTGGGATCACTCTCTTAGCTATGAATTCCTTTGACTAATTTGCTCACACACGCTGCGTTAAAAAAATATATAGTTCTGTAGTAGTAAAGAATCTCCTCTGTCCAACAATGGACTTCCGCCTGTTTAGCACTAAGAATAAGAAAAAGTTTGCTTCCAAAAACCAGTAATTTAAAACTTAGGGGAAGGAAAGAAACACATCCTATTACAGGAAAAAGGTGTGATAGGAACTGCAGTGGTTAGTCCAGAACTTCATTATGACCCGAGTCAAAATAAAATTTGGCAACACCAAGAGCAGGAACTGGAGATGAACACTTACTAGTAAGAAAGGGGTGAGTGGTGGAAGAAGCCAGAAGTTACTGTAGGTTCAGTATTAAAATCACAATACAACAGGGAGAAATACTCACTGACATCACTGGGATCTTCCTGTTCATCTTCTGCTGGGCTCTCATCGTCTCCCTCCTGTTCCATTGGAAAAGATGGCGTGTCCTCTCTCCCTTGCAGTGGTAAAGAGGAACTTTTAGTATTTTTGCCTTCATTTGCCATTTAGACCACTTTCATTTCCTCTCAAATGCTTTGAGATTCCCAAAGAGGATATCTGTCTTCTGCCTGTACACAAATACGGATAACCCAAAGATGTCCTACTTTGTAGAGTGAATTAATAGGTTCAGGTTTTAGGACTCCAGGTTCTGAACAGATTGCTAGAGCACGACTTTCATCTAAATACTGCGTTAACCAGGGAAACTAATGACTGATTTAAGTGTTTTGAGCTTTTCTTTAATATACTGAGAGATTTGCTTTTGAGACAACAAGGCTATTCCTACACCTTTCTGGTGGACTTCACAAAAATATCAGGAGACAGTCATTCTGAGATCATCTAATATCTTGAATGGAAAACCAAGAGAGAGGAATCTTGAAGAAAAAAGGACTTTCTTCAAAGCATTCTATAATAATGGAAAACAAATTTAAGAAGTTAACACAATTTTTTTTTAATTAAACAGCTTAATAACACCTTTCCTCCCTTGATTTTTCATCTTTCAGACTATCATTTTCACTAATTACTATTGTCCTCTGGAGTCAAAGATGTCCACATTTTTCATACAAAAGCCAAACACATTGACCATTTTTTAAAAAGTCTCAGAAAGAAGCAAAAAGGCGTAAGAATTGCTCTTATTCTAGATCAGTTCTGTCTTTTGATTTCAAATGTGTTTTCCATTTCCAAATAAAACACCTTAAAATGCACATTGGAACAATTTTGTATCGATATTACAGCTATAAAAAAACTATCGGAAATCAGAAAATTCAGACATTGAATGTAAAGAAGGCTAAATATTCAGAATAAGAAATATGGGCAGGATGCAAGCAAATCTCTCTATTTGTAATCATGACTTTGATGCCACTAAAAAGTCACTAAAAACAGATTTCCTGTTTCTGGCTTTGGGTCAGAATCCATTTGAGAAAAGATATTTTGAGGAATTTCAGACTTTTCACATATTTCAGGAAAGGCAAAGTGTCCTAACATAATGCCATTCACCAGAAGGACAATAAGAACACAGAAATATTCTAGACACGTCATCCTTGTCATTATATAGCCAATCTTCATCCAAAGGTTCTGAGTCTCTGCCAGGACCTGACTTTCCTGCATAATTTCACATAATAATTACAAATGAGCTTTTATCCCTCAGGAATGCTGAGAAAAACTTGAAAATAGACAAGCAGAAAGTTTTACATTTAGAAAACAAATGACAAGAAAACAATTGCCATATATCTCAATATATTTAAATGAAATTCATGAGTTTTTAATGGGGTAACACAACTGATATCACTGAAGTTGAAGAAATAGTTATAGACTATTTGCATAAATAGATAGCAGAGTGTTTAGAGACCTGAATTCTAATTCCAAACCCAGTAATGACGTGTACAATTTGTATCAGCCATTTCACCTCTGGCTGTCTCAGTTATCTCCTGTGAAAAATTAGATAATAATACTTACCCATCTTAGTGAAGTGTTTTGATATCCATAGAGAAAAGAGCTATAAAATTTCAAATTATTGTAACTAATTAGCAATCATTTATCTCCTAAAAATTAAGACTATCATAGTTTTCATTATAAATTAATTCCTATCTGGAAAATGCTTTAGGCTGAAAGAGGGTATGAACATTTCCACTTGTGTTGGTATCTGGGTTCTAGTCAAAGAAAGATATTGCAATGTCCACTGTGCATATTTTTATGATGGTGTTCAAGCACTGTGCCAAAACAAATTTTGAATTTAAGGACTCAGAAGATGATCAGGGGGGTACCGTGTCTACTTTGGCTGCAGATTCTGGGTTTCATGACTTGGCTGATCCAGTTTTGTGTAGGTTCACTATGACAAAGTCATGCATCTCTCTGAATATTGATTTTATTTTCCTGGCTTTTTTGGTCTGGGGGTTTTTTTTGAGACACATTTCCTAAGGCAGAAAGAATTAAACCTTTTGATACTGAAAACTGAGATAGTGACAAGTAGAACTGGTGTGACAAGTCTAGCAGGGAAAAAACAAGTTAGCAAACAGAATTTTTCTGCCAATGCCTATATTTCCCCCAGTCCTAGTAAATCAAGACACTAACTTCAAATACTGTACCAGATCCACATCAGTTTCATCATTTCTAAGAATTTAGGACTGAATTCAGGTTTTCCTTGTTTCAGTCGCCAGTGCTACAAGCTGTGAATTTCAGTAAAGCTCCATTTTCTTTCAAGTTGCCTTTTTCTTAGCTGTGTTCTCAAAAGCCACAGAATGGAGAAATGTTTCCATTCAGGTGTATGCTTTCAGTTACTTCAAAAGTAAAATTTTTTTGGCAATTTTGCTGCTACACGGAATTTTATCTATGGGAACTTCTTAAAAATTCTCAGTAAATTTGGATATTAAGAGATTTCTCATCTCAGACAATTGTCTCATTTATTCAAAATGCAGCGTAATTAAATCAAATGGGTGTTTATTTGCTAACACATAAACAAATTCAGTGAGATGACACCACTTTCTATTTTGTCATCCTACACTTTTCTTCTTTCCAGCAAAAAAGATGTTTAAATGTGTAAGCCTCATAAATGCAGTTCTTGCCTTCATAAACTCTGTGACTGACACTTCAACTGCATAAAATACATCAAATTAAATAATGATCAAAATGCAGCCTACAGTTTCACTTTAGAAAACAGAACATATCTAACAGTTATTTTAAGCTGTCTCTGCCCCACCATTAACTGTGTAAGTGTGCTTAAATGACATCACCTATCAGCTTTTACATTCACAGGAGAGTGATAATCAGTTCTGCCCACTAATTCAGGATATGTAGAAATAGGGAACTATTACTGCAGAACGTAACTGCAGTGCTATTAGTATCAGCAATAAGCAAGAGATTAAAAATTATCTGTACATTGTGCTACTTCTGCAGAGTTTTATTTTTTGGTTCATTCCAAAATGTGTTATTTTGTTTGTAGAAAAGCTTTAGCCATTGGTGGGCTTTGAAGAAGAAAAAAAAAGCCACTTGGTCTTTCTTTCAGGAGAGATTGTGTTATTCCTTTAATTGTCTTCATTCCACATGAAGGAAATCAGTGCGGTGCTAGGAGGAGTCAGGATTGGGAGTCCTGGGATAAACTAGGGGCCTTACAGGCTACACACTCTGCTCCTTCTGCCCTGGGGGTAGCACTGGTCTAAAATATGGCTGCAACATTCAGCTATGGGGTGTCTGCCACGAGAACTCCATACTAATCATCTCTTCCAGGGTGAGGCATCTTCTTGAAGTCCAGCTCTGCTTTGGATATGTCAGGTTTCTTCCCATCTGCCAAGTTCTGCTTGTTTAACTCACTTTCAAATATGGTCTCCTGAGTACTTTTTTCTGAATCTTCCATTTCTTTAAGAAAAACAGCAGACCACTGAACAACTCTCTCAGCATTCCTTTTAGCCTTCAGGCCACATCAGAGTACATCAGCAATTTGTTGGGCCGCTGGTGAGCGCAAAATGTGCAAACAGGACAGTTTTGCAAGACTTACTCTCATTGAAAGAAAAAAAAAATTAAGTCTTTTAGTGCATATATACAGAAAGAAAAATACCTAAGTGTAAATCAGGCATAGAAACCAGTGCTGTTTGTATATCATTATCCATCAGCATTACTAGAGAATTAGTAATAAAAGTCAGTTTTAGGCAATCAACCCAAGATCCCAAGGGGAAAAAAATTGTACTAGAGAATATTGCTGCTTTTACAACAGCTAGAAGACTTGAGAGCAAGGAGAATAACAGAAGATATCAATTCTCACAGCAGTTAAGTATATAAATTATTTACAAGTCAGAGACCGAGACAGCAAGGAAAAAGCTACAAAGCAGGATCTAGACACATCATCTTTATCATAGCCCCATTGTCTCACCAGGGAGACAAAAGAAGTGCATCAGAGAGCCCTGCTGTTTGCTCTCCTCACTTTTGCTGTGCTGTACACATGCAAAATATTTTCCTATTTAATTAGGAGAAATAAAACCTAACTCTAATTTCCAATCTTACACCAAAGTAGCCCTCTCTATAATCCAGATATCCTAGTTCTTCTGCATGCAAGCAAGTTTCAAGTCCCTTAAAGCCTGCCTTGTGAGTAAAGGTTACCAGGTTTTTACTAAGCAGAAACAAGAGCAGATGACATCACCAGTTACTTATTAACATACAGCGTAAAGGAAAACCATAAAAATCAGTATGAGAGCAGAGCCACAAATGCAACAGGCAATAAAATTAACTGCCTCACACATGGTAAGGAAAACCCAGCAAGTCCCACGTTCCAGATGAAGCACGGGATGGGCTATCCCTGCTGCAGGACATTCATTCCTGTCTTGCGGGGATAGCAAAGGGGCGGGCAGCGGACACCTCCGGGCGGGCAGGGGACGGAGCCTCCGCGGGGCCACGGGGAGGGTGCGGGCACAGAGGGGCAGCGGCGGGTGCATGGGGAGCGGGGCTACCGGGGACAGCCCGGGGAGCCCGCGGGCCCGCCGGGGGCGGCTGGGCCCGGAGCGCCCCGGCCTCCCCACAGCCGTACCTGGGGCCGCGCCGCCGCCGCCGCGTTACCGTCGCCGCGTTACCGTCGCCAGGCAACCGCAGCGGCCGCGCAGCGCGCCCGGGAGCGGGGCCGGCGGGCGGGGCCGCGGCGTTCGCGGGCCAATTACAGGGGCTGGTGGGGGTTTTACTTTGGGTTTGTTGGGGTTGTTTGTTTTTTTTTAAAGTAACCTCTGTTTTGGCCACGGTTGCGGGCTTTTCAGAACTCAGCGGGAAATTAGCGACAGGTCGAGAGGACACAAGCTGCGCCAGGGAAGGTTTAGGTTGGACAGTAGGAGGAATTTCTTCGCAGAAAGGGTGGCTAGATACTGGAATGGACTGCCGAGGGAGGTGGTGGAGTCACCGCCCCTGGAGGTGTTCGAGGAAAGACTGGACACGGCACTCAGTGCCATGGTCTAGTTGACATGGTGGTGTTCGGTCATAGGCTGGACTCGATGATCTCGGAGGTCTTTTCCAACCCAATCGATTCGTGATTCTGTGAATTCTCCAAACGTTTTCCTGGCCGCAGGACGAAGCGTGCACTCCAGTGCGCCCCGCGCTTGGGGCGCGCTGCCGCGGGCGGCGGAGCTCGGGCGAAGCCTCGTGTCTGTGCCCGTAACTTTCCACACACCTGTGTGCTCGTGGCATATATATTTTTTAAAATTTTATATTGATATATATTGTAGAATAGTTTTTTCCTGACACACATATATATATATTTAAAGCAGTTTGTGAAGCTGGCAGCTGGTATTTTTTCTGACTTTCCGGCGGAGGGTGCAGGTGCGGAGGGAGGGGACTGCAGCCGGCGGCAGCGCCCGGCCCAGGGACAGGTGCCACGGAAGGGGAGGGACAGGGGGCGCGACATCCCCGGGCGGAGGAGGAGGAGGAGGAGGAGGAGGAGGAGAGCGCGCCATGGCCCCGCGCGGGCGCTGCCGGTGGGCGCTGCTGCTGACCTGGCTGCCGGCCGGTGAGTGCGGCCCTGGGCTCCCGGCCCCCTCCGGGCTGCCGGCCCGCCCTGCCCCGGGACACCCCCGCAGCGCAGGGGCCGGGACTCGAGAGGCGCCCTGGGGTTTCGCTCGGGGTTAAGGTGGTGCGGGGTGGCGAGGAGTGGCGGCGGCCCCGCGGCGAAGGGACGGGGCGGCCCGGTCCGGGCGGGCGCTGTTCCGCCCTCCGTGCCCTTCCCCGCTCGGCGGAAGCGCGGGGCTCTCCCGAGCTCGGTACGAAGCCATGGGGAGAGCAGTTTCGCTCCCCAAAGGTGCGGCTAACCTCTCTCCTAGGAGGAAGTGGCCGCCTGCTTCCTGGCAGCCTCCAGTATCGGTCGCATGCGGCCGGCTCGGCTGGGACCTGGGCGCAGGGCACGGACATGGAGGGGATCCCCTTTGGCCTGTCCAAGCGCCCACCCCAGCTCCTGCTGCTGCTGGCTCAGCACCCCCAGCCTCTTTGGGGGTCTGGGGTGGCTGCAGTGCTTCCACACCTGCTGGATACGTGCTTGTGTGGGGAACAGGAGCTCACGTCCGTGCCCACGGGCGCCCTTCAGCTCATCAGAGTTCTTTCTGCCAAGCTTTGCGGGTTGGCTGACTGATTCTAACCTCCTCTTGGAAATAAAGTGATCATTACACTTGGATGCCAAGGTCTTGGCTGATGATACGGCTTTAAGTAATGAGGTTCAGTTTTTCACAGAGAACCAGCAAAGGAGGATGGAGGGAGGTATATGTTTATTGTCTTGATTAACAGCAGTGTTCCTGGGCAATGAGCTAGCCAAAATTTGGCTACACTGACTCCAAAGGTTAATGTCTTCACTGCAAAACCACAGGCCTGAGGTAGCCATAACTTGCTAGGTTGGTAGTGTCCATATTTGTTCTTTCCAACCAGAATAAGAAAAATAGCATCCTGCAAGGGAGTAGTGCCGCCCAAGTTTAGGAACCAGCTTTAATTTCACAACTTTTCAGTTTTCTTAGAGTAGGTTAATAACACACATCAGACAAGCAGCTCAAGGGGGAACAGTAGGTTTTTCACCTCTTTAGAAAATAAGAAAACTTATCTTTCAACTCTGTTTTGCAGAACAGAGGTAATGAGGAACGATCCCTTCCATAAAGAGATTAGGTTTCTGTAAGTGAAAAGCACATAGTAATTTTGAGTGTTTTATTCTTGCCAGAGAGATGCTGTTGTAGGAAACCCATGGAAAATGTTCTGTTCCCATGAGCCTTGATAAGTCAGGATTCATATGGGGTTTAATTTAATTGACACTGAGATCAAGGTTTTGCCAATCTTGAGAGTTTGAATAGGTTTCTTGTGATTTTCTGCATTAAGATCCCAGAGTCAGCTATTTCACAGTGAGAGCTGAAACAAGATGTGTCGAACTACAGTGCTTTTAAATAAGAGCAACAATAACTACCTGTCAGCAGTCTGGACCTTGCTGTGCTTCAGCATTGTAAAAACTTGTTTTTCCTAGAGGTTTGCACAGCTGGTGGTATTTCTGTGTTTAAGTGCATGTGTATATACTTTATTTTGCAGAAGAGCCTTGGATTCAGGGTTACCCTGCTCCTCTTAGTGTTTATGTGGTATTTTTTAGAGAAATGAATTTGCTCTGCTTGTGGTTTCAGTTGACTGACGAGGAGTCCCATTGCACCTCTGCAGCATGTTTTCCACAGTGTAGAAACAGTGTGAGCTCATATTTGCCTGGAATGTCATGTGCAGTTGCAGCCTAAGAGGACACTGAACGATGCTTGACAAAGAATGATGTCTGCAGTTGTGGTCCAGATGTTACTACATAGTTACTCTCTTGCTCTCGTCCTGAAGACTTGGAGTAGAGGGAAAATCTTTGAATATATGATAAAAATCAAGTGTTGGTTCGTGGAGACCTGTTCAGTTGGTACCTTCAGACCTCCCCCTTCCCTTCCCGCCTTTCCTGCTGTCATGCTCCCCAGTTAAGAAGCAACTAGCACAGCACTGCAATCCCTGCCCAGTTCTCTGGCATGTATCCCAACCAGGGCATCCCACACTTGCTCCGCACTGTTTGTATTCCCTTATCAAAGGCAACTGGTGATAACTTTGCTATTGTTAATGACAAGCACAACTCACTGTATTATCAAAGTTTAAATAAGATAGAGATGTTTCTGGAGTATGGCTAAACTACAGCATATCTTATGAGAAACTTTGTAAAACCTTCCTCAGTGTGTGCAGCTGCTTGGATAGAAAGTGCTGTGAAGGTTGTTAGGATGAGTTCTAAAATACGTAACAATCATTTCATTAAAAAGGAAAAAAGGGGGTAATTGATGTGTGCTATTCTGAAGTGGTGATAAACAAAGAAATTTAACTACAGCGCTACAGTGTGAAAGCTGTAGTGTCTTAATCCTGGTCACCACTAGATAACATTCTGATGAGTGTCTAAACAAGACTTTGGTAAAATTAATTTGGTGTTTCTATGAACAGATGGCACTGCAGAACTTTTCTGGTTAGGATTAAAAGCCAAGGCTCACATCCCGAGTGCTTCTGGGCCCAACGCATTGCTTCCTCAGCTTGGAGGGACAGTTTTCCCCATGTAGAAGGAGAAGACAGTGATATGCTGCACAATGGCTACTCATAGTTGCTTTGGAGAAAATAGTTCAGTCCATAAGGTGGGCCAGTGAAGCCACCTTCTGTCAGGGGAAGATGGGACTCACGCTCTAACCAGATTTTGTAACCCTGGATGACTTCACTCAAGAGACGGGGAGGTCTACAGGTGCAGGGCCTGGACGAGGCAGACAGAGATGTGCTTGGGTCGTTGGTCTGGTGCAGACGGTGTGTTGGAAGGCCTGATGACTCTGCAGGCTGATGGGCTTCTTTCTGTGTTCTTGTTTGCAGGTTGCCTCTCCCTCCTGGTGACAGTGCAGGATGTTGAGCGTTACACCACCTTATTTGCCACTGTCATCCTCAAGTGTGACTACAGCACCTCAGCTCAGCTGCAGGACGTGGTGGTGACCTGGCGCTTCAAATCCTTCTGCAAGGACCCCATCTTTGACTACTACTCAGTCTGTAAGTGTTAGGCTTGTTTTCCAAGGAATCACTCTTCAAACAGGAAGGAAGGGGAAGGTAGTCTTACTGGGTAACACAGGCTTTTAACCCCTTCCTGTTCACAAACCAGGTTTCCCTGCGCTCCAAGGAAAATGAGGTCATGTCTGTGATTTCCTTTGAAATATCAAGACCTTATGATATGAGATTGTAGAACGCCCAGCCAAAGCAGCTCGTTTGTCCTCCATGTCATCAACTCAGAATGCAGAGCAGCTCAACCATGGTTGACAGAAGTCAATCTTGGCAGCCCCATCTTGTGCTTTAACACGTTTGAAAGCAAGGGCCCTGCAGCAAGTGGGCTTTATGATTCCATGGGGGATGCCGCGGTTGGAGCTGGATACCTGTGACCAGATGTGACTCATTTTAGGAAGTGGAAGAAACACATGCATTTTTGAGGGCATAAAGACTTCTAAGTAATAACATTTAGTAGTGCTGGGAGCACTTCATGTGCAGACATTCTGGTGTAGGCAGCCTTAATTCAGGAGTGTTTAATATGGTACACACACTGCAGCCTGGGATGCAACCCAGTATAGCCAAAAGAGGTGATGATCCCACTATATTTAGTGTTGGTGTGGCCTCACCTGAAGTATTGTATGCAGTTCTGAGTCCCAAGATATTAAGATATTTGAATGCATCCAGAGGAGGGCAACAAAGCTGGTCAAAGGGCCAGAAGGCACATCCTGTGAGGAGCAGCCAAGGACTTTTGGCTTGTCTAGTTCAGAAAAAAGGAGGCTGCAGGGTGACATCATCGTTCTCTACAGCTTCTTGAGAAGGGGAAGTGGAGAGGGAGGTGCTGATCTCTTCTCCCTGGTGTCCAGTGATAGGATGTATGGGAATGGTTCACAACTGCATCAGAGGAAGTTCAGACTGGATCCTAGTGAGCGTTTCTTTGAGAGGGTGGTCAAGCCCTGGAACAGGCTTCATAGACTGGTGGTTGATGCCCCAAGCCTGCTGGTGTTAATGAGGCACTTGGACAGTGCCCTTAATAATTTACTTGACATTTTTGTCAATCCTGAAGTGATCAGACAGTTGGTCTAGATGACCTTTTAACGTCCCTTGCAACTGAACTATTCTGTTCTTCTCTATTCTGTGTAAACCCTGCAGTATGTTTAGGTGGCCAGCCACAGCTTAACTGTGCACTTAGAACTGAGCTCATGGTGGGTGTCTTGGTGCCTGAACTCTCCTTTATGCAGTCTGGATGTGTTGGGTAGGCATGTTACCAAGTGCTTTACAGCCTAGCCTCAAGCCTCCCTGGCTCAGCTGATCCCAGCACAATGTGAGTGCTTTTAGCCCAGGCTCAAGCTAATAGGGCCCAGCAGGGACAGGAAGCATGAAGATCACTCTGTCTCCTTAATTGGGTCTGCACTTCCTTCTCCATTGTAGGTACAGCAATGGAAGAGCCTTTGACAAGCTTTGTCCTCATCTCTCTTCATTGCAAGCCCTTTACAGACACTGTTGTCTGAATCAGTTGTCTCCCCAAAACTCAGCTCCCAAATACCTGGCAATTCAATGTTGGTTTATATTGTAAGTCTGTCAGGAGAGTATTGCACAGAAATTGCCTCTGATCCTCCATTAATTCTGTTGTGTGTCTTTACATTTCATCCTTAGCTGAAATCAGATGATGGATTCTTTTCTGTCTTTATGAGCACCACAACATCTAATGGGATACAGGAGGGAAAGGGAGACAATCCCTACAGCAGTTCATGTATGTCTGAAGATTTTTTTGGTATATAAACACCCTTTTGTTTTAGTTCCAGTACTCCTGGGTGTTTTATGACTTTTTTCCTTTCAGCTTATTTTTATAGTGTGGAGCTGCCCTCCACCTACCACCATTAGCTTCTTTCTACTTTTGTTCTTTCAGTTGTGGTTACAGGAGGCATCTCCTCTGCAGCTTCTGCATTCTCAAAATCTCTGCCATTCCTGTGGCTCTACCTCTGTTTGTTTTTGAGTACTCCAAAGCAGCTTACCCTTGCTGGTTTGAAGCCATGCTTTGTATTGCTAAACCAAAGCAATTGCACACATGCACTCAAGCGTTTATCTACTGCTCACAAGGGCATAGAAATTGGTCCTTTGAAATAACTTTTGGCATCTTATGTGGTGATGTGTGTTTGTAGCATACCAGGCTGGTTTAGCCCTTGGCCAGGACCCCTCTGACGACTGCAATGACAGCCAGCGGAAGGTGCGCATTGTCATCCAGAAATTCGGGCAGAAGGACCCCGTGCTGGGCATCGACTACCAGCAACGAAAGATCACCATTCAGAACCGTGAGTGACCTCCCGGGCAGGCAGTGAACTCAGGAACTATCCAGTCTCTGGGTCTGCTAAGTTGAGAGAAGCATAAACTTGGCTAATGTCACCTGTAGCTTACATACACTGTGAGGTGGCAGTGGAATAAGAGTGGTGAAGGGCCCTGTCCCCACCTGGCCTGAGTGTTGGAGGCACTACAAGCTAAAGCTGAGCTGGAGATGCCTGAGTGTTTGCTGAAGAGCACAAAAGCCGAGGAGCCCAGAGGCTAGAAAACTTTATTTTTCTAAGAAGTACTGCATAATTGTTCAGGTGTATTATATGCTCCCTGCTGTCCATGGAGCAATAGCTATTGCTCCTGCCAGAGGAGCTATTGGGATGGATGGCCTAACAGGGACGGTGATCTGTGTTCCAAAACCAGTAGGGCTGGCTTCCAGCAACACAGAAAAAAAGGGCTGGCAGAGAATGCTGTTTGTAGGAGTTCTCAGTGGACTCAATTGGCATTGTTTGAAGGCGATAGCCATGCTTGTGAAGAGGGGAGATGCAGTACTCTGTGTCACCCGCAGGCAGAGGGCCCTTTTCAGGTGTACCCTGAAAGTAGTGTCTGTCAGTCCCAAATAGCCCACTGACCTCTCGATCCCTCTCCCACAGGAGCAGACCTTGTCATCAGTGAGGTCATGTGGTGGGACCACGGCGTGTACTACTGCACTGTGGAAGCTCCAGGAGATACCTCAGGTGATGCGGACAAAGAAGTTAAGCTGATTGTTCTCCGTAAGTGCCTGTGCTTTGCTGCCTGGGTGGCAAGATATCTCCTCCTGTTCTCTTCTTCCCTACCCCAAGACGCCTCCAGCAGTGGAGAGGTGCTCAGTAACTTACCATGGCCAGATAGATCAGGATCAATCCTTTTTCTCTCCTTTTTCTCCATAGACTGGCTCACAGTACTCCTCATCATTCTTGGTGGTCTCCTCCTCCTTTTACTGATTGGAATATGCTGGTGCCAGTGCTGCCCCCAGTATTGCTGCTGCCACATCCAGTGTGGCTGCTGTCCAACCCGGTGCTGCTGTAATCAGGAAGGTAAGGTTCAAGCAAATGTGCATCCATTTATGGCTTCTGTCAAGACAAAAGCTTGACTGGGAGCTTGCTGAGTTCCACTTCTTTCCTTCTGCTCAGCGTCCATATAAACAGAGACATTTCTTTGGCCACTGTGACCTGTAATCTGAGATTAGAGGAGGGGATCTAGGATACATGGAATCTATCCTGCTCCTCTATGTCCAACTTCCAGAAGTTTCTCCTCACTCACACCTTGTTACCAACATCTCTCACGCCATCCAGGGCACAATCAGCTCCCTTGTCTTGAGCAGCTCAGGACTTTTCTTCCCTGTTTTGTGGTTCATGTGCATGTGAGAAAGGCAAGCAAATGCCTTAGTACTACTCTCCAAGATAGCCTAACCTTCAAGTATATCTCTCTGAGAGGAATTATGTCAAAATTAGAAAATTTTTATCTTCATGTTTTCTTCAGAGCTGCTCCTTCTACAAGAAGAAGGTTTTGTATGATTTTCTTTGGGAAAGGAAGTGAGAACAAAGTGGCGAAAGATCGTGTCTCTTGCTGGTCAGCCTTGCAAGTGCTTCTGAAGTCTTGAGGGTCAAAAAAAACTTTGTTGTGTTTGGTAAGCAGTAATAAAGTTTCTGCAGCCAGACCCTGTTATTTTATTAAGGCTACTGTTTGAATTTTGGCTGCTAAATTCATATAACCGCTGCATTCCTGTAACTGAAACTTAGTTAGCAACAAGGTAGGTTAGCCCTCCTGGAGCTAACACAGTCTGAGAGGAACAAAATACAACAAATAAGTTTATTTCTCATTGACATTCTTCCCTAGATGCTACAAGGAGAGGATTTATGACCAAGAAGCTGTGTTTTGGGTTTCCCTTCACCTTCAAAACAGCTATTTGGTATACCTTGGGTGTTAGTAAGCTGTGAGAGTTTTAGAAATAAGCTAAATTTGCTTAGCCCTTGCAAAGAATGAACAGCACATCCCTCTTATTGCTAAAAACAAAACATTGGAGGCTTTACAGGTTGTCAAGTAAAATGTGTAGTGTTGAGGAGGCTATGGAAATTTGGCAGAAAAATTAGTTTCTGTGAAGGGGAAGAGAGGTGATGGAGATGAGAGACTCACACCTCCAGATTTCCTAGTTCTCAACAAAAAAGAGATTCAGAGTTTGTGTGAGCTCCTTTCTGTTTTTCTGTGCTGCAGATTATAGCTCACTCACACTCACCAGACTGCTGCTGTTATTTCCTGCCTCCTGTTAAAGAGGAGGGATTCTTGTGGGGTTCTCAAGAACTCTCTCTGTTCATGAGAGAAGGTACAGACAAGTCCAGTCTCCTTGACTGGCTGCTGGATTCTGTGGCTGTAATTTCCATCCCAGCTGCCTGCCCTCTTTATCCCCTTTGCAAGGGATCCTTGTACCTGCTCCCCTCCTCTAACACACCTTCACTTCATCCTGCCTCTGACTTACTTTTTTTGCACTTCAAGAAATGAACTGAAGGCCTTCAAAAACACAGGAAGATAGACTGGGGGGACATCTTTAAAACAGTGCTAAGGAATAACAGTTCCACCCAGCTGAAGAGAAGGCAGACATCCTCCCCTGCCGTAAGATTGCAGTGTGAGTGAGGGTGGGTGGTTCCTTCCCAGCTGTTGGCCGCTAGAGGACAGCGTGGATCTGCTGAACAGCCGTAGGTGCCAGAGAGGCAGGATAATCCTGGCTGCTCTGAATCACACCATTAGCTAACGTGGGTTTGTACCTAGCAATAAAAGAAGTGCATTGTTTGAGTAATTCAGGATTGATGTACAGAAATATTAGACGTGCCCCAGGAGCAAGGCAATTACATTCCCCACGGAAAGCTCTGAGAAAAGCTCATCAGGGTAAATACACGTATGACCTCCTTCTGTTGCTGTTAGGTCCTTTTCTACTGTGGACTTCTTCCAGTAATGAATTGGGGAAAAATAGGATATGCTTGCACCTGGGTCTCACTAAGTTGGAAAATATTTTATTTTTATAATTGGATAATTGGCCCAGCAGCTGCTAAGTCTGGCAAAGGTGAAGAAGAACTTTTTTCTACAGAGAGTAAGTGGAGGGAACAACACAACATTCTGCCAAAGATGGTATGAGTTTTAGAATTAGGGTGAGTCTGACCTTCCTCAGGTAAGTATGTTCACTTTAAAAAGATCTGTAACTTCCATTTTGCAGGTGGGGAACCAGAGTATATATCAGATTCAAACTGGAAGGCAGAGTATCTGGGGAAGGGAGAAAGGCTGAAGGTAGTGAAGGAACTCCAGGGATAATTCTGCATTTGTTCAGCTGTAGGGAGAGATCAGAAAATTGCAGGGACAGGATTACTTTGGTCCTAGTAACAGCCTTCTTACCTTAAGAGGGAGAACCCAAAGTATGCATGCCCACAGATGCTGGACCTCATACTCCTCAGGCAAAGACCAAGGTCAAAACCCTGGGACATGCACTCAGCAGGTTCTGGAATGTTCTCAAGGTAGTAACTGGAGGAATGGGAAAGGGAGAAATAAGGCCTTCTCCTTCTGTTTATCCTTTGTCTTCTTTCTCTCATCCTCTAAGTTGGAAACATAAACTGGAAGAAAATCCCTTGGACAAAAAAATAGAAGCAAATTTGACATAAAGTTCTTGAAAGCTGCTACCTCAGACCATACAGCTTTGAAGATATATCACATTATTAGGATTAAAACCTCCAAAGTTTCCAGCTTTGTAGTTCCCTGTATTTGGAACCAGACTAGGGAGGGGAAGGGAGTTTGGAGTGGAGAATGAAGTGGAACTGCATGAACTGTGGAGAAAAAGGATGCCTTGAGAGGCATGGTCAGTCCCTGTTTTGCTGTGAGTGGTGCTCTGGATAAATCCAGTGAAACAGCTGAAGGAGGACATGTTTAATAACCACCTGAAATGGAGAACTCAGTCCCAAAGAGCGTGCAGTCTAAATGCTGCCTGCTGCAATGAACCCAGGAGACAGAATTAACTGGAGATTAGCAGTAGCCTGGTTTCTTAAAGAAGCACATCTTAGGCAGTCAACTTGTCTGTCTATCCCTTGTCTCTTTCCCTCCAATAGCTTTTAATTTCGTCAGCCAACTTCAGCCAGATTTATCAGAGGGGTGAAAGTCTCAAAGGTAATTATGTTCCTATCTGTTTCCTGAACTGTATAGCCAGGAATGTTCTGTTCATGCCTGACCAGACAAGAGACTGCAGTAAAAGTCTGTCACTTCTGAAACTCCAGGGAAGCCATATAAGAGAAATTTTGCAAAGACTCTGTTGCTTAAAAGCTTCACCCAGTAATGACAGACAAACCAATCTTTGTAAGGTCAGAGACTTGCAGAATTTACTTGCTTTTAAATGTAAGTTTTGATTGTTTGTGGTAGAAGGAGTAAGTTTCTGTAAGATGTTTTCAGGTATTCCCCCAAAAGAAGTAGCAATGAGCTATGGTTTTGAAGGCAAGGATAGCGAGGTTGTCTGTGTAGAGGAGAAGAGATGGAAATGCTGAAAAAGGTGAAATGGAATTGGAGCCTGACCCCATGAATAGGGGTTTGGAGTTAGCAGTGGTAGAAAAGTAGTGACAGAGAGAAATTTCCACTGCATTTGCTCTTTTGGCACACTGGACATTGCTGTTGAGACAGGAAAATTAGTTTATTCACCAGGGTGACCACACTGGCTTAACAGATTTAATTTTAGCAGTCATTCTGAAGTAAATTACAGAGTGACATGAAGAGTGGCCAAAAACTAGAAAGGGAGAAGCTGGACAGTGCACCTCTGAGTGTCCTATTTGTGAAACAGAGAAGAAATTATGAAGTATAGAGTGGAAAATATTATCTGGACAGAACCTCCATGAAGGAGTCAAGGAAAGGTCTTGTTTAGCTGGAAAACAAAGCCAAAAGGGGAAAGGACCAATGATGAGCTGGAAGAATTTTGAGAGAGAGAATACTGTGGCATGTCTTGCTGTATGAAACATTATTTCCCACCTTTCTGCAACTACTCATAATGACAGGGCAGGTAGAAGTCTTAACTTGGTTACATGCTGCAAACTTAATCACAGTGTTATTTGTTCCCAGTTTCTGGGACTGGACTCTGAATGTTAGGCAGTAACATTTGGTTTAGGTATCTTTTTGAAGGTGTACAACTTTGTATTGGAATTTCCTATACTCTGTTTTACCTTTGTCATAGGGCAGAGAGAGATTTTAATGTTGTGAATTTTCTGTATCCAAAGGCTACTGCCTATCAAGCAAAATGGTATCTGATCTTCAAGCTGTGCCCCCTGGATAGGTGCTGTAAGCTTTCCTTCTCTTTTACAGTTCTGGAACGGCACCGGTTCATGAAGCGGGCTCAGGCACTTGCACCTTGGCTATCACCCAACATGTTCTACGGAGCTGGGGACAGGAACTCAAAACTTTCCTCTTACCAGCTGAACCCTCTGCTGCAACAAGGTGAGACCATGTGCATCGTTTCAGAGGGAAATCAGGATGAGAAACAAATAACTTCTTAGGGAAGTTCAGCACTGAGGCTTTAGCCTCTCAACTGTAAGAGAGAGAAAGATGTTCCTAACATCCTAGGACATGCATGTCCTAGCATGACAGCTCTGCTGCTGCTACAGTGCACCATAGACTTGTCCAGGTGGATAAAAACAGCCTGTTCATCTCTAGTGTCTTGCTGGGCTCAGTGCTGGGTGAAGCAGTTTAACACTAACCAAGGTATATCTGTGCTACAGCCCAGTGCCTGCAGGGTAAATACACCCAGCTTATCTCACGTTGTGTGGCAGAGGAGGGTTCTGTCTCTTTGTTCTGCTGTGCTGGTCACGGTCAACTCCTTACAGCCAAAACTGACAGGACAAGTGAGGTGCAATTTGTTTGAGTTCTTATCAAATGTCTAGTCTTCAAATGATTAAGGGCAAACTGCCTTCTGTGCAATAGATGCAGCCTGCATCCAGCAACAAATGAGGGACTATTTAATGAAACAGGAAGAATTTTCTTCTCCATTTGCTACTTATATGTACACATACATGTGTGTATATGTGCACACGTATAAAAAATTTCTTTTTGTTTTCTTTTTCTTTTATAGTATTTCTTCCAGTTCAATGAGATATAAAAGGAAATGCAATGAACTTTCTCTGATTATTTAAAAGTGAAATTTGGTATCAATGCTGTAGGAAAAAAATGTTCCTCTAAATACACAGACTGTATTTTCAGGTGTGCTGGACTTCTTAACTCTGCACTCCCTAAAACATGCTGGAATATGGTGCAGCTTATTAGTTACTGCTCTTGCACCTTGCCTTGTTTGGTCTGGTTGTTCTGGTTGTGATACCTGAGACTTGTGCAGCTCCTGCAGCGAGGAGGAGCAGGAGAAGAGAAGGGACTCAGCCAGGATCATGAGTGCAGAATGGCCCTCTCTTCATTGTTTCCTCTTGACTAGCTGCTTTCTCCTGTGCTTTTATCCTTAGATGTATCTCTGCAGAACAGTCTTCCACTGGTGCAGCCACAAGCTCAGCTTTCCCATAACAATGGTGTTTTGGACTATCTGGAGTCTGAAATCCAAAACCTGAACATGTCCCAGCTGCGGCCGCCGTCCCACCAGCGGCAGGCAGTGCAGCCCAGCCTGCTGTCCTCCCTGGGCTCTGACATCATGCCACCTCCTCTCACCGATCACATCTCCTCCATCCATGGGAGCAGCAACTCCTCACGGCCTCAAAGAGCTGCCCGCACCCCCAGGCCCTGGGACTCTGCAGCAGAGGACAGAAGGGAAAACCGGAGGTGGCCCTTGCCGTCCAGTGGGGATTCTCATTCCAGCTACAGTCAGGAGCCTTGGGACAGGCAACGAGAGGATCATCCTCAGAGGCAGAGGACAGGTGGCTACAATGACAGGCCCCAGCACTCCAGACGAGATGTGTCACCCCCACGCCAAGCTGAGAGAGGCAAGAGCAGCAACAGCAGTTTCTATCCAGAGGAGGCCAAGGAGCGCTCTGGCCACCATCGTGGTGGGAGACAGGAGCCCGGGGGCCGGCGAGAATACGAGCACCACGCTGGGAGGAGCAGTAACTCCCGTCAGCGGCGGCACAGCTACTCCCCTCCTTCTCACAGGGGGTCATGGAGCTCCTCAGAAGAGCAAGTCCATCTCCCAGTGTCAAACCGCAGGCGGAGGAACCGCAGGTCTCGGGAGTGGCCGGAAGATAAACCCCCCAGTTACCGCTCGCTAGAAATCATCCCAGGTCAGGACAAGAAGCACAAAGGCAGCGCAGTGACCCGCTCGGTGAGTCCCCAGCCTTTTTGCTTTCCCATCTAAGGGAAAAGGTGGGGTTTAGGGAGTGAGAGTGGATGTTTGCTACTTTCTGTAGCTGTTGTCTTTAAAACAGAGGCCAAGATGCAGAGGGTGCTCTGCACAGCTTGGTTATGAAGAGGCTGCTGAGTCCCCTCCTTTCGATATGCATTGTTTGGATGTAGTTTGTTCAGGGGCAAAGTAAAAAAGTCCAATCCCTAGAAGTGTTCAGTTCCAGGTTGGATGGGGTCCTGAGTAAACCTGTCCCTGCCCAGGTTTAGAACTAAATGGTCTTTAAGGTCCCTTCCAACCCAAACCATTCTATGATTCTTTGATTCTGAATAAAGTAGGCCCTCTACTTTGTTACATTACTGTCCCCACCCAGAGGCATTTGGGGTTCTGTGTATATGTTGGCATTAAATAGCTGTTCTGGTAATGACTGTGGAGAAAGCACTTCCAGACTAGGCAGCAGTATCCCTCTGTAGCCATCTCTGGAGTTGCTTTTTTTCTGATTTCTTTTTTAATATGCATGATATTTCAAAGATGGCTCATATGGGAAAACATCCAGGTGAGATGCCTAAAGATGCCTAAAGCTACATGAAATAGGCTTTAAGGTCATGGGTGGCATGGATGAAAAATGTGTCATTCTCCAGGCCAGGTGGAAGAGCATGACTTGCTTTTTGGGACTCCTGAGAACTGAACATACATTATATCAGTAGTGAACAGCTACTGTTCACAGCTCTTCTTGTCAGTTTACGGTGGGATTAGATTTCAGGTAGTCACCTGTTTGTCAAAAGCTTCATATCCAATTTCTAGTCTCCAAGTTAGACATTGTATTCTCCCTTAAAAAATGAATATTCTTTTAAATAAAAAAATGTTGAGTGTCCCTTATCACATACATACAGAATTTTACCAGGTGGGAGTCCTCTGAAGGGCTATATTTTGCACATTACCATTTTCCCCTGTGTGTTTTGGGAGGAACTGCAATTCTGGTTCCAGCTGGGATGTGCATATGTCTGAATGGTTTTTGTTATGGTGCTCAGAGCAGGATTTTCATTCATTTTTCCTTGTTCCTGAGTATTTTATTTTCTCTTGCAGGACAGAGGAAGTTCCCACAGTGGAAGAAGCATAGTCATTTAATGTCAGTACTGAAAGAACTAAGATTCCCACTGGATTCCTCCTAGTTTTTCTACTATTTAGATTGGGATGACTGCTTTTGATTGAACATGACAAACATTAATAAAACAGATGAAGCAGCTTCCCCTTAGACTTACAACTCTGAAGAATCCACGTCTAGTGCCATGAAAACCATATATAACCTGTTTTTATTCTTGCTGTGATTTGGAAACTTATGTTGGGCTAAGTTCTAATGGGCTGAGGTTCTTTGAAAACATTCTATTGGAAACAGCAGATCTTTCCAGTAAATAGTATATTCCCAGTCTTTACAGAGAGATACCAGTTCTCTTTTTTTAAGTGCCCTGGCACTGCAAGGAGCCCAGTCTGTAGAATGCTGGTCCTTTGCACACCAGTTACCAGGGAAAGGTTCCAGTGTTCACAGAGTTGTAAAGTCACAAGACAGTAGAATAATTTTGATTGGAAGAGGCCTCTGGAGGTCATCTGATCCAATCCCCTGGGAGCCTGGTGTGGGGAGGCACAACATCTTCTTTCTAAGACCCTTTATTGTGCTTCAGAATGTGCAATTTTGCTGCTCTGCCTGGCTGCTCAGCATAGTTGGGCCAGTTGCTTCCTTTGTCCCCACTAAGCCTCTCTCCCAAACAGGAGGATCACAGTGTTGGAAAGACGTTGACTGCCTTAATAAGGTCTCACTAGCATGTCTGCAAATTGCTGGCTTATCTGCTCTTTACTGACTGAAACATCATGCCCTATTTCGAGCTTAGACCTTAGTGCCTTAAAAGATACCTGGTCTAGCCTTTCATCCAGACTGGAATTTATTTGTAAACTTGAAGGGCTAATTTACCAAGGTTTGTCCTTCCCTTTGGGGACTGAGCAAAGTTTGACTACTGTCTTTTACACCGTGGACCAGAATTTCCTTCAACTCTAGGAAGCATGGTTTTGGTGCATATACCTTTCCTAAGCCATGTACTCTTTTCCATATATTTTATATTCTCCCTTTGCTCTCTGTGCCATGTATCATATACATGGGGTGGGATAAAGGGCCCTGAAGAAGTCTTATAGTCACCATTTTTACTGTTGTCTGTGATCTTTACCCTGACACTTACAGCAGCCCTGCATGTGTGGTGCATCTGATCTGTAGCTGGATTTGAAGGGTTTCCTCAGCTTTCACCCTGCAACTAGAACACAGAATTTCTCTATGCTTTGAGACCAGTTGTGAAGGAGAAGAACTTGCCATTTCTCCTTGATGTGACTCATCCACTGTTTTAATTTAAAGTGTGCTGGAGAAGGAGAGAAGAGAGCTCGCTGGATGCCTGCTGCTTCCACAGGAAACTGTCTTGCCGGAGGCACTTCTTGGATTAAAGAGACTCAACGGCTGGCACGGAGCTTTTGGAGAATCTGGAGAATTATTTTAACCCAGAGGCACTGGAGATTGGCCAGTACTGATGACTGTCTTGCCTAGCTTATTTCCCAGCCAGTGCCACATGGGATACTTGCTACTTCTTGTTCTTTAATGTCCTAGTTACTGATTATGCTTTCCCTTGGAAGACTGACTTGGAGAGACTTTCAGTTTGTCCACCTTTTTTTCTTTTCTTTGGACAATGATGGGAAACATCACTCTTCGAACAAATGGTCCCAGCTGGATCCCCAATGCAGTTGCTGGTCAACCAAAGGCCAGAGTGCTCATCTTCCTGCAGTTTCTTGGCTGAAAGTGCTTATTCCTAATTTCTGCCTATGGAGATAAAGTAGGAGGACCAACTAGCTTCCCTGGTTGACTTTGTTTCAGAACTGGAGGCCTACTTTTTGAAGTCAGAGGGTCTCTTTTCCTGCAATTGATGCTAAAAGAGCTAAAAGACTAAGTCCAAAGTTTGAGTTCAAGAAAGGAGGGCTGTATTAAGCATAGCACCTGTCTGCATTAGGCCCAAACTGAACAATGTGAATTGACCTGTGAGACACATTTGAAATATAGGGAATTAAGTGTGTTTGCAGAACTTGCAAAGCCAGTATCACTCTTGAATCTGTTTCTCAGCCACTGTCTGTGTATCATATTTTTGTTTTATGATATGATGAGGATTTTATGAACCACCTTTTTGTATGATGGACTACTATTTTTATTAGTTAAGAGGAGTTTATGATGACTGCAATGACAGAAAATAATATGGGTCTTCTTCTTTCAAAACTAGCATCCAGTTTTGATGTTAGCTTTGCCCTCTGCTGACTTTTAGCAGATAGCCAGGGGCCTGCAGGTTCTATCCTTGGAAGCTGTCAGTAACTTGGAATTTGACTCTCTCCTTGTGCTTCCAGTAGGTTCATACATCATGCAGGACAACTTCTTCCTGTCAGCTCAACCCTACCCAAATGTCCATGTTTCAGGAAAGGGCTGGCCCTTTCTCCATCAACAAGTAGCGGCTATTTGAGTGATAAGGTGAGATTCCAAGATAATTGCGTGGAAAGAATTCACTTTCCTTCACATTCAAGTGTGTACAGGCCAACACGTATCCAGCAAGTTTTCCTAAGAGCGAGAAGCCACTCGCACTGCAGGAAAACCCAGCTGACTCCCTCTGTAACAGGAGCAGCTGTTCAGGCTGCTGGAGTGTGAGCACACTAAACTGCAGAGGTGGTGCTTTTTTATCTACATCCTCTGAAGGAACCCTCCATCTTTATTTGTTCTTCTAGTCCCTATAATTGAGCTAGGGTGACTGTAGATTTGTGAACACAATTCGTGCTGTGTGAAGTCTGAAGAGTTTTATCTTTATCACACTTGATTTCCTCTTCAGTCCTTGTTCATGTTTATAGAAACATTAAACAAAACTCTTCAGGGAAAATTGATTGTATCTCAGTGTTAATTCTGTAACTTCTTAAATTGTGACACAAGTAGATTGGGTGATCCAGCAGGGAAGCAGAAATGATACCAGGCAGCTTACTGGTGCACAGACCACTGTGGTTCATAAAACACCAGTTGGTGGGGTGTGAAATAACGACAAAGGAAATCTATATATGCCTGCTTTACAACTGCAAGCAGACAGACAAGTGGGAAGGAAATAGGCTCTGCTTTGGATGCTTATTTCTGATTTTAATTGGCTATAAATGAAACCCATTGTGACAGCATTGCACAATACTTTTCCAGTAAGATTACAGGGTCTTTGACGTTTTAAGAGAGAGAGAGAGAGAACTGAGCAGCTCCAGTTGAGCACACTGAAAGAAATAACAGTAGGAAATAGCCTGGCCTCATTCTTTCTACATTGCAATTTATTCATGCTTAATTTTGCAGCCATTCCAAAGAGCTGATGTTCAAATGTCAGCCCATTTGTGATGGAAAAAGTTGAATATTTCACATATGGGAGTTCTTGCCATTCCAGACTTTTGTTACTTCATTCATGCAAGTGAAGGAATGTACCTTACCCACAAAGAATGAATCTTGTGTCTCAGATAAAGTGCCTGCATAGCCACTGGAGTTACTCTAATTTAAAATAATGTAATGAGTAAGTGACCATGCCACATAGGACCGGATAAGGACACCCATGCTACAGTCAGCTGCTTTCTACCTCAGACCAGAGATTCATAAGAGAGATAAAAAATCATGTAATTTTTCTTTGATTAAGAAAGTACTTGCAATATCAGGCTTTCGTGCTTATTTGCAGAGCGCCCTGCCATTCTGGAATACCATTCCAGGAAAGGAGGGCAAGGGCTGCTTCTGTGCAATCATTGATCTGGTCTTGGCAAGTGCTTGTCTGGCAGTAGAAAGTGCTGAAATGCCCAGTTGCTATCGCTGGGATTGTATTCAAGATAGCACTACCTGAAGTTAGGCTAACTTCAGGGCCGGGGAAGTTGCCTTGTGTGACAGCAACAAGAATGCAAAGCTCTTCAGCAGTACAAATTACCACACAGGGTGGGTAGCTACCTCCCCTCCGTGTCACTACCTCCTGCTGCACATCAGTTTAAAACACTCAATATGGTTAGGGCCTCCCATCTGTTGACCTGACATAGAAGAGACATGACACTGAATTATCTTAAATTAACCCTCACAAGTAATGACTGCTCATTGCTGTTTCTGCTAAGTGTAATGCCTGTAATGTGCCTTGTGCTGGTCTTCTGAATGTTATTCCAGCTGTGAAGGAAGATGATAAATGTGTAGATTCTCTTCAATGACTGTCAAATGTATAATTGAAATATAAGAGAACTTTCAAGCAGTTGCTCTTGTGTGTTATTCCTAGACCATAAATTGCTTTTTAGTGTTTGCACCAGAAGTGAAACTGAAAATTCTCTGTTCTTCTCAAATTAGCCTTTTTACATGTCAGTAAGAATCTTCTGTTGTTATTTTTTTGGACAAAAATGCAAAATGGTTTCCTTGTATGTGGGATTATATTTTTTTTCTTATTTTGGAAGACTTTTTAAAATGTGTTTTTCTAAGAAAAAAGATGATTTGAATAAGTACTAAGGGAGTTGAAAAATGGGAAACCATTGGAGCCCCCTTCAGTGGTGTTACTCACTGTAGCAATCACTGGCTTGGCTGCCATGTCTGTGAAATGAGAATTTACTGTTTGGTTCTAAAGCACGTGGAGCACCATCAGATGAGAAGTCTTCTAGAAATCTTGGGTGGTTGATAAATGAAGACACTGGTTGAGCTTTTCCCGCTTCCCACATGTGACAGTCACCTAATAAATAAGTGCTAGACATCAGAATGGGAATCTGTTGGGTCTCACACAGTAGGCTTAATTTCTGTCCTCCCATTCCCCTTAGTTGATGTCCTTTGCAGCCCAGTGTTGCAGCCTTCCTGTTTCTTGTCTCTGGCTGCATGTGCCAAACACGGGTGGTTGGACTGACTGAAGACCCACTGGGCACTTGGAACCTGAGCTATGGGAAAACATTCCCTACAGCAGGAATGCAGCCACCTTCTGACAGGGATCAGGGAGTCTGGGGAGGTGTTATCAGAGAATCACAAGAGTGGTTTGCATTGGAAAGGACCTTACAAGTACGTCTCATCCATCTTGCCCCTGCCTTGGGCCAGGACACCTTCCACTGGACCAGGCTGCTCAAAGCCCCATCCATCCAACATGGCCTTGAACACCGCCACTGCTAGGGTGTCCACAACTTCTCTGAGCAACCTGTTCCAGTGTCTCCACCCTCACAGTAAAGAATTCTTCCTTGCATCCAATCTAAATCTACCCTATTTCAATTTAAACCTGTTTCCTTTCCCGTTACTACAAGCTTTGGTGAAGTCTTTGTGTTTCTTTGAAGCACCATTTAAGTATTGAAAATCTGCAGTAAGATCTCCCTGGAGCCTTCTCTCCAGGCTGAAGAGCCCCAATTCTTTCAGTCTTTCTCCATGTGAGAGATGTTCCAGCCCTGTGATCATTTTTCACGCCCCTCTGGACTCACTCTAACAGGTCTGTGTGTTTTGGGCTGAGGATCCCATAGCTGGATGTTCCTCCTGGTTAGGTTTTGACAGCTGGCTCAGACGTATGCTGATGTTGTGAGCAAAAAGACTTGGTCATGGGGAAAGAAGCGTGACAGGGGTGCACAGTTGCCTCTGTGCACCGTTTGGTCAATGCATTTGCTGTCAATGGAGGGAAAATGCCAGTGGGTGTAACAGCTGCAAGTGAGTGCCAGCTGTCAGAGCTGTGGGGTTAGAGCACGGGAGCAGTGGGAGCAAAATTCAGCCCAGCTCTAGCTACTATTAATGTGGAATTTGGTCAGCTTATGAAAGGGGCCTCTATGACATGGTTGCCTGCAAAAGTAGGGGACTCAGTGACCCAAAAGCTGCCTTCCACATCCCTTGGGCTCGGGTCAGACTGACCCTCCATTACCAAATCTCAATAACAGGTACAGAGTCCTCCACAGCTTCTTGTCTGTCTCACTGAGCTGGATGTGCTTGCAAAAGAGCAAATGGGGAAACAAAGCAGGACCTTTGACCCCTTGCTACCATTATATTAGCTCTGCACAAATGCCGGGGTCTCAGATGAGCACCTACCTCAGCTTCGGCCTGAGAAGGAGCGAAAGCAGGACAGGTAAGAGCTGAACTCTCCTGGGTGGCATGGACTTGGTGACTGGTGTGTCTAGATCACAGACCAGTGAGTGGAGGTGGTTTCCTGTTTTGCCCCATTTCCTACTGCAACCCAAAATGTGGGCCCTTCTGACACTCCATAGCCAGAAATAGTGCTGAAATGGAGGAGGGTGGCAGTGCCTGAGGTGACCTGGACTGGAGCTGAGTGATGGATGCTCCATAAGACACTCATAGGAGGGTCAAGCCCGTGGTAGGAATTGCAGAGTTTCCGTGTTGGAAGATACATAACCTTTCCCAGCTGCCTTCAGCACAGGGACTACAGGCCCTAAAGCAGGTAAGGGCACCTGTTTATGCTCCCGGGAAGCAAATTTATGCCTTTCATGTACATGGAGAGAAACTGGGTCTGGGATTAAAAGTCAAGGAAGGGTGATAAAGGAGCAACTGTGCAAATGTCTAGTGAATTGGGTGGTAGCTTTTGGAGGTAATCTGTGCACAGAAGGGAATAAAATTGGATGGAAATCTCCTTACTGTGGGATAAGAAGGAACATTGACTTGTAGCCACCTGGTACAGGATTTAGCAAAGCATTTACATGTAATAGACTTGCAGCCTATTTTGCCATTGCAATTCCTAAAACGTCAATGTTTTCTTCATGTTGTTCTGAGTGATGCAGCCCTCTAATAGGGAGCATAAATAATTTTTAATTCTAAACACCATTTTAAGTGCAGTGTGTTTGAAACGCTTGTTTTAGGTGTAATGTCGTATTTTCAGTGTACCAAATAGAAAATTTTAAATTTTCCAATTCTGAATTTTTTAACAGACAGAAATAAAGGAAGTTGGATGAAGCTACATTTTGTACTCACTCACTTTTGAGAACTTGTACTGCTTGGGCTACTATCTGCTGCATTAATCCCATCGTGAAAAAGACAAGGGAACCTAGTTGGCTAGTTGGGACTTTCCTCAAGTAAAGCAAGACAAAGTACTCATGTCACTAGGATAATCATTATATGTGATGTACTCACTAGTACAATGTTCTTTAGAGCAGTTTACTAAAACAAATCAAACAAAGAAATCCCAGATTATGAATTTTTCAGTTGTACTTATGCATGGAGGAAACCTGTTTTGACCTCCGGCAGTTTTAATGGTTTGCTGATGTGCTGAAATGAAGGATTTTAGCTCTCTTATAAAAGAACTAGCTTTAACTGTCACATATTTCTTTGAGCTCTGAAAGTTATTATTGTGGATATTTGTGATTATATGAATAAAAGGACACCTTCATTTTTATACTGCCGTTTCCTTATCTCTTCAGAGGAAATGCACCATGATCTTTCTGTTCCTGTCTTCATTTATTGGTGAGGTTTGTTGCAAAAAATGTGGTGTTTAACCAACACATTTTATTTCTCTGAAAGCAAACAAAACGTTATATGCTGATTCCCGCAGGTCTCTCGGTGTAGAGAGCAGAACTGGTACTGCAAACCATGCTGCAATCCAGGGCACTGGTGATAGCTCTGATTCTGCTCCTTGGCACCACTCTCCCCGGTAAGTCTGAAAAGCTGTGCTGTTTTCCTGAGACAAAGCTCAGCTCTACAGGGTCCCACTTACTACGGCGTAGAACTGAAGCCCAATGATCCAGCTGAAGACCATGAATACATAGTGCTTGGCAGCGTGAAAGAACTCGGTGCAGGGCTGACAGGGAAACTGCCCATTCCTGGTGCAAACGCTGCCATGAAAGGTCTCTGGCTTAGATTCCCATGTCTGGGTGAAGAGGTGCTGCTGGATGCTGCTAGAGAGAATTCTGCGGGAGGTTCTGAACCTCAGAATTTCAAATCTCTTCCCACTGCTCCCGGGGGAATATACAAGAGACACAAATGAC
Source organism: Atrichornis clamosus (assembly GCA_013400975.1). NCBI lineage: Eukaryota > Metazoa > Chordata > Aves > Passeriformes > Menuridae > Atrichornis > Atrichornis clamosus. The sequence goes on along the minus strand of WBMZ01009120.1, from coordinate 23,594 downwards.
ATGAGGAAGCCTCATGGGGTTTTGCCTTCTTTTTTTCAGAAGTGCAGTCAAAGTCAATCTTTGAGAAAGACCGTCGTGACTTGCTGGCCATCCCTGAGGTAATCGCATCTTACTTTTACGAAGCTGTGAACAAGGTGTCCCCTAAAGTCGGTCAGTTCTTGTTGGATACTGTCCAGAGTCCATCAGTTGTTGCGGCCAGGTATGGAAAGCTTCTCTGTGCTAACACTCCAACAGCCATGTGGGAAAAGGGAGAGGGAGAAGTGGGAGAAAGAATAGATTAATCAAATATCTATATGGGGAGACCAAGCGGTAATGAATCAGCAACCAAAACCTGATGTGACTACCATGGGAGCAAGGTGCTGAAAGGTGGGATGAGATGATACGGTCTCCTGTGAAAGCACGAGCTCTTCCCAGGGGTGCAAATTGTACATGACAATGCTCACAGGGATAGCAGGCACTGCTCTTTATCCATGGGCAGTGAGGAAGGAGGCCTCTGACTGGTGGGGGGTGAACTCCTGTGGAAGGGCGCTGCAGTGCTGTGTGTGAGTGGCTGAGTACTCAGTGTACCAGGAAGCACTGTTATCACTTGATGCAAATCACAGAATTCGCTCTAGCTGTGTATATATATTGCTCAAGGAAGGGGAATGAGTTTCCTCACAAAAGGAAAAGCATGATCACCCTAGAGACAGAGTTTCATGTAACTCATGGCACACACATACTGCCTATTCCTGTCTTCTGAAGAAAGCCCCTCTAGGACTGCCGAGGAGCTCTGCACTCTCAGTGACAGGCAGTGTGATAACTACAGCAGATGGAGATTGCCCTCACATATTTGTGTTTCTTACCACATACACGGTTGTCTCCTGCAGGAACTTATTCATCAAAGAAGCAACTAAAGTCGGTATAATGTTTGAACAGCTGATTGAAAAAATAAAGAACCTGTGGTACACAAGAGTCCTAGGCTATTAGCCAAATGAAGACAAGTCAGTGTTTCCTGATGTGAATGTGTAACACCCTGCAGTGTCCTCTTTCCCCCGCCCAAACTACGGACCAAGATCAGTCAATAAGACAGAATCGATGCTCCACTTAATGCCACTAGAGGGAACCCACCTTCAAAGACCAAAAGATGGAAGGCATCTGCTGAAGGCATCTACAAAAGCCTCCCCAGAAAAAAATCACACTGCTGGGCACGGGGAAGGCAATGAGATTGTAGAGCTCTTCTGTAGCCAAATCTTGAAAATTAATTCCTCCTGAATGGCTTAGCCATTGCGCCTCTAATAAAAAAAATGTTGGTTGTTACACTTCCTAAAGTTTCCTGTTTGTACTGACCGTTACAAAATCCCACTCAGCTAGGCATTCCATTCTGCTGAGAATGTAGCTGAGATTCATGAGGAGTTGTTGCAGACAATGCTAGCAAACCCTGCCTACTCAGACACTTTTAACTAAGCTCAGGTTCTTCTTGGGTGAAGGAGGCACCACCTGAGCACCTTTCAGAGTAGCCACAATATGGCAACTGATAGTGCTCTTTGGTTAGGTAAGAAGCAAGTAGGTGCACCTGTATCAAGTGTCTGAAGATTTCAGATAATTTGGGAAAACAAGTGCCAGTGAACTGAACTGTTCATCCACCTGAGCAGGATTTTAGAAGTGTGTTTCATTGGCCAACCAGTACTGAATGAACTTTTCCAAAGGGGAAATTAGTGGAAAATTTCTCACTATCTTGACCAGTTTATGAGAGGTGCACCTCTGCCCAGCACTGTCCATGAAGGTCCTCATCAATCCTGTGTAAGTGCACCACTTCAGCTGCCCACACTGGACAAAGAAATCCATCTACTTTCTCATGAAGCAAGCAGTAACAAGTAGGCAATTTGTCTGAAATAACAGTGGGAGACTGTGGCAGGGGCTAAAGCAAAACCCTGCTAGCCCGAGAGCTCAGGAGTCATGTGCACATGGGCAGAGCTACTGCTTTGGAGAGAGAGCATCGCTACAACTGGCAAAAGGAGATTTGGCTGATAACTGTGAAGCAATTTTACTGTCTTTTAAGGTGTATCTCCATTTACTTTTCCTTTATTGGGGTCTTAAACCCAAAGCTTTATTCCACTTCAGCGTTACCCTTAACTATTTGTCAGGACTTGGGAGCACCAGTAATGACCCTCATCCATACACTCTGCCTAGGGAGAACGGAGAAGCAATAGAGATTGAAGGAAGTAGAAGAATCAGCAGCAGTTGTGCTAAAAGCTGAATGTATTTCCTCCAGGCTATCCTTTATCCCCCTGCTGGGTTTGACTATGGAAATTTACTCAAATAGATGAAAAGGGCTGATTATGGAAAGGCTAATTAACAAATGAAGGCTGTATTTCATACAGTATCTTTGTGCCAATCTCCACTAGCATTGGACAGATACATAGTTCCAGACCTTGATTTTAAGCTACTCTCCATATTTTACAGAAGTGTTTGACCATCCCAGGAGCACAAGCTTTGCAATTGTTGAGCTTCAACACTCCTATTGCTTGGGCAGCTTTGGGGGTGGGGGATGAATGCCCTAAGGTGACAGCAAGATTTCTCCAACCTGACATGCTGGATACTGAAATGTGTCTGGTCACTTCCTTTCTCAATGATCAGAAAGACTTACTGCCAGCAGAACTTGATTCTCCAGAGCTTCCTGTTGCCCCAGTATGAATTTGATCTCCCAGGATCTTTGCTACTGAGAAGAGTTTGCTTCAGCACAAACCAGACCTTTCATTATTTTGTTGGTTTGTTTTATTTCTTTAATCATCAGTTGGATCAGCTATAAACTTGCACTTCACCACTTTCCTGAAATAAACCCCCCTCATTTTCCATTTTCTTTGTCCCAGCATCTCCTTGTTACCACGTGCAATCAGAATGAAATCAGTGTCCCCATGCAGAGCAGCAAGTTCTTCTGTCTCTGGTTGCTTCACCACTTCTGCAGAGCTGTTTTGCAGGTTTCTTTATTGCTGCTTGTTTTGCTTAGACAGTCTGTGCTTTCCCAGCCACAATGAATGCATATGCATATGTATTATGTAAATGCACTTGTATTTAGGAGGAGATTTAGAAAAGCAGAAGTTTGGGCTGATAAGAACATCTGCCACATGAAAAAACCAGGACCTTTAGCTCTTTTGCTACAGGGATGATTTTCTACCTGCTTGTTTCGCATATGTCTGTTCAGTCTTTCTCTTTTTTTTTTTTTCCCCAAATATAACTCTTATAAGGAGAAGCCCTGCAGCTTAAATCCCCTCTTGTCCCAGGGAATAATTCAGCATCCTGAATTTTCTAAGAATAGAGCTTGTTCTTCTGGCATTTCAAAAGTATTTATTTCTGAAAGAGTGAAAATCATGAGTCATATGAAATAGCCTGAATGTGCCTTAAGAATTTGGTGTCCTGGAAATCTTTGTTTCAGCCTTTTCAATCTACTTGTATGCACTACCAAAACGAGTAGGAAAAGGTCTGGAAAGTATAGGGGTCTCATGTTGCATTTTGAGTCTGTTGTGTGACTTTACCAATTCAACCCAGTGGTATTTCTGTATTGCATTACTGCACAGCTGGTGGAACAGAGCAGTAGCTGGTATGAATTCTGTACTAAAACTTAACGAAGTTTTGATATTTTGTTAAGTACGCTTAATTATATCCTTTTGCTTTTCTGCAGTATAACCTCCTGAAAATCCTGACAAATCATGATTAGCTGCTTGATGTCTTATTTTAGGGTATGGGCAAAAATGAATCAGACCGTAGATCTCTGCATTTGTTTGTACTCAACTAACTGCATGATCAGGAGATTATCTATGCATTTTTACACTTGAAAAGAAGTAAGCAGAAAACCTTCCAGGTGGCCAATCTCTTGTACAATCTACAACGTAGGGCCAGAAGAGCAAAGTAGACAACCTTCCACTCCCACTTGTGACCTTGATGTTACTGGCATCACCCTTTTGTGAGTTCCTTAAAGGCAGAAACTAGCAGCTGAGACAGCATTGAGGCTGGGATCAGGTAGGGGGGGAAAAAAAAAGCTTTTTGTCCCAAAACTGATCCTGGGGCATATTCATGGGACACATAATGCGAGGACCATATATTTTATATCTCTATGTTAAAATATTTCATATCTACTCTCACTTTTCAGTCAGAATCAACAGGTTAATCTGTAATTTTTTTAAAAATACGTATAGAAATCATTTCCCAAGTGATGTCTGTTACAGAGTTCACTGAGTGCTTCAAGATTCTTGGAGAGGCTTCGTAAGTGAAGCATTCATTTCAGTGAGATTCGTGTCACAGAAACTTTCTTTGTGAGTAATCATCATTCACTTTACAGCTTTGGAAAACCTTGTGGTGTAACTGGTTCAACTGAGTCCATTGAAACGAAATCTTAAGAAATGTCAGGTTTCTGTTGTTTCTGAGATGGGTGGATAACCCCTTGGGTGTTCCTGATTTCTGCAAAAACACCCTTTCTTGAGAAGTAATTATGGTGAATACACCACTTTCAGTGGCTCAGAGTGTTGATGACTTTTACTCTTCCTAGCTCCCCTCACCTCTTAACTTTAACACACATTAAAAATCACTAATTAATGCTAAGGGAACGCACACCTCGGGCCCTGTGCTGCTGTGAGCAGTGGTTGCTGCCCTCGTCGACAAACAGCCCAAGCCCTTCAGCAGCAGAAACCTCAGCGCAGGGCATTTGAGAAGACAAGGACTGGAAAAAGTCACGTAAAATACTAGAAATGGTACTCACACCTACACACACACGGACACTCCATCTCAGGGAACTGCATTTTTTGGCCTCTGGTGAGGGCTGTGCGGGCAGGCACAGCAAGGTGAGGGAGCAGACTGAGATGCTGGACGTACTCTGAGGCACAGAGCTGACCCGGCCAACTTTCTGATGGTTCTGCCCTTCCCGCGGACTTCTGGCAAAGAAGATTTTCCAGATTTTAAAAGTAAACGCGAAAATCACAAACGGGATGCTCGTGTGTGCATGGGTACGTGAAGTCAGTAACGAAAAAAGGCACACGGATGCAGCAGGTGGCTGCGGGGCAGCGCTCGCTCCAAAGGGACGGGGCTACCGGCCAGCGCCAGCGGCGACAAGAGCGGCACCGCGGGGGCTCGGCGGGGCACCGGGAGCATTGCGTGCCGGGCGGGCGGCCGGGATCAGTCAGCGCCGTCTCTCTTTAGCTCCCCGCCCGCAGTTTCGGCCGCAGGGCGAGCGCTGACTCAGAGCGGCCCCGCTGCCGCCGCCGCTTCGCACGCGATGCCGCCGGCCCCGCTCCCCCGCATCCCCCGCATCCTCCCGGCGCCGGGGCGGCCGCACAGGGAGCGCGGGTGGGCTCAGGCAGCGGAGGCTGCCTGGGAAGGACAAAGGAGTCCCCCCAGCCCCGCAGGGGATCACCTGGGAGGCGGGAATCGAGCGAATTGGCTGGAAGGAGGGAGGAGCAGTTTTACAGCCATAAACCCACTCTTTGGTGCGGCTGGGACAGGTAAATTGCTCCCCGCTGGCCGGCTGACCCCGTGGAAGGGCAAGGGTGTTTCGGCATGGGCCGAATTGGGGTTGAGCGGCTGCAGCTGGGACGGCGTTGGGTGGGGAGGGTTTGAGTGTTGTTTCCGTAATACACAGAAGGTTTTCCGCATGTGTTTGCCCGCTTACCTGTGTGCTCACCAGAGAGGTGGGAGTTTCGTTCGCTTGGGTGTGTAGCGACCGCGCTGTGCTTTGCAGACCCAATTTTTTGGGGGGGAGTGAGGGTGTGGCGAATTAGATGCCCCCGTGTTGCAGACTTCTTTATGTTTAGATTTGGGGGTGATATGGGACTACGTCACTTCTCAGAGCGTTTCTTTGTGAAATGTTTCTTAAAGTATTTCTGGGTTTGCTATGCAAAAACCTAGAGAATTGCAGCACAAGTACAAGCTAACTGTTTTGACAGTAGCTGTGATAAGACTGCTTTATTAAAGTTTCCCAGTGCCATAACACGGCGGTGTTCAAATGTGCCCCACAGCATGCGGTACCGTCCGTGTCTCGTGGAAGAAGCACTGCTCGCTGCCATGCCGGGAGCGTGTCTGCAAATGGTTTATAAGAACATTTGCGGTCAACCCCGAGTTGCACTGATTACTGAAGTTCTTAACAGAATAAATATTTGCAAGTACAGCTGCGATATATGTCAGGGAAGAGCAGGGATCGTTCATGTTGACAGCTTCCTATCTCCACGTTTACAGTAGAATCTTTGTTAAACAGGTTCAGATGCTGGGTTTTTGAGGCTGCTTTATTCTCAGAGTTCACTTGAGAGACAAACACTACAGATGTGAGGGACAATGTGTAAGTGACCCAGTATTTAAAAACAAGTGGATTAAGTACCCTGCTTAGAAAAAGTACTTCAAGATATTTATTTTCTTCCTAATTGTAATATTTTCTCTTCTTTCCATAGGCCACATTGTCTCTTGTATTTCTCTGGGGTGCCTGATGTTAAAAGTCCTGCCAGGGAAGGATTGGTCCCTTTGGAGTGGAGTACAGACCCTCCCAGGTAACCCTCCCTGCAGTTTCAGAATGCCGTGCTCAGGTCGGCTTTGATACTTGGAGAGCACAGAGCTGTAAAACAGCGAACATGGCTGCGTGATCTGCAGGACTAATCTGTTTTCAGATGTGGGCAGTTAAATCCAAAGTTTGGGGTTGGTTTGGTTTTTTTTTAATAAAGAAACCCACATAAATCAAACCTTGCTATTTGCTAATGACTGCAGGCTGTTGTATCCTTAGTTTAATGCCGCCCTTTGCCAGTTAAACTGCCACTGTGGCTGTTGTCTAATTCAGTGTTTTAGGTCTCCCACACTTCTGAGCCACTTTGCTCGGTGTGAAAGTGGGAAGTCTCCTATTTCTCATTTTTGAGTGTCAAAAATAGTTGGAGCTACATATGCTTATTTTAGCAATTTAAGTAACTAATTAACTCTCTTTTGGTCGGGAAAAGGCTTGTGATTTTTAACTTTCAAATGAGCTTTTAGTATTCTAATGATAAGGTCGACTTGATAGAAGTCCTATTTTGTAAAAATAACTGGTAGATTTTGCTGGAGGGAGAAAATGATAACTTTTTTGGAGTTACCTGTTTTTCCAAATTGTACTTTGATACCTTAGAAAAATAAAATCCATTACATAAAACCAACACACATACACATGACATGTAGTAGTTTACTATTTATTGAGAAGCAATGCTTCATCCAAAATAGTCATTCATCTGATTAACTTGTAAAAATGTTCTTTGTTCATATAAACCCTATCCTTCTTTGGAGGACTTCTTAATAGTGATGAGGTTTAAAAATTTTCCACTTAATTGTAAGCACCTTTTGCTCTGTCACATATTATTGTGGGGGGTTCAATGGGTGGCTGAATGAGAGAGGAAAATAAATATTTCTCTGTTGAATTAACTCACTGTAAGTCAGTAATTTTTGCCAGCTCATGTGCAGTGTTAGAAATAAGCTGCAGGCAATTGTCATCTGTAAACCTAGAGAAAAATGCTTGTAGCAAAAGACAAAAGACAAAAACACTAGGCACTGTTATAAGTTTTTTGGGCACCTCATTGGCAGTTAGCCACCATAGAGAGCTGCAAGGTAATGCAGACAATGCTAACTCATCTTATGTCATAACACACAAAAACAAAATATGGAGCATGAATGCAGAAAGTACTTTAGTTCCTGACATGCATTTGCTCCCACACAGTACCAGGGTTTATGATTGACTCCCTTGATGAAGTAAATCACAGACCTGACTTAAATAACTCAGTAAATAAAAAAACCTGGTTTTGAAGCCTCTAAATTGGTATGTGGGAGTGTGTCTGTTCCCTGAGTGAACTGACTTTGTGTGATGCTTTCCTTTTAGAGGAATGTTTGTTTCCCTTCCAGTCTGTGCAAAGAAAGGATGTGGTTAAAGGGTAAACCTGCAAGTTCAAAAGCAATTAAAAGGAACCTCTGAATATATTTGCATGGCATCTCATGATTTTCAGTGAATTTTGTGAGTTCTGAGGGTAAAGGATGTCTACCTACCCTTATGTTTTTGACAGATATACATCAAAGATAATCTATAAGTATTTGTTCTTAGTGAACTAGAGGATGCCTGCAGTCTTCTCCAGCTGGGCTGGTAATGCCACTTGTAAAAGCATGACTCAGAATACAAGTTTCCTTTTTTCAAATATAAAGGAAGAAGGATGTGAGCCACCATTGGTCCTTTCCATGAAATGAGACACTCCAGGTCAAAACCCAGTAGGATCCGATAGCTTTTAGCAGACACTACAGCCTTTGCATTTTACACCACAGTTTATCATGTTCTTACAGCCACAGGAGAAGAGCATGCCTGCCTTAGCAGATAACACGGGTGCCTAAATCACAGTGATCTTGCCCTACACTTGATCCAAGTTGCTTTAAGGCAGTATAAGGAAGGTATGGCTAGCAGTAGCAGGAAACCTAGTCCAGCAGCACAGCTGGGAGCATATATCTCAATGGCTCCTCTCTGTGTGAGGCCATGTAATTATGAGTGTCATCGGTCTTCAGAGCTTTCGGAGATGAATTGTTAGCATGAACTCTGAGAGACACACTAATCCAGCTGGGTTCACCACTGGGTAGGTAGTCTGTGGGTTAGGCTTTTGGTCTTCTCATTCAGCCAAACCTCAGCTCTCTTGAAGTTAGTCATATAAAATTCCAGTTGATTTTTAACAAAACTAGCTGTTTCCACATGGACTTTAATTGGTATTTATTTGGGTGACAGGGTAAGGACCTATATATGAGCATCATTACTCTAGTTGCACAAGTACTTAAAAATCAGGAGAGTAGGAGGGTTGAATGAATCAGCAGGGGTTTCAGACACTTTTAATAGCCTCAGGAAGGCTGCAGCCTCTTAAGTGGCTATGCAAAAGTGTGTGTCACAGCACCATTGATGCATATTGCCAAAATGTTAGTCCTGGAAGTTACAGAATTATAAGGGTTGTTCAAGGTTATTCTCTTCTCTAGCTAGATCAAGTCTTTTTTCCATGCAGCAGCTTCTCTGAAATGTTCCCTCATCAAGTGCTAACTTAGTTTCTCATGGGTGCCTTGTTTCAGCACATTTCATATCCACCATACACTCTTTTTTCTACTCTTGACCAAAGGGGCAGGGGGGAAGTGCTTTCCCATCTCTTCTGTTCCAAATCCTTCTTGTCTTCTCTTTCCTGGTGAGATATCCACTAAAGTTTTTCCATTACTTGAGTGTGTTCCTAAGTGATCAGAAGTACCATGCTTTTTGACTAGATTTCGTAATATCTGGCACCTTATCTAGAGCTGAGCTACTGTGAAATCTTGGGCGTGCCACTGCACTTTTCAGTGCATTTGTTGCCCTCTCTTTGCTTCTTGGCATCCCTCTGTACATACAGACCTGGCTGGTTACAAGGAGAGCAGAAGTTTATATATATAGGTGTGTTTCTTGAAAGCTGTAAAGCTTCGACTCTTGCTTGTAACCCTTCTTTAGGTGGCATGATTGTACGCATGGTGGGTAACTCCCACGTCTTCAAAGAGAGGCAAAACCAAATATGCACCTGTCTCTTTTCCTTTTTATTTTATTTTCTTTTTTTTTTAATGGTTTGAATGTTTTGCTCTGTGTGAGGCATGGGTAGATGTTTCTGTGGTTCCCAGAGGAGGCGGGGCGTGGAGTGGGTGACAGGGGAAATGGGTGGTTGTGGTCACGCAGTTGTTTAGGCAGTGCGTAGAGGGAAGTCAAGTGAGTGGTCAAGTCAGGTGCATGGTACTATATATGGCAAACATTTGTGGTGTATTTATTTATACATCATGTTTCTCAGTGGAAAAACTGCTCTTTGCATTTAAAGTCTGACTTTCTGGACATTTTGGGTACCAGTTTTAAAGCTAGACTGAAAATTCAGATGGATTTAAAAACCACTGACTGAGTTTCATTCTCTGAGCAGATGCCACACGGTTTCACACTTTGGTTTTCTTTGCCTCAAACTGAGGGTAAAAGAAAGGGCATCCTTTTGGAAACAGCTGTTCTTTTATATTCATATTAATTAGTTTTATCAGTGCAGAAAGACAGAAGGCATCAGATTCCAGGATCTCTGTTGACCAGTAAAAGACAGAGGTGGGTTTTTTTCCAGAATTGACCAGTGACTTTTGGATGCATCCAGTTATTTCCTGATACTATAGAATCCACCTTACTTTTGAAGGATCTGCTGTTTAAAAAGTGGGTATTCACCCGTTTTGGATATCAGTGCTTTGCAAAGGGTTTGAAGCTAATACAAATGAAAGCCTCCGAATTCACTTTGTGGGAAGCATTTTCTTTGAGCACAGATTCTTACCTTACCTCCCCTCTGCCCTACTCTAGCCTCAAAGCAGCAAAATACAGTTCAAATTTTAAGATAAACATTTGCTTCTTCTTTTTTGAGATCTATTGTTGAGATGCCTCTTGTAAAATCTCATGTGCTCCAGAAAATGTTAAAAGTAAACAGTAGAGGAGGGTATGTTTACTTAATAGACTTAGTGGGAGCTTCTGACTAAGAATGTGGTCTCTTACTAATAAGGAAACTGTTTTGAAGTTAGAGAATATGTATTTTGGTCATAATGCATTGTTTAGATGAATGATATTGATAATGTTGCGTGCTCTCAAACCATACCATGTGGCCTCAATTTCCAAAGCTACTGCAATCTGTTACAGAAACATAAGCACAGTGAATTGGGAAAACAAAACCTGCAGTTCATATTTAAAAACAAGTATCAACCCAAGCAGCCTGGCCTTTGGCAGGACTGCTTACCAACTCACAGGTAGAAGGCTGCCTTTCTTGAATGCTGTTGATTTCCAATCCACTTGCTTTCTCATCTTCCATATTTTGCATTCTTTTATTTCGTTATGAACTCAGGTCTTAGATGCCCAGATGTCTGAGGCCAAACTCCCTCTGACTTTTAGAGAGACTGGAGTAACTCCAAAACCTCCCGTCACTTGCAGCAAGACTCCAGCAGGGTACTGAACACCTGCATCTGCAAACTGAGCAGCTGCTTGGGTTGTTTTTGAGGCCTAGAGTCCACTAATTGCAGGCTTTGTGGTACAATATTAAAATGTCAGATGAGGTAACGTGGGCTCTCTTTCTGGTTTTCTAGGACTACCCACCCACCTCTGTGTGTGACATTTGGTAGCATTGTAATTATTTCTGAGGCCATTTAATGCACCGTCAGTGCATGTTTCCAGCAGTTGTGGGTTTAGGTAGCTCTTTCCTTGTTCCTATTCATAAACTGATCTCCCTTTCTCTGACAATATGCAGAATGCTGACATATTTGGTAAATACCTGAGGGGATGGATTTTCCATTGCAGGACTGTGGTCACTGCTTTCTGTTCTTCACTTGACATGAAATGTGCTCCTTAACTGAGTGAAGCCTTTTAAGCAAGAGAAGAGTGAGAGAATCATTTAGGCTGGAAAAGACCTTTCAGAGCACTGAGTCCAACAGTTCCAGTTAGAAATTTTGGGACACGTAACGATTTGTGCTCACAGCTTGCAAATCTACTCACAAGTTCCTGCTGACCTCATGAATATAAGTGATCATACAGGGATAACAAATTATAATTCCAGTAGTAACAGTGTAACTGTAAAAGTACATGTAAGTGTCCCCACCCATGAGCTGACATCTCTTTGTACAGTATGCCTTGCAAGCACCTGAAGAAAAACCCCAAACCTTATTTTGTCAACGACCTTGCTGTTCCTGTGCAGCAGTCAACAAAGGTATCACTTCAACATCTTTGCAAAGTCAGGAAATGTTCTTTTTGTAATTCACCCTATTTGAAACCTGAGGCACAGACATGCTGCGAGGGGCTTTTCCTCCGACCAGTCTGATAGATCCAGGACAAGAAGCTGCAGATGAAACCTTCATGCATCTAAGTCAGTGGAAGTTTTCCCCTCGGCTCCCAAGAGCCAATCTCTACTGCAGTACTTGTGGAGGGTCAGTCCACTGCAGTGACTGCACCACTTGTCTTGTTGGAGGGCAGCAAGCTGGCCCTGCTTATTCTGGGTCTGAAGCGATTCCCTGTGTGACTTTCTCCTCAGTCCTCTGCAACTCGAAGTTCCCTTTAGCTGGGGTGCAGTTGTCAGTGTTAGTACCTCTGGTGCTGAAATTAAGGTTGCAAGAATTCTTTGCCTGTTTAAGTAAGAATCAGGTCTGGGTACAATTTTTCTTTGTGCTGAGAAGAAATAATTTATTTCTGAAAAATGCTGATTTATTCAAGCCAAAATGGAGACCAAGAGATGGATCTAACAGGATCCTGATTTATATCAAGAAGCAGAGGCACTTCAACTTTGATTGTGCACGTCTCAGGAGGGTGCACCAACCTCTAATTGTTGGGGGTCGTACTGGTGATATAGTTTTTTCAATTAAAAACCTCAAAAAGTCTTGATTTAATTCCAAGGCAATACAAAAGCATCTCTGAAATAATGAAAAGATTTGTGGAATGGGTAGATGAATGTTCCCATCCAGATCCAGTGCAAGATTTTCTAGTAATGCTTTGCCACTTTTTCATGACAATGAAAGCAGAAGTTAGATTACAAAAAGCAAAACCATATTTCTTAACTGCAGTCATACTGGATTTATTTTAAAATAATAAAATCTGGGGGGAAAAAAAACCCAATCCAAATTACTTACCAAGGTCTTTGGCAGCTATCATATCAGAATTGCACCATATCCATTTTATATAGCAAAGCAATTTATGGTCATTAAATTCTTTTACCATGGATAAAATAAGCATCTTGTTACATTACTCAGGTCTACCAGGTTAAATACTTTCAATCGCAGTAATTTTGGTATCATCCTGAGATGTATTAGTGCTAACAAACAAATAATCAGTGTTAACATGGAATAGTAAAAAATTCCAGAAGTAAGTTTATTCAAGCATACATTGTCTTTTCTTTGAAAAAAAATTGAAAATAATGTTTGCAATGTCATGAAAATGTCAAATGATCTGAAGTTCACAAGAAAATCAGATACACTCTTTTGGATGAAAGTCTGACAGAATCTGGTGAGTTTTCCTTTGAATTAGTTGTCTCTTGTATTGATTTTTTTTTTTTTTTGCTCACATAGAGCATTTGCTGTGGCATTTATATGAGATTCTCTTCAAGTCTGGCAATATTTATCGAGTTTATTTGTTATTTTCCAGAAACTAAACCTTTTGGTATGAGATCTTGGTAGATCTCCTTTGTAATTTCTCCAATTTGACCTGTAATTTTGAAATATTAAAGAAAAAAGAAAGAAAGCTGCAACCCTAACTAGAATTATTTAAAGGCTTGTAGATTGGATATATTCCAGAATACTGTAGTGCTTTGATTGGGAATTGAGGAAATAATGAATGAGTCTGACACTGAATTTTTTTTTATAATAAAAATCCTATCTTAGTTGAAATGCAAATCTTAGGCTTATTTTTGTGGAAAAAATGTCTCATTATACACTATAAAGATATAGAGAAGATAAGAGATTGAGAAGAGACAGTAGCTTTTGAGGGTCACTGCAAATAAATTTAAAACTGTGTAACTTTAAATTTTGAGCTGACACTGGTCTCATTTTGAAGCACTGGGAGGTCTGGAAACATAGCTAATGCTCTTCATGCAGTTGTAAGCCTGAAAAAGGGGTTTGGCAGTGAGGTGGGGGAGGGAGGGAAAGTCTGTCGTGTGAAAGAAGAAAAACAAAATCTTTTAGAAGAGGTAGTGAGGGAGGAAAAAAACATAAACAGTGAAGGGAGGTGAGAGCAGAAAAGCTTGTGTGCATCTCAGGGACACCCCCTTGTAGGCCAGGTGCACGTCCCCGCACGTTGCTGTGTGACAGAGCACTCTGCCACCAGCAGTCGCTGAAAGACACTTCTGCCCCCACTGAGCCTGTGCAGCCAGCCCTCCACCCGCTCAGTGCGGGCGTGCTCTGCTGGCCGGTGGGTCCAGCGTGGGACTGGCTGGGCAGCTGGGCAACACGTCCGTGCCTTGGTTTCCAGCTTTGCGCCGCCCTTGGGTGAGGTCTGCTTTTGTTTCTCTGCGGACATTAAACAGCTCAACTGCGAGGTTCAATTAAAAAATGCAAATACCAGGATTTATTTGTAACACTCAAAATAGCTATTCCCATTTACAGGTGCTTAGAAAATACAGAGGTGTGAAAAGAAAAGCCATAGTGAATGTCCTCGTGCTACAGTCACATCAGAGGGATGCCACTTCCATTGTTCAGTCTCCAGGTTCTTTTCTCTGCTGTCCAGACAGTAGTCAAGACTTCAGGCTTTGCTCGTTTTTCTCTGTTTTTCATGAACTAGGTTGGCAGATATGGCTGTCTTGCCTTTGAAGCCTTTTAGCAGGTTTGCATACGTGTAACTGTTCACCGTAGAACTCAGTGTCCCTTTCCTTAGTAGAAGGCAGTGACTCTTTAGTTCTGGCCCAAGCAGTCAGAAATTGTGTCAGGTCCTCAAAAAAGTTTCAAAAAGCACAAGTGTGCTTTTGTTGGTCTTCCTTTCTTAAAGAGAAAGGTTAAATGCAGGATCTCTTTTGCTTGTCTTCTGATTTCTCTGCCTTCAAGTTCTCTTTTTTCTGAAATCAGAGGGGCTAGACACTTTAATTATTATGATTAAAGATTTAATGCCATAATAAGAAGCTGAGACTTAAAATGCACAAGACTCAAGTTATGACAATTGGTAACACACAAATGCATTAAAATATTGGATTTCTAAGTTCAGAAAACTTCCAAAACACCAGAATTGAACAAGTTGGTTTGAGAACAGTGTGAAATATTTGTGGGTAAGCTAGGAATGAAAAAGAAACAATTGCATTGATTTTCTTGCACAGAATAAAAAACCGATATACATTTAAGTTCAAAGCTTGTCTCGGAGAGGCTTTGACTGAATCACATTATTCTTCTCTGTAGTTTCTAGCATTTGTACTGGGGTTCCAGCATAACATTTGTATGTAGCTGTTTCTCGGTGTGATGGTTTCACATTCACACCACGCAGTGTCACAGCAATCATTGTGAAGTAGTTCTGTGGTTAAGGTTTCCTATTCCATCTATCTGCATTTAAAAGGAAGCAGCATTCCTCCCACCTGAAGTGCTGGCTGCACTACACTTGCACCTCTGTCTCTTTGCTTGTTTCTCTTTTTCTTTTCCTGCCATCTTCGGAGAGAGAAGTTCCTTCCGCCACAGTCCCAGCTCCCAGTCAGAGGGAGACAGAGCGCTTCCTCTTCCTGGTGGCATAGTCCCCCGCAACAAAATTGGATAAGGAATGGCTCAGGTGGGTGTCCAGGGTGTCACAGTTGGTGCTGCTGATTTTCACCCGTGGGCACAAGCACTGGAGCATGGCTCTGCGGATGTAGCTGTCAAAGCAATAGTAAATGAAAGGGTTGGCACAGCTATTGGCAAAAGCAAAAGGGCTGCTCACCTTTATGCCCAGCTGGGCAACCATGTCAGAAAAACAGTCAGGCTGCTTTAGGAGTCCCAAAAGGATGGCCATAAGCTTGAAAAGATTGAAAGGAACCCAGGAGACAACAAAAGCTGCCACTACAATGAAGACTATCTTGATGGATTTTCTCAGTTTTTTATCATGTTTCCCAGTCTTCTGATAGTGCACACAGAGTCTCTTGGTGATGGAGCAGTAAAAGGTTAAGATACTCAACAGTGGGAAGAAGAAGGCCAGAATTAAAAGCATCAGTGACATGATCTGTTTGGCTTCTGTCATGGCTTTGTCTGTGCAGTAAGTCTTTCCATATTGCTTCTTCAGTTCTCTGGACAAAAGTGTTGGCATCCCTAAGCAGCAGGATAATAACCAGACACAGATGCAGAGGGCTCTGGAATAGGATCTTGTTCTGATCCGTCTAGCGACAGAGGGATGCATGATAGCAAGGTATCGGTCAGCGCTCATGCAGGTGAGGAGGAGGATGCTGCAGTACATGTTGACCGAGATGACATAGGAACTAGCTTTACAGAGGAAGGATCCTACCCTCCAGCTCCCATCCAACGCCTCCTTGTCCACCCAGAATGGCAGCGTGATGAGGAAAATGAAGTCAGATGCAGCGAGGTTGATGATAAAGATGTCAATCAGCCTCTGGATCCGTCGCTTGAAGGCCAGGGCTACTATCAGGATTGAGTTGCCAACAATGCCCACCAGGAACACAGCAGTATACAGGATAGGGAGGAAAGCAGACATATGTTGCAGGTGCTGGTACTGGCAGTGGTCATCGTAGTAATAGTCGTAGTTGAAGGTGACTGTAGACATGGACGACAGCTGGGCGAGTTCCATTTCTGGCCAAGCTGTACTCATCCTTGCTCTGAGGGAGGCTCTGAGCTCCCTCTACCCTTCCCTTCAAGGTCTTCTTTAAAAACATTTTATCAGTGAGGGGGGAGGAAGAGGGGAGGGAGGAGGAGAAAAGTGGTTTTGTGGGGAGGTAATTTGTACACTTTTAACCAACTGCAAAGGCAACAAACAAGCGACAAGAGTATCTGATTTGTCAAAGCTCTGTCTTCAGAATAAATGCTTGTGGCTTTTTTAAAAATCAGGTTTAGTTTTACTGATTCTATCTACATTTTGCATTTGCCCATGTAAGCAAACCAGGTTCAGGTTTTGCTTTTTTGGGGGAGTGAGGAAAGATAGTTTTCAAGATACTGACCTTTTTATTTTTTTAGGACAGTATATTGGTAGTTTGAAGAAATTTGAAATTGTACTAGCTCATAAGAAGTCCAAGAACAGTGAATTCAGATGCTCCAACCTTTATATTCAAAACATTTTGTATAAATTGCTTGTCCGAGCAAGTTTGACTTTTCTGAGGCTTAGAGGTTTTTACTTTGCTTGTCTGTTTATGATTGTTGCTTTCTGTTGAAAGCAATTCTCTCATATGAAAATATATAGGGAGAAACATTTTAAAATACTATATCCATTCTGCCCTGTGGTTGGTTGTTCTTTATCAGTCCCAGGCTCTTCACTGCCCTGCCCTGCAGCCTCACCCATTCCCCTAGATCTGGGCTCTTCACATCCAACTTTATGAATGTTTTAGAAACTTAGAAAAGAGTTTTCCAGCATGTCATATATTCTTCTGAAACTTGAAACTTTGAAACTTGACTTGATGCTCCCATCCCTCACATAGGCTTCCTTATCAGCCACAGTCCTGGACTGCACAGCAGTGGTTTATTCCTTCTCCTTCTGACTGCACAGCCTGCATGGCTCCTGAGCTGCTCTTACAAACAGCACTCACTTCTCTTACTGAGCTCTGATTTCCTTCATCTTGCACTCGCGATCTCAGTATTGCTGCAGCTGTGACTTACCTTACAGACAGCCCTTTCAGCATTACATAAATCAAATGGGAATTCTCATTTTTAAAACTACTGAATTCATTACGGCTTTGTCAGTGCACACTGACTTGAAACCTGCACTACTGGTCTTCATCATCCTTCCTCTCTTCTGCAAATAAATTCATTTTCTCTCCTCTCCCTCCCACCTACATGTTCACAGACCAGGCGTGTCTTCAGGATCCTCAGAGCTTTGAGGAAATTGCCTACTGGTGTGTGCTCCATCCCCAGGCAGATAAATTGCATCTGTATGTGTCTCCATATGCAAAGAGCAACTTCAAATTGCACGCACAGCAAGTTAGTTCCTCCCGAGTGCTCTGGATGCACTCAGATTCACTCTCCCAGCACTCAGGTTATGTGCTCCTGTGTAGCAGGTACCTGGTAGGCTTCCAGGCACCTGGAAAAGCAGCCAGCTGCCATTAAACGACTGGCTGCTGGATGGAAGGATATTGAGGTGGGCACTGTGTCTTGTGTAGATATGCTGCTATCTAATAAGGATCTAGTTATATACAACTGCCTTCCTATCCATATGGCACTAGTGGACTCTAGCTGACTATTTTTCATGGAATGTTTAAGCATTTACTCAGTGAGTGTAATTCAGCCATCACAAAAGGATCAGCGTGTATAAAACCACCCTGGCTTAGATTACTGATTTGTATGCCACAGATGTAAAAGTGAACCTGTAAGTAATAACAGGCTAAAAATCGTCTTCCTGCCATCTCAAAGTGGATGTAAGCATTCACCCTAGAAATTACTGTGTTCTCTTCTTAAGTAGGAGGCAGTGACTTTCTAGTTAGTCCACTCATGAATTAGAGTAAAAATAACTTAGAATTGATTTGTAAAATGCCTCGTTATTCTAGGAGTAATCCCCTGCACCTGATTGCCTAAAAGGCAATTCTTATTTTCAGTGAAATACAAAAGTCTCTTCTGTAGTGATTAAAGTGAGCAGGTACTATTGCTGCAAGTCTTTTTGTTTATGAGAGATTTGTCACTGGTCAGTTACAGTATGTATTTGTGTGCCAGCTTATTCCTTCCCTGGCAAAGCTGGGAGAAGGAAGCGCAAACCAAACTTCTAAAACCAGGTTGTATTGAGGACATTCTGATTTGCGTGTGACAGACATCAGGTGTAAACCTGCAAGAAAACACAGGCTAAAAATCATCTTCTCGCCATCTGAAGAGTACAAAGAATATACCAAGTTTTCAGCCAAGAATTTGTGTAAAAGTGCCAAACTAGCTTTCAGTTTAGAAAAATGATGTTTGATTAATTCAGTGCAGAGGTGAGTTTTATGTTATCTTTGCTTATTGCTGCTTCAAGGAATGTGTTTCAGTTTTTTTCTTCCAAGAAGCACTGGGAAATAGAGACATTCTCTTTCCATTGGTACTAGAGTAGGAGATCAGCTGAACCCTACAGTCTGCAGTACAATAGTTTTGCCTCTCTTGCAAAGGTGGACCTACATGTTATTTTATTCTGCAGTTAGAACATAACAGCTTACACGCAGTTACGAGCTTTGGAAATCAGGCATAAACTTTCCTCCATCTCAAATTACTTCATACTCCTTGAAACTCACTCCTTCCCTCTCCATGTTAGAGCAAGCAAAAAAGTAAGTAACTTTTAAAAACTTAATGAAACCATTAATATAAGCTTGTGTCTGTGTATTCCTGTATTAGTGGTTCCTTACTTATGTTGTCTCCCTTAAGTTTAATAGCCTTACTCACTAAAATAAAAAATTAAATAGTAAACCTTTTCCAACAGGGACCAACTCTCTTGAATTTGCTCAGTGTTTCTTGAATGCCCTAAACAGACATGGATGTCACTGCATGTTGCCATATTTCACATGTGACACTTCCTTATCTGGGCTGAAGATTTGCAAAGACAATCTAAAGCATTGTCATGAATAATGAAGCAATCTGTAATTATCCAAGTGGAGCAGCAGCAGGTGTGTTTGTCAGTACCCTGTATGCCTTGGGGTTTTTATGTGATAGGGATTACTTAGGGCATCATGTAGAGTCTTACTCTTCCCAGAGCTCGCTTCCCTGAGCTAGAGCCAAGCTATCAAAAATACAGAGTACATGGAAATTCCCTTCATAACACTCCGGCATAGATATTCCAGAATGCTCAGGAGTACAACCTCCATCCTCTTCTCATCCTACTCCTGTATTTCAACAGCATTTTCCTCTCCCAGGCTTCACCAGATACCTGTAAACTCTTTTCCTGAAAAAAATTCTCTGCTGAAGCAGCCAGCTACTGGTTTGGCTTGGGTTCCATTCAGGAGATGCATCTTGTCCAGCCCTTGACACAGCTCTGAAAAAAGCTTCTGGGTGCTGAATAGTTTAGAACCTGAGAATGAACTTAAAGTTTTTCTAACCAAACACTCAGAGCAGGTACTGTGCTTGTGGCCCTGATTGGGCCAGTTCTGCTTTAAAGTGTGTGTTTCTCTGATGGTCCTGCCTTTCTCCAATGAACCTGTGAAATCTGTCATGTCAGTGTACGTACCATTCCTTAAATCTTCCTCGTAGGAAATGCTGAGGTGTTTCCAACTGTAGCGAGGGAAAAGATTTCATGTCTTTGTTCACAGTTCCGTAATGCCTGTGTTACATGTATTATGGTAGGGAGACACCTAATTTTGTGGGAAAATCATTAAAAGAGACGCACAGCAGAACTATGTGCACAGGAAGTATGCAGGGCTGTTGATTTAGTTTGTTACACACACCACCTCCCCCTTAAAAATTTCTGCAACTGAAGCATTGCAGGTAGCGAGGTGTGTGTTTGGTTTTTGTGGCTTGTTTGCTTTTTTACTTGTTTTTTACATTCTCTCTTTCACTGATAGTTCAAAAGTGGTTTAATTCCATCTTGTACGTGCACTTTTATATAAGCACAGGCATCTAAATAAAATAAGCTGTGTATATGTAAATTATTAATAATAATAATGATAAATGCTGAGAAGGACAGAGGTTCGTTTGCCTGTAAAATAAAGCGAAGTAGTTTCTAAATGATTGAGCTTCAAAAACATGTAAGAAACAGATTTTCAGACCTAATTTGAAAAGAAAAAATCAAAACCCCACACTAAATTGGGTAAAACTATGCTATGACTAGTTCAAGGCAGGCAAAGAGGAGAGGGTGGAATCTATTCAGGTGAAATTGTGGATACTGAGACCATGCATCAGGATAGACTGAAATAGTTTCATGCTGAGAGCAGGGGTCAACAAAATGCAGAGCAGGAAGAAAATACTTTTTGTACACTTCTTAAATATGGATTATTGTTTATTGCCATTTATCTCATTCTCTTTTAAGTTATATTTTTGTATATGTTTTATAATGTACATAATATATTGCTACTGCAGTACATGTGTAGAATTCTGAAAAAATATATACATTTAATGGGGGTTTTTACTGACGAGGTGCATGATAAAAAAGTTTGGAGAGTATTGATGTAGAGGATGAGTGAGTATCATTATAATGCACCAGTGCTATTCATGGCATTTGGAAGAAGCACACCTAGAAGGTCTTCTCTCTGTGAAAATTACATTTACAGTAGGATTTTCTTATCCTGCTGTATTCTATGCCACAGATGGAAAACTAAAGAAGGCACAAATAAAACCAGGCAAACTGTATAAAGAGGTCTGAGGGGAATCCATGGGATTTTCTGCTCACTCAGGCTATGTTAAATGCTCATAGATGATCCTAAAACTAAAACTGCCCTTTTTATTATTACAAAAAGAATATTTGTTGGGTGAGGTAATATCTTGTAAATTAACTAGTAGTTTTGGAAAAAAACAGGCAGCCTTTTGAACACTTTTTCAGGTCTGAATCAAGAACTCCTGAAGGGTATGTGATATATGAAGAAGGTTTTTATTTTTTCTTCATCCTGTATCAGCTTCAGTTAATACAGATGGTGCCACCTCCTACAAATGTTTACTTATTTCCTTAGACTGTGAGAACTAAAATGACACAAATTTTGTACCAAACAATTAATTGTTTTGCAACGTGCTGGGGCTGTGTTTGGTTTTTTTTTTGTTTGCAGCACTCTGATGTTAAACTCTGTCAGTGCCTAAGAACTTAGTGAGGCACATGATCCAGGTCTGCTATCAAAGAAACTTCACTTTTGCAAAAACCAGGAACAGTGTTTAAGCTATAACCTTCAACATTATTCCCTTTGTGCTATCCTGTGCACAGTAAAGCAAACTTTTACTTTTAAAACCTTCCAAAATGATCCTGTTCTGTAACTAAAGTCATCAACCAGTGGTTCTGCTGAGGCACATTGAGGAGGTGTGAAAAAAAGAGGAAAAAAAAGAAGAAAGAAAGAAAGAAAGGTTGTTTGCAAGGAATACCCCGTGCATTCATTTGTAATGTTTTTATTTGGTTACTCTTACTATAGGGAAGGGTATTTTTCCAGAAAAAAAAAACCCAATCCAGGTGAAATCTCTAAAGACTATTTGATTTTAAATAAATAAAATGAAAATGCATCTCTTCCTTCTGGATGCTTTTGAGCTGCTGCAAGCTTCATATTGATCAGGGCAGGTTATGAAAAAGAAGTGGCCACTCTAGACTAATTTAATAACGGAAGTAGCAATGGCTGCAAAATTTTTCAGAATTGAATTTCATTTTTACAAAATTAGATCTTTTAGGAGAAAAACTACAGACTTGCCAGTGTTAGGTAATTCACTGCAATTTACAGTAAATTTTTCCAATTCTGCTTATGCCATGGCTTAGAACACAGAGGGGTTTTGTGGACTTTTTCCCTTTTAAAGTTTTCTGGCTTCAACCTTTGATAGTTTTTTCAGGTATCCAGAAAGAACAGTTGCTGGTTTTTCTGGTTCTCTTTTGTTATTATATGTATTTTATGGCCCTGCAACTCTTTAGTTCAACAAATTAATTCCTTAAATAACCTCCCCCACTATAAATTAAATTGACTGACCTGTGATATATTTCATTGAGAGAGGTTTTCTAATTGCTTAGTTATTTTCACATCCCTTTTCAGGTTTATCTCTACTTTGTCAACATGTCAAAACTAGACATGCTATTTCAGCAGCCAGCAGCAATTCTAGATGTGATACAACTTTCCTCCTTGTGATTTCTCAGTTTATACATCCGAGGTTACGGGAAAATTGGGGGGTTTTTGGGTCACATCTTGGCAGCTGGAACTTCACCAACATTTTTCCTTTTCATTTTGTGTTTCCCAGGATAAAGTCTTATGTCAGGTAAGCATAGCCTCCAGTCTTTGCTTTTAAATTAATGAGCTCATCTATGACCTTATTGAAATGCATGTTTGCTTGCCCCAGCTGCAAAATGATCAGGTCACCCTGTCCCAGTGCCCTCTCCATGTCACTGTTTACCCTTCCCTCGTGTCATCTGTGAGGTTTATCAGCAATACTCTGCTTTATTCCAGGCCTTCGATAAAGATGTGAAGTATTTTAGAGTGTAGGCTAAATCCCGGTCAGACCCCAAAATACGTCTTTGCAGACAGTAACGTTATGAGATGTTAGTAAGACAGTTCCATGGTCCGGAAAGGTGGGGCACATAGACAGAGGTTTCTTTAATTAAATATCGTTTCTAATTATTTTTTAAATTAAAAAAATTAATTGTTGCACCAAATCAGGGAAGTTTCTTCTACCACTGCTTTCACCTTTGCATCCTAGTTTCTTACCCTGCTGCAAAAATGCTTCCTGGCTGTTCTGGTGGAGGAGTTGCTCACGATAATTCTCCAGAAGTCCTTAGAGGCGTGAAAGCCTCAAATGTTTCTGGGGTTTTCGTATTTGTTTGCTTGTTTGGAGGTTTGTAAAAGCAAAACTGGGTGGGCTGGTGTCTCAGCCAGGGCAGTTCTTAGCCACTTTTAAGAGTTCTCTTGTAATTTGCGTGAGTCTGTGTACCAGGGATGGACGGAAACATCCAGTTTGGGGCGTGGAGCCAGTGTTGCCTATTTTTGCAAGTTTTACTGAATCTTTCTTTTTTTTTCCCCTTAGCTGGTGTTTTCTCAAGTCATTCAGCCACGCTATCATGTCACCATGTTTTACAAGCAATCAAGAAAGACAGAAATAGAAATAGAAAGGCTGTAGCCAGGTGGGGTTCGGTCTCTTCTCCCAGGGAACTAGTGAGAGAACGAGAGGACACAGTCTCAAGCTGTGCCGGGAGGTTCAGGCTGGACATCAGAAGGAATTTCTCCACAGAAAGGGGATGAGACATTGGAAGGAGTTGCCTCGGGAGGTGCTGGGGCCAGCGCCCGGCGCCTCCGGAAGGGGGCGGCAGAACTACATCCCCCAGGGTGCCCCGCGCGGGCGGGCGCGGCGGGCGGAAGCGGGGCCGGGCCGGG